>JAECXP010000045.1:0-600000 GCA_018152965.1 Scaptomyza pallida | reverse complement strand
TGAATCGGAAAATGAGAAAACTATATTTGGCTACATTTAAGTAGATATTTTTGGATTATCCTGAAGTCGGTTTTATCCATGTTGTTAAATCATAAATAAAAAATATTTTGTTTTTTTTTCTGGTGGAGGGGAAAGTGACATTAAAGAATTTCGAGGCAACAGTTTCAAACAAAATCTAATATTTGCCACTTTTAAGACTAAAGGCTTTTAAAAAATATAGTAAAAAGAAGTGTATATGATATTAAATGTTACAGCTAAAAACATGTTTATTTTATTCAAATATATAAAATGTAAATATGCTTTACTTTTTTGAACTTGAAACACTGTACAGATCATTGGCGGCGCCCGCTTATTGTTCATTAGAGTGGCTCCAAAAGATGAATTTTGGTAAGATTTTTGCGGATCTGTTGATTAACAAGAGCTCAGCAATCCATGGTACAGGCATTATAAATAATTTATATAAAGTATGCATGAAGCATTGAATTAAAACTGTTGTCCCCTATGCGCATTTGTTAGTCTCTTAAGCAGGCGTTGCAAATTTTTGGTCTAGAAAAGGTGACTGTTTGAATGGAGTTCGCTGCTTAAGTCTTTTAGTTGTAACCGCAACGGTCACATTTGCCTGTTATACCTGGAAATAAAACTGCAAATTGCTGGCGGTAAAATCAGTATAAATAAAGCATTAAGTGTACAACATCACAGATCACGGTCAATGTATAATACATACATGGCAATTTCCATGCAAATTATATACACTTATTATGCGACCAAGATGTAATGTCCCAACATCAAGCCATATACAAGTGAAGATATGCCGACGATCTTGATGCTCAATCGGTGACGATGGCCACACTTTGGGCGACAACGTTGCAAACTGTTTTTCGCACTTCCCAGTCCTGAAAACCAACTTTCCTAAAGTGTGAACATCAACCGGTCGATACGAAGTTTCATGCCACGCACATACATATGTGTATGTATATCTTCTCCAGATCGAGGCGGTAGCTGGACACGCGTAAAAGAAAGTGCGAGCGCCGTTGCTGCCCCGTGGACATGTAAAACTGTTGAAGGTGTGGTGAGACATGAGCGCCGCTAGCTGACCAGGGCTGGCAAAGAGGTAGCAATGACAACGTCACTGCCTTGACCACAAGGGTTTCTTGTCTGCTCAGTGAGCTACACTCGAAAAAAAGAAACCGGAAAAGTATTTAGGAAATATAATTGAAAACTGGAAAGCTTAAAACAAAAACAAATTGGAAATTATTTAATATTTATATAAAGTCTTATGTTTGAATATATGAAAAGGCGCATTATTGTTTTTTTAAACCTTTGTACTTTCCGTCGAGATGTTTCAACTCGAAAATTTCTTAAGCCTGTAGTTTTGAGAACTTTTTGTATTGCCTCGTCGGCTTTAATTCTTTTAGATGTGCATATAAATTTAAAGAGCGATACAGCTTTTCTTGTATCTATATTTTTTTCTAAGTGCACTCAACCGGTATGGACAGCAATGTACACTTTAATATTAAGTGTTGACGTTGATGGTGACGACACTTTCTTTTCCACCTTCGATGGAGACGGGAAGGAGAGCGCTCCGATGCGGACAAACAAAAGCCACCGAAGGCAATTTGGGAATTCTCAAGGCGAAAGTGCTAGTGAAGTGCGTGCGCCAGCCATCATTTCGGGGCAGTTGGGGGGCGTGTGCACGCTTGTGGGCGTGGCAGATTGACTGCAATGTGCACCGCAAATTATGAGGTGTTATGTCAATGCGGTCGATGTGGCCACGACCAGGTCCATGTCCAAGACCAGGCTCAGGTTCAGGTTCAAAAGATCCATGGCGTTAAAGTGCCTGAAAATGTGTGCTAAAAGTCGCACGACCAAAACTTGTGAAAGGTTTTTTACTCGTATGATAACACTGCTCAGCCATATAATTGAAAATGCCCCATGAAAGGGAAATTCAAGGAACTGTAGTTGGAAGCTACTGAAAGGGACAGACCATTAAACATCCATGTATATAGTTATTAATTTTATAAGTTTTTTGCATATTTGTATAATAAGTAATCATAAAAGAAACTTAACTTGTTTCCTGAACGAAAATCAACAAATCAGAAGCGATAATTATTGATAATTTTGTTTTTATTACTTTTTGATCTTTATTTTCAATCTGTCCGATCACTTGCGATTACTGTTCGACTTCTGTTTGTTGTGTCGTTAATGATCATAAATAATACTGCAACTAAATCACGAATTCCTTTCAATTTTTGAGACTTTGTTTTAGACGATACGTCTTCTGTATTTTATAATGCCAAAATTTTAAAATATAACATTTTAGCATATTCCTTAAATTCTTTAAATAATGTCCAAGTGTACATAAATATTTTACAAAGTACTTTAAAGACAGGATTTTTTGACGTGGTCTAGTCGATCCTTTGGACTTGTTTTTTTATATAATTATTCCGCAGTCATAAGCCTGTTGCTTTTGTAATTGCAGTTGTAGTAGCTACATACATATGTTGTTGTTGCAATTGTCATGGTTGTTGTTATTGACTTCACTTGCTGTTGTTGTTGCGTTGTCGATGTGGATGCCGCCTTGTAGTAGACTTTGTCGCTGCAACCATCAAGAGACGCTGTCATCGTTGAACGTTCGATTTCTGGCTGCAAACGTGCAGCATTTTATGAAACTGCTTGTTGTTATTATTATGGTTATTATTAGTACTACCATTGTTGTTATTGTGTGTCATTTGAAGTTTGGCGCAGGCTCTTTCACGTCGTTCCCTATAAAAAAAAAATAAAAACATAACAATCAACAATCATTACATGCACCATCACCGAAGAGCGAAACAAGAAATTGAAATATCCGACAAAAAATGAGAAAAAAACGAAAGCTAAACAAAGCATATTATTGGTATTTATGAGAATTATGTTGACTTCCTGCTTTGTCTCGCTACACACGGTGGCATCTTAAGTGGCGCTAAATGCGTACATTTATTATAATAAATCTTGTTGTTTTTTGTTTTATAACATTCATTTTTTGTGCCACTGATGTTGAAGATCTTAAGCCAAGTTTTGGGTGGCCGGGCACGTACACACGTTGAGATTGAGTGGCATGAAGTTGACTCGAGTGAAAGGGTCGACAGCCTTTGGAAATGCTAGTGTCTAATCGTAAAGTGTCTAAAATATGGGAACATTATGTTTGGAAATTGGGTGAATGCGGCAAGTTTGCCGCCTAAGTCTTTTGTCTAAAACAGTAGTTAAGCATTTGATACACTCATTTATTTACCTTAATAGACATCACTAGCCGCCAAGAAGCAGACTTTCAAAGAAAGCTAAACTAAGTCCGAACTGTGTGTGAATTTTTAACCTCCTTCTACTTTCCATTGAAGTTAGAGTTTAGTAAAATGCGTTTTATGTCCAAGTCCTTACACATGAGCATTCCGTTAGTGGCCGTGATCATGCATCATCATCAGACAAGCAAAATGCAAAGACATAAGTCTTATGGATGGAGGAGTTTTTGGGAAATATATGTGACCATTGTTGCGCCATTTCACGCTACTGCATCGATGAATGCGACTTCGCAAAAGATACTCCAACAGAAGGCATAAAGACAGAGACAAAGAGAAAGACGCACATTGTTGGCATGCCAGGCTATTGTTGCTATTGTCGCAATGATTGTTTGTTTTGCCTGCTGCCCAGGCGTTGTCCTGTTGACAATTGGTCATAAGTTAGGCACCCAATGGTCACACCAAAACATGAAGCAAAATGTCAACGCATTGTGTTTATTCCTACTATCCCCTAACTTATGAGTATGTGCAGCATAGAGAATTGCTTGAGAAGTTGCAAGCAGCAACAACAACAACAAAAAAAGAGAGAGTGCTATGAAATCGATTGCACAGCTTCCAAGTGCCGAAGTTTGGGGCAGCAGTAGCACGCAGCAGCAGCGATAATTTGAGAGGAACGCCCATCATCAGAGTGAAGGCATTGATTAATTGTGGGGCAGTTAAATCGATGTGAATAAATTTCAGTTTTTTTCTCCTTTTACATTTTTGAAAATGAAAACAAACAAAAGAGATACATAAAACTAAACGTAGCTTACAGAAATGTGTGAAAAGAAATTGCAAGGTTTGAAAATTCGTATATTAATTTTAAAAACGACAAGTGTTAACCGAATGTTTGCTTCTGCTTTCATTTGTCGCAACTTTCCAAGCAAATGCTAGATATGTAATAAATAATATTTTGTTGGTTGCTCCCTCTGGCACCCACATCTGCTGTTGCCGTGTGCCCAAATATTGCCAACACAAAAGTCAAGAGAACAAAGCAACCAGCATATATCTCTGTATGTATGCTTAGCCCACAACACACACTCTCACACACATAGTATGTGTACAAACATGCTGTTATTGGCAACAGCATCCAAACAGTGGCAATATTTGGCTGTTGTTTACAACAGTGAGCCCTCGCCTTGGACGCCATGGGTTGGTTTCTTAAGAAATTGGCGCATGCTGTGAATTGTGCAGACATATCTATCTAAGTATTTTACCATATAGTCATAGTCATGGACAATATTGCGTTGCTTTTGTTTGGCAGCGTCTTGCGATTGCGACGGGGATTTGGGATTTGCCTTTAACTTTTTTTTCTTTTCATTCACGCCAGCTAAGCAGCCATGGGGCTATCAACAAGCACGATGAGACATTGTGCGAAGTCTGAGTCTGAGCCTGAGGCATGGATTGGCTTTTGCTTGGATTAACTCTAGTCTGGGACCCATGCTTGGCTATAAAGTGTCAACAGCAGCAGCTACCGTTCTACGTTTGAACTTTTTTTTGTTTTTTTCGTTGGCTTGTTTGCATTTCTTCATATTTTTCGTGGGGCAAACACAACAATTTTTCGCTGGCATTTATCTGATCCTGTTGAGTCATGCAATGTGTTAGGCAGCCAGGCAGCTAGCCAGCATTTGAATTATGGAGATGATAATGCGTTTGGCCATGTGTGACATGAGTGCCATTCCGTGCCACAGTCATTCCGTGGCTTCATGCAAAGCAACAAACGCAGAAATTTGCATTTGATGCAGCGCCAAAAACTTAACCAACTTGCCTGCCTGTCTGTCTGTCTGCCCGCTCAATTAAATGCCTTGTTCTACTGAACAACAATCATCTGCACTTGCCAAAAAATATGCTCAACTTTGCTGTCGGACACGCGCACTCAGTCCGCTTAATTGACTTGATTAGCCAGCCTGCCCCCTTTTTGGGCATGTTACAACAAAAAAATACATAAGAAACGAAAAACGAAAAAATATGATGAAATTGCCGCTGACATGCGCTTGAGAAAATAAAAATATATGAATTCACAAACATGCCACCGCACGTACATACTTATTTATATAAAGCAAAAATAACGGTAACATCAAATTTTTCTTACAACTTGCGGCAATCAGCGGCTGCTGTCCCTCCTGTCCCGATCTCAAGTCGGAGATCTCCTTTTCGCTTCTTTCCGCATGTCATGCTTGGCCGCCTTTTTCTCTCAAATTAACGACACTCACCTCAGTTATGCCCCGAAATATGTGGATATATGTACATACATACATATGCATGTTACTTTGAATGATATGAAATAAATTGGAATTTTTTAAATAATTAAATATGTAAGCCAACATATACACATATTTATATACATATACATACATATTTTCAGGCTCCCATGTTCTCATGCCAGGTGAATTTTGGTGCAATTTTGTTTGCAATTAGCCGTTACTCAAAATTTAATTATGTTAATTTTTTTATGGTTGTGTGGTGCTCTTAGCCTATTTTAAATCAACCCTGGACCATAAAAAATTCTTAATAATAATACATAATCCAGGATGCTTAAGCCGGAGAGGTAATTAAGATTTTTAAATATTTTTTATTTTCTGTTTTAAATAAAATATAAATACACTTTTACAACACCAACAACTATTTGAAAGCTGTAAAATCATGAAATTGTCGCGACTTCGTTTGGTTTATTCTAAATATGATTTCTTTAAGTTATTTATTTGCTTTCATAGTAATTTTAAATCCTTACAAAAGTTCGTCTTTATTTGAATACGAAGTGTATTAACTTTTCATTCAAAGTCCATTTACTGAGATTGAAACTTTTATTGTTAAAATCGTAACATAATTAAAATAAATAAATAAGAAAATAATATTTGACATTGCAACATGGCTATCACTTAAACCTTTCCCATGCCAAGTTATTTTAAGGTCATTTGTGTAATTAACATCTCATTTTTGTATGTATGTGTAATTATACGTGATATTCTTGTAAATTTGACTACATAGTATGTTTTAATTTACTTCTGTGGTGTATGTTCGTCGTCCCTAGCATTAAATACAAATATATTTCTTAAGACGTTCATGGTGCTGGGAAATCGATCACAGCTCGATAAGAGCTGAAGAGAAAATCTAAAAAAAAAACTGTAAATAAAGCACAGATACGTCCGACAGCAACGTTTTTGAATTTAGAACTTCAGCTTAGTATCAACGCAAAATTGGTTTCATAAACGATCATTTTGGGCATAAGCTATATTAAGCTTCTTATTTATTCACAATTCCCAGAAAAAGTTTTGAAGCACTTCCTTGACATTTTAAAATAAGCAGGCAGATCGAAGTATCTGTCTTCTGCAGTTCCTGAGCTTTAAAATGATAAAATTATATTATTTTTACGATCGGAGCTTAATTATGTTCTGTTCATTTTTAAGTAAGTAACTGCACGCTATTGCCTATAATTTTTTTTGATAAGTTTATAAAATCATATGTGGGTGTCTGTATCATTTTTACGAAGAGTTTCATATACTGACTAATTAAGGCCATTTCACACGAATTTCCGTTAAAGCCAACTGTGAATGTGCCAAAAACCAAAAAGGTTAACTTAAAGAACTCTTCTGAGAGAAGTTGACTTTGAGCCCAATTGCGCTGCTAATGACAAGCAACATATTAATGGGTTCAACATTTTAAGAAGAATGTGGCAAATAAAAAATAGTCAAGACACTTTGCACTTGAACCCGTGTACTCATTAAACTCAACTAACACACACACAGATACAGACATATTAGATATATTAGTGGGTTAGTTATCTGACGTGTCTATGGCAGCGGCAGCAGCTGCATGAACAACGAACAAAAAACTCTCACTAGGCACTTAAAAATTAACGCTTTTGACAGCCAAACGGACTTTCAAATGTCCAAAGAGCAGCCAGCCAACCAAGCAGCCAGCTTGCCACAACTTGCGTCGGAGCGGCTGTGCAGGCGCAACAAAGTGTCAATTCGGCGAACAGCAGCTTTAACAAGATTGGCAGAGACGTCGACATCGACGTCGACTTCAACGTCGTCATCATCAGCTGCGGCAGCATTGGCGGCAGATGAGACAACGAAGCGGTTGTTGTTGAGATTTTCTCATAAGGTGCAAAATCTGTGGATATCATCATAAAATATATACACATATGAAACAACCGAAAACATGGCCAGAAATGAACCCCAGCAAGCGGACAGTAACAGAGTCGTAAAAGCCAAAGCCCAAGCCGCATCCGCAACCCGGGCAGACAGAACCGCCTCTTAAAGGTTCTGGCACTAGCTTGAGGGGTGCAGCACAAAGGCGGGTAAAGCTAAAGATGCCTCCTAATTAGCTGGACGGCTGCTTCGCAATTGAGGGCGACTGTGACTTTAATATTTTTAGTGTACAAGTATTACATTATTATATATACACACATACATATGTATATATATTTTCTTAGCAATTGCACAGCCTCTGAACGTGAAACGTGTTGAACAATGGAGCCGTTAAAATCTGAAGCTAATAAATAAATTAAGTCTTTAACGATGACAACAGGGGCGCAATGCCAGAAGCGGCTCCACAGGGCGCTTGAACATCTCAATTATGCTGTTTAAGCTCATTGTTTTTAAATTTTCTTAAATTTCGTAATGGTTATGGGCATATTGTGTGTGCTTATCTCATCGCAGATCGCAGCCAGAGCTGTCCAAATTGCGGAAATTCGTTTGGCCGTGCGGCAATACAATTTAAATGGGCTCATAAATGGCTTCCGATGCACCTCTCTCCCCCCTGGGTACTTTAAGCTAAGGGCTGAGGGTTAGTAACCTGTGGTTGTTAGCATGCGAATTATTTGGTCTCCAATTAAAATTATAATCATATTTTTTTGGTTAATGCTCTTAATAAGCTAATTTGCAAACAATTAAAGTTGGAATATGCGTTGCCTTAATGCGTGCATTGTTGCTTACAGCTTGTGGCTGCCACAAAGTTGCCAACTCATTTGATTGCCGATAGAAACGAACGGATTAGGCAAACTCATTGCGGAAACTATGAGAGCACTAAAAAAAAGTGAAATTGCCATAAAAAAGTGAATGTTTTGCAAAGTAAATGGCTCAATTGAATAGAAATCTTCAAAAATTACATCCAAGAGCTACTAACGGTTAAATCCAAAAAAAAAAAGAATGGAAGTTCATGTTAATCTTCAATTTTCTAATTTAAACTTTTTTAAAAAAAGTTAGAAAACATACAGCAATCTCTTGTTATTGTTAAATAATAAATAATATATGAAAATAAATATGACTATGAGGATGTTAGTACTTATGTCTAAAAGGGTATTCAATTTTGTAAATATATACTTAAGTATATAAAGGAAAATAAATTTTTGTATTTCTTTTAATATTTGTTTTTATGTATTTTATATATGCTCCAATATGTAGGTAACGAGTCTATTTTTTTTACTTAATTTATATTTTAAGATTTTATTGTTATTTAACCATTTCCTTTCTGTTTTTATGTATTTGTAATTTTCATTTATTTATATCCTCAAATTGACCTGTTATTCAATATTCAAGCGCCATCTCTGTTCACTTCGGTCATAATCTATTTAACGAGAAAGATTACGCGCAGTTGCCAAAACACCGAAATAAAACTCAGTTCCCACGTTGGCCAAACTCAAAAACAGTTTTATAACCGTAACCAGACACATACAACACTGACTGGCCCTGAGAATCTTTCGTGATGTCCACCTGCAAAAACCTAAACTAAAAATTAAAGAGGAAAGAAGATCTGTGTTGTTGCAATCCCGAACTCTGTGTGCATATCTGCTAGCTTCCAGCTGCGTGCAAGACTCACAGAACAGCTACGCACGAAATGCTTTTTTCTCTTCTTTCTTTTCGTTTTTTTGGTGTTTTTGTTTTTAGGCAGGTAGTAGTGGAGTATTATAGCAAAGCACTTCCAAACAATTGAGTTTTGAAAATGACATTTTTTTTTATTTGTTCGTTTTGTGAGAAATAGAACAATGCCAATGCCTGGCATTGCACCTGAGCTAGTGAAAGATCACGTCTATTGTGTTGCTGCTGGGAGAAAATAATGCTTTATATAATTAACAAAATAAAGAAAAAAGTCCGCTCTTTCAGCATGCGATGGCAATAGCAATGGAGCCGTTGGCTTCCGAAAGCAGCTGCCAAAAAAATTAATACAGACGAAAATAAAAAGTAAAACAAGTTTGTTGCCTGAGTCTTTTGTTTTTACCATCAGGCGCTCGTCAAAAGTTATCTGCGTCTCTTATACATATTTTTTCGGCTAATACACAACTTTGGGAACCAGTCTCCTTTCGATTTAACGCTTCACTACTGACAAATGAGCAGCATATCCTGTTGATCCTGTTGTGAGGAAATAATTATAATGCTGAACGTACGTGTGAACGCTGCAGCTTTAATTACGAAAATAATTAAAAGCTCATAAATTAAATGGCTTACAGCATTAAAAAAAAAACGCACAGAAAAAACCCCAACGCAACGAAACGTGCAAATTTAATTATGGCCAGGCTCAATTAATTCATTAAGCAGCCAGAAACAGCAAAGACGACAAAGACCAAGCCAACCTTAAGTACCAAGCACACCTTCTGCAGTTAAATCAATCAACGCCAAATACTCAAAACTGGCTGTTTCCCTAAGGACATGGTTTGTTGTTGTGGCCAAGTCGAGTAGCTAGTGCTTGCAACCGGTTTGCAGCCGCCTGTCCTTTTGCATCCTGTTGCCGCACTTAGAATATATGTATTATGCAACAGGAGTGCAGGAGTACAGGAGTGCGCCAGGGCTTTCATAATTTATTGATTTTATATGGCGTCACATTTGTCTCTTTGTCTGTCTTGCGACACTGAACGCTGACAGTTTTTGCCACTGTCACAGCCACTGCCACTGCTGCAGCCGCAGTCGCAGAGACATTTTGACAGTTGCAGGTTGTCAACGCAGTATGCCGCTTGCTGTGCTGTCACTTTAATTGCAACTGACGCATTGCCAAAAATACATCCATACATGTGTACATTTATGTATGCCTCACATCCTGCCTTCTTCTGCTTCGTGTCAGTCTCATCATGCAATAAGCTCGACTGTCATTTCAATTTCTCATTCTGCCAAATAAACAGCGCAAGGTGCTCTAGTGCCCGGCTCCCTACTTCGTGGGCTCTTATCCAACCACTATACCGCTATCAGCAGAGTATATGATTAAATAATATGTAATGTTTCGGTCAACCCCTTGGACATAATTCATAAGTGTGGGTATCGAGGCAAACGGAAGTTTGTGGCTTTAGTCTTTTGTCTTGCGGCGGGGTTAACTCTTAATGCTGACCAAAAGTTATCAACGTCATAATTGCAAGTACTGTTGCGTCATAAAGTTGTTGATATTATTGCACCGGTTGTTAATTATGTTTCTAGTAATTTCATATGTTTACTTTTTAGTCAACAAGTGGTGCATATCTATGTCCATCTCTAGGGGCGAAATAAACTTGGCTTAAAATTATAGTTCAGATGACAGTATGAAAGCTTTGTTGTAGAGTTCGATATGGCCCTAGAGCAAGTGCCAATCATCATAATCAGATGAATCAATATTTTCCATAGCCGTTTGCCATCAATAAGAGATATTTTTCAGGAAACTAAACATTCTTTATTATGGGGTATTAAGGGTTTTAAAAGCCGCATGGTTTGGTAGAGCGTTTCATATACCTTTTTTTTAAGGTAGAGCTTTAAGGATATTCTTTTTGTTCTCTTTAAACGACTAAATTTGGTGTCAATAGCTCACAAACTATGGAAGATGCAGAAATTTTTCTTATGGAGGTGGGTGTGGCATCCAATCTTGTAATGACTAGTTTTGGAAAATTGTCATCAGCTATCTTTTGACCAAACTTGTTGACTTCATAGACATTTTTATCGATTTCTTAGCTGAGCAGAGGTCATTGCATCCTACACCCAACTCTATGTCTTATGCTCACATGGTCCAACAAATTTGCACTGCTTTAAGTATCGAGTTTCAATGGACGGACGGACATTGCGCAAGCAAATATGCTTCTTACCTTGGTACAAAGTATACAATAATCGTTTACATTTTGTCGTTATTTCCTGAATATTACCAAGTCGTGTTGGATTAAAAATATTTTAGAAATTATGTACTCCGTGCCACCGCCCTAAATTAAAGAAGCGTATATATTCAAATACATATTTAATAATTGCATTTGCATTTTGAATGAGTCTTTATTACTAAAAGCATAACCTCAATTATTACTTGAGATAATTGTTTGCATATTTACATGCATTAATGTTTTCTGTTCCCTATTTATGTTGCCTAATTATTAAACTAAAATATTTTTCATGTGTTTACCGTTAACTTGGCTTATTATGGATTCACTTTTCTATGCACATGCAACGTAAATAAGGCCAAAAAAAAATAATGCAACCCTCTCGTACACGCTTTCTGATGAATAGATAATAAATTACAAAAATGCAGACGAACTCTGCAATTAAGAGGAAAGCCCAAGAAGGCTGGCAGGAAAAACAAACTCATATAAACTAACCCCTTTGGGCCTTCAATACTAACGAAACCCTTCAGCCGTTCGTTCGGGACAGCAGGTGCATTTGTGACTTCAACGTAAATGATGTGATAATGATATCAATAAAATGTAAATACAATGATCAAAATGTTTATATATTTACCTAAAAAGGCTAAATATCATGAGCACGAAATACGATGTCAACAATTAAAATGCAATTTTGTGCAAATCCTTTGTGAAACCCGTTGGCAGTAACTGTAGTTTGTTGCAGCTGCATCTGCAACTTGTTGCAGATTCATATCATATTTGGGCTGACGCTCATTAACGGCAGCGCAGCGAAGCGAAACGTTTTTATACTTTTTTATTATTATTAATTTTGATAGGCGAAATGCTCGCATTTGTGTGTGTCGCCTGCAACATGCAACAGAGCAGCAGCGTGACAAGTGCAGCGTGACTAAAACCCCAAAATTGAGCCCTAGACATATGCATCGGCTGCACGCGCATCTTACCCCTTCTGGGCTAAACAAAAATTCGGAGAGCGTTAAATTTTGGTAACTTCTCGGGTTTGTTTTCTTTGTGGCTCATTCGCGTTCGATTTCTACGCTTTCTACACTCACTGCCATGTTGAACGAACAGGTGTAATGATTTTTTGTTTTTTTATTATATAGTGTTGCACCTTGACTTCTGTTTCCGTTTCATTTGCTTGTCGTCGGCCAGCCCTGTCGATAAGTTTTAAAGCCGAGGGCCAAAAAACACGAACGTAAAGACAACACAAACAGTTTGCGATTCTTTTGTACAGGGTGCTTAACTTGACGAACTATTCTTGGTTTAATTTGGCCATCAAGCGCGCGATATTTACATCCTTTGCATTAGCTTTATCTGCACAAAAAAAAAAAACAGAGTATATATATTAATTGTATTAAACTTTTGTATTACCCAGCTCCTTTCTGCGTTTGTGCTCTTCGGATTCAGCTTGCATATACAGGGAGAGCGCATAGTGTAGCATGGGTAGAACTATACACAGTTTTGGAAATGTTTGCCAATTTATCTTCATGGTAAAATCATAAAATTTATCAATAACTAAAACTAACAATGAATTATAATGCGACACTAAAATGATTGATAAAACTGAGTTTACTACGTGTTACGTTAAAACAGGTTAAAAAAGTTAAGGTACACCCTGTTTATTTCTCCCTTATTTACACATTAATTTCGCACTAAAGACTTTATTATCGACATTGTATCGTAAGCGATACAACCCAGAAGCATTTAAGTACACTGAGAATAATTCAACGCCCTGTTATGATTCGAATTAAAAGCTTTTTTCTATGGATTATTTTATATTCCCTTGTGTAGGTTAGGTTAGGTAAGAGCGGTAGGGATGATAAACTTCCCACTCACGTAGGCCAATTCTATTCTTTTGTGTAACACAACATAAAGTTTTAAACAATATTCAAATATATTGACTTAATCCTTTTTGTTAGTGCCAGTGTAGAATCCGGAATGAATATGTAATACCAACCGCAAGACAACTTCCTCAATATCAATCATTACGCCTGCTATATTTCCTACCCCCATAAACAACTTTCTTCATAAAGCATTCATGTTGCCCCAAAAATAAAAAACCTAAATGAAAAACAGTTGCCGTTGTACGCAGGTTGTGCGTCGAGTGGCAGAGAGACAAAAACGGAGGCAGAGGCAACTGCAATTTTCAGGTGTTAGCTGATGTTGCTGGGACAACCCTTTCATTAGACAGGCAAAAATGATATATTTAATCCGTTCGTTGGGCCATTCGTTCCTTCGTTCGTTCGGTCTTTTGGTCGCAAAGCCAGTCAAGCGAATGCTCGACTTTGATACGATATAATGTACAAGAAGAAGAAGAACAACAACAACAACGAAAACAACGGGACCGGTATTGATAAACCTGATATGGAACACACTTAAGGGCTTAACTTGGGTAATCTGCAGTTTGTTCAAGTAGAAACAGCAGCGACAACAACACCAATACAACGACACTGACACTGGGCCAGCTAAATTAAAACATAAGTGTGCGTAAGGCTTATAGACATTGAAAGCGACACAGCACTTGGAACTTGAGCAGCTTAAACAGGCAATAGGGAAGAGGGAGCAGGAACAGCAGATCGCAGATGCAGATCGTTGCCAGTTGGCAGCGTCGCTGCTGCTGCTGCTGCTGCTTCTGGTGCAGGTGGATTTCTCGAAGTGGCTGCGTCCGTTCTCTTATGACATCGTATGAGTATCCGTCTGTGTATGTTTATGTACGGCTGTAGCTGAGAACATATTGATACATTGAGACATTGACACAAGCAGACATAGATATGTTAATGCTTATGGTTATACTATGTTGAAAGTAGAACAAGTGTTTGAGTGTTTTCAAGCTGATCATTATAAAAATTCCCTTTCTGTAAGCTTTGCTTACTAAAATTATCGAAAAAGGATGTACAATATATGATAATGAGTTTTTTTTTTTTTGCTTAGACTTATTATTATTATTAAAAAATTTTGTCAAAGAAAAAAAAGTTAACCAAAAATTAAGTTGACTACACTAATGATGCAGACATTTAAAAAAAAAGTATCGAGATGATAGTTATTGTTATTCAATTCGTCATTTAAGTCCCAATTCTTCAAGCTAATAAAAATAAGCAAAAATCTTGGTTACCATTACAAATCTTTTAAGTAAGACTTAAGAATTGCTTGGCATAAAGTGATTGATTTATTATCCAAATTATGTTATTTACAGTAGCCATACTTTGCTCATTAGATTAAGCCAATATTGCGAAAATCCTATAAAAATCGCCATAAATATCAGAAAATAAATGTCTCCTTTCAATCTTAACAAACAAATAGTATAAGAACATGAAGAAAATACAGAAGGATATGCCATAAGAAGCTGAGTCAGACGAAAGTCACATTATTCATGCTTACTTAAGATCCGGCATCCAAGATTGCAGTATCGACAAACGTCTAAAGGGAAATGCAATTGTATGTGGTGTCAAAAGTCGCACAGCAATCCATCAATTTAACAGCCATGGAAAATCAAACAGACGAGCGCACAAAGGAGCAGCAAAATCGTTAAATAAATCGTACAAAATATTTCAAGCAGAGGACAACAAAAAAAGGACACAGTAGTAATGGCAACTGGGGTGCTTTGTCCCTGCTGGCAACGAATGATTTTTCTTTAGATTTCATTTCTTGCGCACCTAGACAATCAAAGACAAACGTCATGTTGCAGTTTAAGAACAAGACGCTGTCGATGTCCTTTGTGTGGCATGTTTGCGTAATGTTAACAAACGCTGTGCAAACTTAAAGTTGCACAAACAAGCGCTACAGCAGCTGGCAAAGAGTCAACAAACTGTGCCCCAAGCGTCTACGGCCACAACGCGTGCCATATGTCAAACTCAGACTAGCTAAAAAAAAAACAACCTAAAACAAAAGTCAAAAGACCCCTCACGCCCTCCTGCCCTTCTGCCGGTACTGCATGTAATTAAAAACCACACGCTGATCATTTATTTACCAAAAATGCATCCAACAAAGTTGAGCTCCAATTCAACGCCGTGCGGTATCCAAGCTGCTGCCCTTGCTTCGGTTTTTGATTGGCTTCGCGGCATCGCATTAAATGTCGTTGTCGTCCACAAAAAAACCTTAAACAAAAAAACCAAAAAACTCCTGGCAGCCGGCGCAGTCCATCAACTGCAACAACTGTCGCCATGGCATCAGGTTTACTCTACAATTCGCTTTCTTGTCCAGATTTCTTGCTTTTTTTTGAGGGTTGGGGCTCGTGTGTGGCAACAGCAGCGGCAGCGGCAACATGCCGCAAACATTTGACTCGATAAATTTCAAGTAATCAAATTGAAGTTGAAATTTTTTCTCTACATAATTTACGATTTATTTTGGAGTAAGTATAAAGGGGACGCTCAGTACGCACTTGATGAAGGAGTTTCAAGGTGGAATCGTTTTTGTTATGACAATGAAAATGTATATATTTATGTAAATTGTTAAGTTGTCTCCATATAAGTTTATAGCTTGATATGATCAAGCAATTCAATAACAATCTTTAAACATTTTTTGTAGTCATTATCAAGTTTTATATAATGTTCGAAAGTTATTATTATTTATTATATTATTATACAACTTATAACAACAATGCGTTTAAAGTGTATCTCTCTCCCTGTCGATTGTCCGTGTTGTCACTTAACAATATAGAGCAGCTCCCTTCAGACAGTATCTTAACATATTGAAGCTATACTATTCTGAAGTTTTATTCAAATCCAACTAGAAGTTCTTGCATGAAGGATTAACAATTATGTTTGCAATTTATCAGATTGATCTATTAAACCTCCTACTTTATTTTTCATATAAGCAAGTATTTTTAAATTGTCGATGGTTTCTAAGCCCCTTCATGGTATAGCATGTTTTTCTAGAAAACTACTTAATTTCGCATTCTGCTATAATATGCAAGAAGGATTATTTTTCTATGTCGCCAAAACTTAACATATCGGGGCTGGCTATTACTAGCTTTGGTAGGTGAACTCTTAGTCTACACTATCCTGTCAAGAGAGACCTAAATCGATTAAGATTGAAAAAAAATGTTGTACTGTTACGAATTTTCAAAATTGATATTAATTGATAAAAGACTTTGCCATGAAAATCTAATTTTGATTATGTTATTAAGAAATAACTTAGTATTTTATCTCGTGTATTTGACATTTTAATTTTGAACATTTATCTTACATACATTTAGATGTTTTTGGAATATTTATTCTGTATGCCAAAAAAAAAAAAAATAAAAAAAAATTACAGCAAATCACATTACGAATCGAACATCAGGAATGTTGATGGCTGTAAATTCAATGGAACTAACAAATGTATCTGAACGCTTTTAAAACGCCCATCGACCAATGGTTGTGCATATCAAGTGAGCTAATGGCAATAACAACATTAGAAGGAGAAGAATATTGGCATTCGTCAAGGGCGGTGTCGCCAAGATATACTTATAGGTTGATACTATGTCTGAACGGAATAACACACCCAACTTGTAAAGTATTTGTTAAGCTGTGCCTGGAAATTTTAATTTTTCCAACTAAAGCAACAGTCGGCTGTGATTGCTGCCATTTTACACAAAAGATCATCAGTGCTGTAGCAGCTGCACACAACAAAGAACCAAAGAACCAAAAAACCATGAAAAAGGAACAAAAGTAAATCTGTTTGGCATGGTAAAAAAAAGAAATCCATTTGGACTAGCGGCTGCAGCCTGTTGCGCACAGGATGCACAAGGCTCTCAATCTCTCTCTCTCTCATCTGTGACTGTGTATTATTATCCTTGAAAAAGTACCTGCTGTGAGCAGGACCAACTGCCAAATGTTTTCAGCATTCGTTTCATTTGTTGCACATGTATAAGGACTCCCTCGCCCTCTGTATACCGACTGGCAATCTGTTGCTCTGCAGCTCTGCACATGTCCCTGATTCCTGATGTTTTGATTCAGCGTACTGAAAATTTGATGCCCTCGCAAGGTGTTCGTTCCACTGACCCTGTTTTGTTCAGCGCTGGCAGGCGGAAAAAAACGAAGTTGGTAAACAACATTTGGTCCATATGCATTTCGAATGATCTTTGTTTTTGGCAGACCAGCAGCTGTGACTGTAGAAATTTCGAGCATCAATTTGAGTTGTGTTAAGTAAGTACAGTTGTGACACAAAACTCACTTGCCAAATCGAAACTAAATTGGCTTGGTAAAAAGGTAACAAAAAACACCCACACAATTTAGATTGTGGAGGGTAGGTGCGCCCACATCTGTTCGAAAGCTAATAAAGTTGTCATTGCAGCACGATTGAGCAGTTAGCCAAACATTTTTTCCCACTGGTGGCACGTACAGCGAGCAAAGCTAACCGGCAATGAGGAGGCAACAATTACCAGCCAACAGCCAAGTCATTACAGTGGCAAAACCAAAGTTGGCCATAACAAGCGAGTGGCGCTATATAATCATAGACACCGTCGTCAACAACGTCCACGTCCGCACCGGACAGAGTCGGAGACAGGCAGAGAGACTCAGTGGCCAAACGTGGACGCAAACTGCACTCTAAATCAATTAACAGCACGTCAAAAGTGTTGAAAATTGGAGCAACAAGTGCAAGGCAACGTCTAATAGATAAGCTTGCAGATAGACAGAGATGTGGCTATGTCTGGGAGATGGAAAGTGTAGCAACCTGTGCTGTTTGGATGCGTTGAAGGCTAATCAGCATGCAAATAATGTTGCCGCCTCTGCAAGAAGATTAAAGACCCATGTAGCTGTGATAGCCACAGCCAGAGTCAAGAGTCAGAGTTGGAGTTGGAGTTGGGAAGCTATGGCCACAAACGTGCTGAACAAAACCAGTTACAGTTCGTTGAGAAAATTATTGAGTGAAATGAATTTGTTAACACTTAGCGACGAGAGGGCGTTACCAACATTGGAACGATAATTTAGCATGCGTCACAGGAGCAGTTGCAGTCTACCACCTCTCTAGCTGACACCCCTTGTTTGGTTGCTCCATTAGCGATCGTATGCGATATTTAAGTGTAATTATGACAACGTCTAAATGGGGCCATCGAAACCCCCCATTTGGCATGTGGAACATGGTAACATGTCTTCATTAGGCTCGGCTTGTAAGTGGCCAACAAATAGTTGGTAATGGCATTGTTATTGTTATGATTATTTGCCTGGCCTGTTAGTTAGTTTATTTGTTTGCCATTTCGATTGACATTCACTTGCCACATTGCCACACAGCATCGAAAGATATACTTGCAACAGATACAAATCGTTGAAAAGTATAGCAACATTTTTCGTTACGTTTGGTTTGGTTTGCTTTGACTGGGATTCGTTTGCGTTTGCGTTTGTCCGGCTTTTCTTGTGTACTAAACAAGTTTTTCACTTTTATTTATGATGAAGATGTCAATCTCTAGCGGCCTATTGCCTCTGTCGGCATGTGTTTGTTTTTCCAATTGCCTGCCTGACGGCCTGACTGCCGGCCTGGTCTACTTGTACATATGTTGGCCATCGTTTGGCCACTCTGAGGTGGCTGTCAGTGTCAGTGTCATAGACAAGTTTTCCATTTCGCCTTAAGGCCTGGGAAAAGCTAACTTTACAAAAAAAAAATAACGTTAAGCACACATTTGGATTAGGCATCAAATGTTGTTGACATTTTTAATTGGCTCTCAACTCATGTAATTGCTCTAAAAATCAAAATATTGGAGAATTCACATGAGAATCGTTTTTTAAGGTATTTACCTTATTTATTTCGTTAACCTATTTTATTTATAACTCAGTTGTTTATGCTCTTAACATCGTTTGGAGGCTCAGTTAGCACTGTTTAAATTGGGGTGTCTTAAAGCTTGTTTTACTTTTGAAAATTTTAAAAAAAAAAACACAAAATCGACTTAAAACTCCCGAATAATTTTAAACGCATCGTTAAATTCATGTTGTTGAACTTCAGCAACATTTCCGAAATGCAAATTGACAAGAAACGAATTAAAGATAAACAACAAGTTTTATGACCAAAATTTCATTGAACGTTTACCAAATGCAAAGTTAATTTGAGGTGACCACTGAACGCGTGTATGTACGCCAAATACGACTTTAGCTCTTTTTTTTCTTCTTGTCGGCACGTGTTGCGCTTACAAATGATGCCCAATTGCTATGGTGTATGATGATGGGCAACGGTAGTCCAGAAAATATCAACAATTGCCGAAAAGCGCGGCACGTATGTGTCACCGCCATGGCACACTCACGATATGTCTTGTGTGGGGCCGTTGGACATCAGAAAGCAAGAGAGAGATACAAGGTGGACTACCTCATACCATCAGTTACTTACTTTCGTCTACGTCTTTGGTTCCAGCTGGGGCGTGCGGCTATTTTATGTCAAAATAATTGTTAATCCGCAGGGAGCAGCAGCAAAGTTTTTTTGGGAGCTTCGTCATCGGCTTTAGATTCAGATACTATTTACGAGTAGCTGTTGCACTCGAAACGTGACATGCTTATGAAGATTTATGGGGTTCAGGCTGCCGCCCGTCGACATTGTCGCCATTTCCATTCTCACGATCGGTGTTCGATCGACAGTTTGTTGTTTGTTTGTTTGTTTTCTTTTGATTCTTTGGCGTTTATACAATTTCGGTTGGGTTAATTCAAGTACAACGTACGTGCAACTCAAAAAGCCATTGATTTTTAATTTGTCCATTAAAATGCAATCATCACGCCCGGCCAAAAGCTCCGTCTTCACATTCCCAATGCCCACCTTGTTCCCAGCTACAACCAATTGAACATTGCTGCTGTTGTTGTTGTTGTTGCCAAACTCTTTTGTTTTATAATTTGCCAGCAAAAATATGGCACCATAATTTAATCATTTTATTCCCTACCTGCCTGTTACATTTAAATGCCATCTCCACTTAAATATTTGATCAGTCATGCAGGCTGCATTTTTAGCGCAATCGATTCGCAGTTAGCATTTTAATATCCACACTGAACTGCTCCATTTTTGTGGTTTCAACAATACCAAATGGTACGGCTGTGACTCGACTTTGAATTAAACGATATGGCGAAATTCATGGTTGACAATTGTGTAGACTTTATATAAGATTTAAATACACATCTATTTCAGTGTCTATTATTGCTATTCGCATATTTTAAATCACACAGACTCACAAGGATGTCGAGGTCTCCTAAAAACTATTATAAGTCCCTTTAAAAAGGGCGATTTTTTATCGCTACTGACCGTATGTATTTATTTTGAATAAGAATAACGGTTGTGTTATGGAAGAGTTTTCCCTAAATATTCTTAAATATCGTATGCTGTTAATATCTATTGCCAAACATTTTTTGTGTATAGAAAAATAGTGGTTGCTTTTTTGGTATAATCGTGATATGGATCAAATTATTTAAACAAGTCAGTTTTACGCTACATTCTTTATAAAAAAGTGTTTTTTTGCTCTGGTAAATAAATTTTTGCAGTCTAGACTTTTCTTATAGTTATTTTACTCTATTCATATATAATTCGTTAGCGCTTATAATATTTTAACTAAGCTTTTTATAAAAAATCTTGAATAAATCGAAATGAAATTATTTTTTGCAAATGAACACAAATATATGTAAAAAGCTATTATTATATGTCTTACGTCAGTGAAACCTTTAAATGTATGCCAAAGAACAGTTTTACATATCGTACATACAGTTAACTGATTGTGTTTCCTGACAATCATAACGTTAAGCTATGATTAGCATATTCAACAGAAGCGACAGCAGCCTCTCCACTTACGGATGCACAGCATCACAGGATAGACACATGTTTGACATTATCAAACCGCAATATCCACGGGCTGCTTGCATTTTTAATGATCATCACACATGGCGAGACGCGTTGAAAACGCACTGGGAACAACAACATGTTGCACACAGGGGCAAAAAAAAAACCAAAAAAAGGCAGTCAGAATGGAAATAAATTCAAAACGAGCTGCGAACAGTTGTGATTTTGGGTAGAGTGTTTTTGCCTTAAGGGACAACTGTTGCACATGCTGGAAACTGGAATTGGGTACGAGAGATCGTGGATCAGAGATCTGGAGCTGGGACTGCTTTTATTTCCGCTTGGTGCACCGTTTGTTTCTCTCATGCTTATTGCCGGTTTTGTTTTGATTCTTGAGCCGCGACTGCTGCTTCCGCATCCTTATATTGTTTTCTCTTCTTGTTTTCATTGCTCTTCTACATAGAACGATTTTTCGCATCTGTCGTTGAGACAGGTACAGGATCGAACAGTAGTTCTTCGAGCAACAGATACGCACCTTTTCTGCTGATCGTTTGCTTCCTCTGCTCATATTTTTATTATTATTTTTTTTTTTTGCAGACCGGAAGTTTGTATGTCTTTTGTAACTAATCGCTAAGGATCACAGATTTTGGCAAATTACAGCAAGACGGGTCTCTCAATGGGAAATGTTCTCCCGAGTCGAGTTCAAAGGTTGGACAGGTTTCCTGTTTCGGCAAATTTGCATGACCGGATGTTATTGCTCTTTTCGTTTGGTCCCTAGGGTGAAAGGTGATGCTGATGATCTGTTTGTGATGTTTCTTAACAATTGTACTTCGACTTTCTAAGCAGATCTTGAGAGTTTCGACTGAACAAAATTTGATATTTGATTTGTATCGAAAAATCGGATGCAAAATATTTTAATTCTTTCTTTTTATAAAAATCCGTTTTTTACGCGTTTAATGTAGATATACTATACATTTGTATATCTACATACATATGCATATTTATATTAAACGTATCTACATTAAACAGTAAAATGTTTTCATTTTTACTATAATTTCTCAAAAAAGTATAGACAAAATTCAAAGATAGCAACAAAACTTCACTGAGGTTACAGCAGAAATCTTGATAAGGTGGCAAGCAGGATAAAGCTGCATTGTGGCTAAGAAGGACATGCCTTAACAAGGTGCAACATGGGTAACAAAAACATAAATACAATGCTTTAAAAATTATGATATAAGTTTAACAATGCACATTGCAACATTATAAAACCTGCGAGCACCGGCTGCCAACTGGCCAGGACGAAAATCGTGCAGCAGGACAATAGCGTGTCCAACAGCAACGACCAAAACTACCTGCTGGCTGTCAGTTTGAACCTGCCGATGCTTATCGCCGTCTTTAAGCGTCTCAAATGAGTCTGAGTCGGGGCAGCAGCGTTCCGGCATGACCAGGCAAGGCGAGGACTTTTGTGTTGCCAGCGTGACGCGCGATTAGAGATTAGGTCAACATCTATGCGTCCAAGGACGAGACACATTCAGCCGGCATCTACGATCACGGTTATAAATAAGTATTCCATTAAATACATAACGTCTTGCTGTTAGACAAATGTCTTCACTGGAAAATGTCTGCATACAAATGATTTTACAATGGTTTTTTATCAAATGAAATGTATTTAAAAGAATAAAACTATGATAAAATAATCGATTTAACCTTGCATATTTTTCATAGTTTATTGTATGATAAGATCAGAAATGCATATATTTTCCACTGAAAACGTATAAACGCTTGCTAATATTTTATAAGAATTTCACACTTCAATGCTCGATTTGACTATAATAACTTGGTATATTGATTAACAACTTATTTCTGAAAAGAATAAGCTTTACATTTTTATTGCGAAATGCTCTCGAAAGTTTTTGTACTTTATTTCAATAAGAGTATTACGCATTCAGTATACGCCTTGGGGCAGAATTAAGATCCAAACTGTCGCATATTGTCAAAGGCTTAAACAAACTGAAAGAGATGTTTAAGGAAACAATAAAAGGATTAATGTGACGAGTAGCATGCAACAATAATAATCGCTATTGTGGAAAATGTTTGCGCAAATTTCAGGCACTGCCAGAAGAGGCCAATTGTCACAGGATGCAACACTTTTGAATGAAAAGAAAAGGATTAGAATGCTTCCAGCTGTCATTGGGACATTATGTGGGTGCTATACACGACATTATTATTTGGACGATGAAATGATATTAAAAAAAATATGTTTAAAAAGTCGCATATGCTATTTGGAGTACAGCAGCAGCTGATCCTCTCAACAGGATATAGTTGGCTGCCAGTTTCTAATAAAAAAAAATATATCATAATTACGTTTTGGGTTTTTTTTTTATTTTAAGGTACGTGGCAAAAAGTGTTTTAACAAGGACACGCACGCTCCAAAATGAAAATGACAGGATCAGCGCTTAGTGACAGCTGCTGTGGCGACAGCACATGCCTTTCAACTAAAGCAGGATACGCATATCCTGCGTTTAAAATTCGAGATTTTTTCTATTAAAAAATCATCATCATCGTCATGCGCAGAAGGCACGCGCTTGACCTTGACATTGTTCCTAGCTAACGTACATACATAGTCCTGGCTGACTGTACATGCGAGGTATATGTGTGTGTGTGTCGTCTGAGAGCAGCCGGCTGTAGAGTGGAGGAGTCAAGCGTTCTGTGTAAGGACACAGACACATGTTTACAGCCTACCTAGCAGCGTCTTCTTCAACGTAGCTGCTTGTTCTTATTATTATTTTTTACGTTTTACTTGTTTTTTGTTTGTAAGTATCCTGTTCCAAATGTCCTGCGTGTGCATGCGTACAACAACAACAACAGCAACAATGCTAAGAAAAAGACAACAGCAAAAAAAAAAAAAGAGAAGAAGCGGGGCAGATGTTTCCTTAGCAGGCTGCAAGCAAAAATAACACCACGCATGATCAGTTCACTTGGCCTGTCTTCAGACTCGACTTTTTCCTCTGCTGCTGCTGCTGCTTTTTATGCTTAGTTGTATTTTTTAGTGCGTCGCGCTGAAAAAAATGTTTGGAGCATTGTCCTTTCTTCTCGGGTAACTGACGCACAATACCTTCAACTTTTTCTACTTAATCTGCTGAGCATTGTTTCCGCCTGCTTCACAGGAACCAAGGCATCATGATGGAGCATAGACAAAGTGCGGGTGCCTCCGTTGTCAATCTTTGTTGGCTTTTAATCTGAAGGCTGTCTAGTTTGGTTTTTTTTCCTACCCGGCCTGACTTCAGATCGATGATTCAATAGTTTTTTTAAAGCACTCAAGGTCTGCATTTAGTATGCAGCTCAGAGAACATGGCACATGCTGGTCATCATCATAAAAAACAATAAATGTTTTGAAGTATTTATTGCCCATCTGCAACAATATATGATTTCTTGTGATAATAACTTATAATATACTTTTAGTATATGTTCAATTTCATTAATGTTAATGACAGATGCACTTAAATACCCATATTCAATTGAATAACATTGGTTTATCAATAAGCAGCTGCATTTTCCACATCGCCCCCACAATATTTGCACAACATTAATGCAGGCTCCTCGATAACTCAATTGATCTATTCAAAACCATAGTAAATTAGCTATGGAAAATCATGAATCACCCTTTGACATACAATTGTATGCAATTCTGTGCAAAATTTATACAATTTTGACAACATTCTTGCAGCTTGACATATCACAATTGAGTATTTATTTATTCAATTGAAACCCTTTGACACACCTTTTGCCACTAGAAGCTGTGACAATTGCCATGGCGATGGAAAATTGCGCCTGCATATTGATGCTATTTGCGCAAACATGACCCACAACTGTCTTTGGGCCATTGTCAACTGGATCCTTTGTACTGCATAATCCTTTTTTTGATTTTAGATCTGCCTTTTTTGATTAGCAGCGCTTGCGGTGCCAAATGTTGAAAGGCTTTTGCAATCATTGTTTGGAGTTTCAGGTTTAGTGTGTTTTGTGTTAGTTTTCGATATGGATATGTCAATAGACGGCGCGATATGTTTGTCCAATCAAATTGAAAGATTTGAGAGTTGATGTTGATTTTGAAGAACGGCGCATCTGCATAGTTGGCCATTGTGTGGCACAGTGTTGTTCTTTGAATTTAAAGAGTTTTACGTGCCCCGGTTGAATCTTTTGGCCTTAGCATACAGCTCAGCTTCTTAGAATCCGTTGAGATATGACTGTGTTTCCTTCTCTTTCTATATTATATTGATCCATTGGGTGCTATAAAAGTACCATAAATCTAGTCTAGCAGCAAATTCACACTCATGCGTGATTTTCATAGATACTTTGACTGATTATCATGCAATGGACCATCTTTTGTCATTGTCTAAAATCAAAACACATCTGTTCTAGCCACTTCACCATAAACCAAATACCTCAAGAGCAGCGAAACGAAACAAGAACAAGAACGAGCCAAGGTGCAAGGCATCATATCCTAGAAAATAAGAATATGGTATCCTGGTCGAGCAGGTTGAGTGCGTTTGCATTGGGCTTTGTTTATTTTTCTAACTTGCACCGGCCTCGACACGACTCGACCCTATTTGATCCTGTGGCCTGCCGCCCGCCGCCTGTTGCCCGCTGCTAGTTGCCTGTTGCTTGTTTTGTGGCTTTTGTTTTTAACATTTGCAGCTGCCTCGCATTTGGAAAAATATTTGCATATACACGCACGCACTATGGGTGTTTCAGCTCTGTTTCTATTCCGTTTCGGTGTCTGCTTCGTTGGCAATTCCTGGCCACACAATGCCATCTAATTTATTACATTGTTCGCATCACCTGTCCAGGCATTTGACCCTGGCCAAATGACACGTGCTCTGTTAACACAAGCTGACCTGCACTCATATTTCATATTTGCACTGATATTTGAGCCAGCTTACGAAACGTTTTGTTTTCAAGTCAACGTTGTGGGTGTTCTCGATGTGGATTTTTGAAAAACATTTGAGATATTCGCAATTAGGATTGCAAAGATTTTATCTCAGTGCATAGGCAAAGCTAAAGCTGGAGGTTTTTGTTAATTTGTACAATCCTTAGCTACGGATCTTTAAACTAAGCCAGCAGCAGCTGATAAGTTTCAGATGCAATCTGCTAGGAATTACTAAGAATTTTTTATATACAGTAAGAGATACAAATTTTTCAATACTATCACAGATTCCATGGTTTGAATAAAAAGACAAGATTCCAGTAAGAGTAAATAAAAGATCACGTCCAGAGTTTCAGATCGATAACATAAGAGCTGGTGGACTAGTTTGTAAAGAAGCAGACGAACAGACGGACGGAATTGGCTTTACTTTTACATATATCACATGCTTACGTTCTATATTTAAGTGTTATTTAAGTGAAAAATTAAAAATTTCAAATAAAGATATGTATTTTATTAAATTTATAGTAACACAAAATTAATGTAGATAATACTTAAACTATTATTTGTAGACTTGTGTAATGTTAGTAAACAGGAAAGAAAATAGTTAAGTAACTTTCGTGTTTAAATAATAAATAAATCTTTATAAAAAATTATTTTTTTATAGAGCTTGGTATACAATTTTTTGAATACTAAAATAAAAAAAAAAAAAAAACAAAATAAATTTATATACTATTTACATATTTTTTATATACAAAAATACTTTTGGTTACTTTTAGAGAACTTTTTTTAATCAGTAAAAATAATAAATTGACTTTAATTCATTTGAACTTAGTAGTTATTTATGTTACCTATTCTCAATCTCTTCTTTCTGCGAGAATCTCCTTTTACTAAAAAGTGCATTGTCAATGTGCACTGAAGCATGCTTTGGAATTTTTATATAAGAGTAGTTTGATCATAATGTATCCTAGGTTCAATAAATTGTATAGTGAAAATGCAATATGAAAGAGAATTTCAAAATCTCACCACATTTTAAACGCCGTGTCCTGTTTTGACACTATTAAATACACATTTATGGGACCCGATTTGGCCGCCATTAGAGGGACCTAGAGCAGCATAGACCAAAACTTGGTTGCGTGCGTTGTAATAAATTTTATATAAATTTGACAAAATGAATCAAAACAATAAGCTGCAGGACTAGCGGGCAAATGCAAGGACACGCACGAAATGCGAAACAATTGCAGCACGCGGCAGGACACAAAACCGACGACAGCCAAGACAATGAACCAAGTACTCGAGTGGACAATGGGCCTAGCCTGACTTGATAAGAATAAGAAACGCCGGCCAGGCAGGCGGCTGCTCGATGCGCTCAGCCTGCTGCATGCAGCACCTGGTGTTTGTTGCCTACACGTTGGACAGCAGCCCAAGCTGGCAAGGACGAAGACGAAGACGCTGATGCGGTGCAAGACGAACCGGTACAGTTTGCCAAAAAAAGAAAACGAAAAGGAAACAGAAAAAACGCTGCAAGATGCAACTGCGCACGTGCTGTGCAAGCCATTGCAAGGATTGTCATCTCTAGCCGTCCTAATTGCGTCCTTTAACTGATTCGTATACACAGTAAGTTTAAGTACAAACATCTACACTTGAAATAATTTCGATGCAAAAACATAGCGTTTAGCAGAACTTACTTTACTTACTTTCAATATTTGCTTAAACAAACAAATAACTTTTATTATATTGTAAATTTTTATGGATGATTTTTGCTTTAATATACGTAAGACAATTATATATATCTGCATTTATTTATATAGTGAAAAGTATACTTTTAAAGTATATGGTATGGAATTAGCTTACTGTATTAATATTAATTGTTAACAAAATATATAATTTAACATTCCAGGAAATTAAACACAGAAAGTGCCTTTTTCTATACCACAAAAAAAGATTTGCAATAGTTACTTTTCTTGCTATTTGTCAAACTGTTTTTTAGTTTCTGACTGATGATGTTAGTTTGCCTGTTCTCTTCGAGCTTTTTTTAAACATTTCTTGTTTAGACATGTGGAAATATTATTTTAGCGTTTTGTTCAATAAATGTTGTCTCAATAGTTGAATGGTTCTACAGACCAAATATCCTTATGAGTTTCGAGACACTTTTAGATTAATGATAATATATTTTCTTGAGTGTATATACAATGTGGAGAACTGTAACTAAGTAAGCGTCAGTTGCAGCCGTCGCATCCCACATCGAAACAAAAATGGGAACGGCTCAATTAAGCGTCAAATTAAATTTTGGTAACACATTGCAACCCTTTGGGCCAAAGACGATCAACATCTTCGGCGGCTGCTGTCTCTAGCCGTCTGCCGCTGCTGGTCAGTCCGCGTCCAGGTGGTAAATCCCTAACCCGGCTTCGATAATTACGCCATGCGCTGCCGCCGTTTGACTGGCTTTGACTTGAACCCAAAACCCAAAACCCAAAAACTCAAAACACAACACACAAACCCGATTCCGATCCCGAACTCGAACCCTTCGGCAACTGTTTCAATTTCAACTCTTTGCTTGGCGTCTGCTGCTATAATTCGATGGCATCTGTAACCGAGTTTTTTCTCTTTTTAAGTCTGTTGTCTCTCTGCGTTTTTAGCCACGTAGATTTTCAACAACGTCGTTTATTAGGGCGTCCTTTTTTTCGGTGCTCCTGGCCCTCACTATTTTTGGCAGTTGGTCATTACGCATGCACTGGCAGATGCTCTTTTCTTCTTTTTTTTTCTCTCTTATCCATTCGTAGAAGGGTCAACTGTCCGATGGATGCCGCTGGCTGCCGCCTGTAAGCAACACCTTTGATTTTGAGCTAAAGCTGGCAGTCAAATTGAATTTGTTGTAGCTGCTGTTCGTTTGGTTCTTACTCCTGCTCCTGCTCCTGCTCCGGCAGATTGGCTGCAGTTAGAAGGGTTTGCATTTTGTCCTGCCGGTTTCTCTGTTCTTGATGAGTTTGTGTAGATAAGCAGCAAGCTCTGGGACAGGTTGCCAGCCAAATGAATACAAAATAAAACTTTGCAGCCGTTCTTTGGTTTTATGTCAATTTGGTTAACAAAGTATTAAATCGACAAAGCGAACTTTCAAGCTGCAGTTTTTGTAGCTCACCATATGACTGAGCAACATAAACAAGTCAGAGTTCCTCCGCCAAATGTGACTTCAGTAAGTCTTTATCCAGCTTTAGAGTACACTATCCTTAAAAATTACTCAGACTTTAGGCTGTTTATTGAATCAAAACAATTTTTCTTATTCCGAAAACAGCCATTTTAATACCATACCTTTGATTTTTTTCATATTATTCTATATTGATAAAAAATAAAATTTAAGCATTTTTCAAATTATTTGCCCACTAAAAATCTCATGAGTTGTTTCTACCTCATCTTATGTAGAAAATACTTGGTTTCTTTATCATTATCATTGATAAGCCAATTCTAAATATAGCATTGTAGATTTTTGTAGAATATTTTGTTTTAAAAAAGAATAAATCTACTTCTAAGGAGAAATTTAGGCAACACTTTAACGTTTTTCTTATACTGTACTATATACAAAACGTGATTTTAAGGACTTTTGCAAATCGTGTCATGATTTTTTGGGCCTCTTATATGTTGTTATAGGTTGCCTTAATCATAGCTATTAAATTATTGTTTTGCATACAAGAAAATGAATAAATCTTTTGGTTATTTATTCAACTCACTATAAGCATAATTTGCAGTATTTTTCTTGGAGCAAATTGAAGGCAACTGTGCAAATAGTAAAATTACGCACAAATCCTTTGTGAAAACATAGACCGTATAAATCACTTACGTAAAACAAGGACAATTTGCAAAGAAGCTGTCAGCATGCGACAAAGCAAAGCCAAAACAATACAGCAAAGAAATTTAAAGGAAAAACTAACAATGATTAGGCGAGCGTCAGAAGGAGTCAGTCGGTAGCCAGGATATCTTTAAGCATACAGACAGATAAAAAGGACAAATCAAACAACTGTCCACTGGCATATGGCATGAACGATTTTAGTTTTTCTCTTTTCTATTGAATTTGTATGGAACTCAATCCTTGGCTGTCTGCTGGTCAAGCATCAGTGGCATCCGAAGCGTTGCGTTGACGTTATGCACTTTAAGTGGCCTGGTCTGCTTCTTGGACCCAGCGCCTTCTGCAACGCCGCATGAGACATCGTATCAGTTATCCTTATACCAAAAAAAAGAAGAAGAAAAAGGACATACAGGCAGACAGAGAAACGAATCACTGTAACTGCGTGTTGTAGGTGTTGCTTGGCACAACCCACCCAAGCGTCATGTCTGGTGCGTTTGCCTGAAGGTCCTGTTTCGTCCTCATCCCGATCATGCTGCGGTGCCGTTTACATTTGTCATTTTTGTGGTTTTCGCTTTGCTGCCCTTTTGTTTGGCTCAGCACATCTTTTGCTGCTGCGGCTGCCGCATAAATTGTTTTCGTATTACTTTCAATAAATTCTTGCAATTGTTCAACAAGATTTTTGCTACCTTTTGATTGTAATTGAGTTCTTCTTGCTTTGAGCAGTTTCGAATATACCAAACGCTGCTCATTTGCGGTTCAAATTGCAAAACCCAGAAGCTTCTCTCTTTTACTGTGGTGAAATTTTATTATAAAAATTTGGTAAATCGTGTTTAAAATTTGCTTAAAAATCAGAAAATTGTTCATAAAACCACTATAAATTTGATCGAATTTCAGTTGAATGTCTTTGGAGACTATAAAAAGAACCGATTCCAGAAAATACTTCATAATAATTCGTGATTAATATGATTGAAGTAATAAGCATCAGTTGTTATATTTTTCAATTGTATTATTTTTAATGAATTTCTAAACATTTTTAGCAACAAATACTAAAAATTTCACAGATCTCCTTTGTCCATCTAATTATACATTCCTTTGAATACAAGCTTTAACAGAAACAACCTATGGAAATGATATTATTGCTTTGATTTGGAGCAATTTGTTAGCCCATAAAAATATATTTTCTTAATTTATCAAATAGGCCGATTTAAGAGACAACCCTTTTGAGTTGTTTTGCACATCTTTGGATATTGCTCTTAGCTCTTAGCATACCTTTTAAATTGCCATTTGGTAATTGCCTGGAGCAAAGCGAAAAATAGAACATATTGCTGAAAAGCTCATAGCAGGCGCATTATGTTTTGTTGTTGGCCTGACCCCGCCAGCCAACCCCAGCGGTCAGAAGACAGGCAGGAGGGACAGGCACAAGCACTGTGAAACTGGGAACTGGGAACTTGGTACAGAGACAACAACAGTTGGTGTCTGACAGCAACTTGACGACGACGACGACGTCGACGACGATGAGAGTTGGAGTTTGACTTCAAAATTGTGAATTTTCGTTGTAGTTGGAGCAACCTGCCAGTGTTTCGATTGTGTATGTATGTGTGTGTATTTGTGTGTGTTGCTGTGAAATTGCCAATGCGCATGCGCGCCGGGGCAACAATTTCACATTTAATGATAATAATGATGGCGATAATAGGCTAAAATTAGTTAAACACGAATTATAACAAAAAAAACCGACAAGGCAACACAAAACATAAAAAAAAGGGTTTGGATATTGCGAGGGAGCGCGATAAGCCAAGAGAAAGAGAGACGAGAGGAAGACAGGGTTAAGCTCTCAACTATTTCCTTTAGCGAGTTAAGTGCCCCCAGCTGTTGTTGTTAAGCTGCTGGCGAGATTGGCAGTGCAAAATTACTCGACTTGGCTAAAAGTAATATATATATAAAAAAAAGTTGGCCAACTAATTTGGCTCAGGTGGCGCACCAGCCATCCATTCAGCCAACTAGCCTGAAAACGGAACAAATTTATAACAATTTTAGTGATCGGTCAAACAGCAAATTGTGTTCCATCTGGCCATGTGATTGAAATGCAGTTAACTAGTATAACAACATTAACTGAAGATAGGAAATATTTCCCTCCAACATTAACTTAAGATTGAGAATATTCCCTCCTAAAACTCATTACTGATCAAACTATTAAGTATTTTCCTTCGTTTATCATAATGAGCAGCTCAAACATTTTTGTCACGTACATAAATGGATAAAAAAAAAATTTTGTTTGGGCCATACAATGTCGCATAGCATTTTAGCCATTTTATAGCTACTTACTGCATTTACGATTTTTGGGCTTTTGGTTATATGTTTATTTATTCTGACCTGAAACTGGCTTTGAAGACGCCGACGAGACTCCAGCTATTAATGATGGCCCAGTTTAACGAGTTAGCTCATCATTTAGACGGGCTAAAGTCCATTGACTGACCATTCAAAATCAGTTAACAGATACACTTTAAGTTCTTGACAATGAACATTATTTATTTTTATAAATTGCACTCGACGACCACCCAAACAATGATAAAGCAACAATTATACTACTCATTGAGATAGTAATAGATTTTTGTCTTAAATTTTATGAATGTGACATTCAAGCTAGTAAACATACTCCAATAGACAACAGAGTTCCAAACGTTATATAATATCGCTCTTGAGATTTTTTTAAATGAAGTCATTTTAAAAGGAATTAAACATAATGAAGGCTTTTAAAATGTTTGAAAGTAGAATATTGCTTTAAAAGCTGGTAGGGTTTATTTTGTACTTGCTATACTCTTTTTGAAAACATATGCACAATCTACTAAGCAAGGTTATAACATATTATTTATAATGAATTTTTCATAAATGTTTGCTATTTTTTAATTAGAAACCTCAGTTATTAACGAACTCTTGTATTTAATTTTCCATAAATATAAATTTTTCGATTATTTTGTAATTTTTAAAGCCCTTGAAAGTATTTTTAGACCAATAACAAAACAATTTTGTCTTATTCGCTCCTAAATGGTACTAATAGAAGTAAAATTACTAAACAGAAGTAAAATTAATTAAAAACATGTTTTTCTAAAGGTAAGTTGGGAAACAAAATCGATTTTAACAAAGAATGCGTTAGTTGTGGTATTATTTTGATTGGTGATTTTTAGCTTATTGGGACAAACCATTACTTTTTTTTTAGAGCCTAAATTCAGCTATTTATAAAAAAACGCTTAAAAATATTTGTACACAAAATGTTTGCTTTTTGACCATTAAGAAAGAAAAGCTAGGTGGTATTATTACTTTATTCGCAGTTGTACCAAATGGCATTAAATTGAATTTATTTATTTAATTTTATTTGATTTTTATACTTCAAAAGTAAAATATTAATTTTTTGTATCTTTCGAAATATCTTAGTAAAATCTGACTGACAAATTGTCAGCCGGTTATTCCAGTATTTTATCCCAAAATATTATATAACCTTGTAATGGTTTAGTGACGCTTGGGAATAGGAACCAGTTGACTCTTGGGTTAGCTATAATATCCGAAAATATTTTATTTTATTTAAATTACAAAAAAATCATTGAAAAAGCCGATTCTAATATCTTTAAGACATTAGTTTCAGAGTGTCCACTGTACTTAACTTATTATTTGGTTGTTAATTCTGTGGTAAATTTTCAATATGGAATCCATCTATTGTGTATTGTACTTAAAGTTGTTCGCCTTGTACTTGACCCAAATGCATATCAAATGTGCAGCAACTTTTTGCAGCTGATCTCACATTATGCCCCTGGCGGCTATTATATGAGTATCTTGGCTATCACAATTGCCTATCCATATCAATTTCCCGCAAGATGCAAACTATCAAACAAAAAAGAAAAAGGAAAAAACACTCAAGGAACCACTCAAGCCGTAGGAATTGAAATATTACATGATGGATAACCAATCAAGCGATTATCCTTATAATTATGATGGACTACTTATGAGGCAGCTACTCGGTCTCAAAATGTGTCTGCTCCACTTTCGTTCTTATCGCCGCTGATCCCTGTACGCTGATCGACCACAAAATGCAATAAACAGAAGGCAACACGCAGTCGAAAATTTGACAGACAGTTACAGCTTCATTTTCGGGCTAACAAAAGGGGCCCAAACATGAAACGTATTGCCTTGTGATCATGCGCATAGAGCCAAAGAGCCGAGGAGCTGTTCAGAAGCTACGACTATGCCATTCATTTCACATTGACGACAGCATTATTGACGCATTCGGATCTCATCTGCTGGATTCGCAACGCTTAAGGGTGGAACAACAGGCCAATAGGACAATAAGGGATCCTTTGTCTGACTTCTAGGCCATTGTTGAGCGCTGACTATCTTTGTGGTCTATTAAGGAAAGATCGGTAGCCTGATATATGTAAGGAATTATATTCCGATAGCCGCCAGCAGGACTATTAAACGTTTTCATTACGCAAAATAAGTCATAAGCATATTTAAAATTTAATGATCATAGAGAGCATTAAGCAACTGCTTCGCGGCTCACTAATAAAACTCACAGCCCACTTATTGGTGGCACAACAACAACAACAACAACTGTATCCAACAAAAAGGATAATCGCAGTCATAAAACCTAGCCATAAAACTCGAAATGCTAAAACGCTTTCCGTTTCGTAACCCAGACAGATGCAACAGCGGAAGGATACGGCAATACGGTTTTATTGCACTTTTAAGCAAACAGTTTTTCGTTTTTCGGAACGCATCGATAAGCATGTACTCTATAAGAGTACACACAAGTATTCCAGTTTGAGAATCGCGCGTGCCGAGAAGCGTTTATCTTTGCTGAACAGCTGCCCCAGCGAATTGTGAGCTCGATAAGAGAACCTTTCGTCGATATAATACCTTTCGTCGATATCTCTGGTTTGGCATTTATTTGCTTAGATTTCAGTTTCGGTTTCGCTTTTGCTTTTGCTATCTTATCTGTCTCGCTTAGCGGCTTATCAGGCGTTTGAGTTTGATCGGGGTTTTGAGGGGGAATTGAAAGAGACAAGACGGCTCTTCTCGGTACCTGACTGCCTTCAAACTGAACTTAACCCCATTATTTCTTGGAAATTGTATTTGTCTGAGAGTTTGCGGTAAGCTTAGCACGCGCCAAAATCAACGTTCGAAACGGAATTCTTCACTTTGTTTAAGTTGTATCAATATTATTTGGGGCCACATCGATTGGGGTGGATTGTTTGTTATGTAACGGGCATATTTGTCAAGAAATTCAATCAAAATGATACTCATACGTTAACGTAACAAATTTGCACTGTACCAAATATAATACTCCTTAAAACACATTCTCAATCAGTTACAGGTAACACTATGATTCAGGTACAGTTGGGTGCACATTGATATTGAGAACAAGAAGAAACGTCAATGCCAACAAAAACTAAAGAAGTCAACAACATCATTGGAGTATGGAACTTTGGGGATGCACGGGGAGCCGGGTGTACATAATCAGCCCGCATAAATACAAATTAAAGTGCAGGCAACTTACGGTTAATATATGCAACCACGACAACAACAACAACAACAACAATGATAAATGAAATAAAAGAGAAAAGAAGAAAATAGCATACGAAATTAAATTTGTCGCGTGTTTGCCGCCTGCTGCTGCTGCCTCTGCTGACAAAGTTAACCAAAAAAAAAAAAAAAAAACAGCAACTGATGGAGTTCCATTCGTTGTAGTAGTTGGAGTCGAAAGCAGAAGCCAAGTTAAGACCAACTGAAGCCAAAGCTAAAACGTCTGCTGGGCCCAGCAGCATTCATTGCTAATCATGGTAATTATGGCAATGAAAAAGTTGCCCCAGCCAAGCTAACCAGTAGAGAAGCAGATCCACAAATTAAAAAAACAAGCAAGACTTATAGGCATTGTTAATACCCTGTAAAAAAATTGGAAAATCTTGATCCATTTTAAACTATTTTATAAACAAAAATTTTAAATTTATATATTTTTATATATTTTATTTAATATTATTTTAAAAAATTTGTTGAAAATCACAATTAAATGCTTCAAATTTCAATGCTTTTAGCAAAAAAAATAAGTTCGTCGATTTCTTAAGCCTTTACAGGGTATATTAACAGTAGTAAAAAACCCAAACTGGGGAGCACTTATTTTGTTGTTCCTGATAAATAATAAAAGAAAGAGAGAAGAAACAGTAAATACACCTGTTGGCAGCAGTTGATGTTCACTGTGATGTTGTGGCTGCGCATGCGCAAAAGTTGCTGGAAGAAAAACGGAAGTTTGTTTGGCATCAACACACAAACACCGGATGCAGCTTGCCTTCTGCCGCTGTTCCACGTCTTTGCCAGGACAATACAACGGCAACAAATTAATTTTTTTTCTTTCAGGTTGCTCTGGGCTCAACGTTCAGAGTAGTGGGAAAGCTTTGCAATATTATTATTTTTGGGGGCAATGATTAGCCTTTTTGAAAACCCGTTTGCTTATCTCCATTTGGCCAACCCCAAAAAAAAGGTTTTCATTATGCTTAATCTACACTTTGGCAGCTGCCTTTTACGTTCTCATCATCTTTGGCCTGGACTTTCCATTAACTTGCGCGTAATCTCTTTCGAAATATGCGTATGTATCTGATTTTCCATTATCGCCTTAAATATTCATTAAAAATGACAAAATGCACAGGAAGCTACTGTGAGAAATTAAATTTTGAGTTATTTTTGGGGGAGACAAAACTCGTTAAACTTTTTAAAAGTTGACAAAGATATTCAATTAATAAATTTATTTAGGTCAATGATTAAATTTCTTAGCCATAAATTATGCAATTTTGAAAGTGCATAATGACAGTCGAGCTTGCATATAACGAACTTTTATATATGCTACGATTTGGTAACATCAAAAAATTTGTCTATATTAAGAAGGAAGATTTTTTAAGATTCGTTACATAGAAGTTTGACTGTACGTCAATTTGATTTACTTTTCTTTGTTTTTAAAGTATTCATTAAGTCAAAAAACGCAATTAAATAGCATATTATCCTTCACGAAAACTTTTGTTTTTGCATGTTCAAGTAAAGTTATCTTTGGAATTGAATTTTTATCGCGCTTCAGCAAAGGATCAACTTTATTTACATAGCAATTAAAAATGAGGGGAAATGGTGCTTATATTTGTTCAACTAATTGCCGAAATGTTAAACGCTGCAAAGCGAAACTTAAGTAAACAACATTAGCAAAGGCCAATTGGCTGATATGACGACGATGTCTAGACATGGGCAGACAGGTCAAAGTCAGGGTCAGGATAAACACAATGGTTATTTTTTGTTGTTGTTTTTTTAAGACTGCTGCACCTGCAGTGCCTAAAAAATTAATCGCTCTGGCATTTAGGCGAGAGGAGTGTGCCTTAAACGCCCACAACTGTTACCAAATTGCAGCAAGGTGGAGAGTTTGTAGCTCCGAAAAGCCAGAAGAAGAAGCAAAATGATTGTGCAGAATATAGTTTAGCTAACAAATCTGCCGAATGGTATTCGCTTTGTCGGCATGTATTAAACGCAGCAGGATAACTAACGGATACTGTTGTCTGTCTCGAAAATACGTGAGTCAAATCGCATTTACTGTACAGTGCACCGTGCCAGGACAACGCATCTACGTGTCCTTTTTCGGTGGGTGTGTTGCACATTGGGTTTTTTTTTCTTTTCTTTTTGTTTTCTACATATTTCGTTAGGTTTTTGGGTAATGCCCGCAATGTGTTTGGGAAAATTTGTAGGGCTCGAGAGTACAGTTTCGCTTAGGATACTGAACATGCAACATATGTTTTACATAGGATGGTTATTGTCATATGCTTATACCGATAAGATATAAATACATATATTTGTACTTGAACTACTTACTTTCATGGCATATGCTTGAAATTTATTACAACAGACGAACATATATATATTTACTCAAGTTGATGCACTTGAAGAGATCCTTAGAGCACTGTGAAATCAATTATCCCTTTTCAGATAAGGAATATTTTGGTCAGCGCAAAGAGTTGACCTTACAAAGAAAGAGGATTAAAGTGGCTTTGATCAAATGTATGCAATATAATTTCGAGTTAGGGAAGTTCACTTTAGGTCAGAACCCGTGGAAATGGTTTGGGGAAACTGTGGTTAAGATATTTTTGATATATTTAAGCATTAGGAAACGCATTTTCTGGATACACAAGTATAATTATTATCACCCATTTATGACTTTATAGAATCTATGTTTCGGGGTTTTTTTCTCAAGCTTTTACAACCAGAAACTTTTGCAAACAAGAGATCTCTAAACTTCTTTAGAATTATTTCCTTAAAACAGAATATTATATTCAGATATTAGTTTTTTTTGACACGTTAACTAACGAACCATTCTGAAACATGACTTAATTAGTTACTTACTTTGCTTAGTACGATTAAATCCTTACAGAAATAACGCCATTCCATTTAAATTTCTTAATTTCCCACGCAGAACGAAAATTCTGTGTCTATAAGATCCTTGAACCAGCAACAACAAAAAGATTCCCATCAAGCAAATGAAGCAAACAGGGATTATGCAATGCACCTGATACACCCTCGCATACGAATATTTGGCAAGTCCCGAGGGATCTCAGAGCTGAGGGTGCCTTTGACTGGTTAAAGGATGCGTCGCTTCCGTTCTCAGGCCGCATCCGAGATTTTCGATAGCATTCGTTTCAACTGCTGCCAATTAAAAAACCGTCTGAAAACCGTTTTCAGTTTCTAACAAATGCTGCGAAAGGATTATGAACTAGAAATTGGCACTTAACCAGCTGTTGCTGGTTTCGGAAAATTCACACGGAAGTAAATGTCAAAATCATAAACAAATCTTCAAAGATACTTCGAGATGAAAAGCAGCTGCTCCAGCCTCCACTTCGTGTTGAGCTGCCTGGGAAGAAGCTGATTGTAAAGCAACGCATATCCTAGTCAAAAGTACCTGCTACATTGTGTGTGTGTGTGGGAAGCACACATGTCCTTTGCACTGCTGTTCTCATTTTCTTTCTACCACAGATTTCGAGCTCGGTTTGGTTTTGGTTTTGTTTTTTTGTTTTGCATGAAATCAAACATAACATTTTGAATTTCGTTCCTTGTGTTTTTTGTTACATTTGCATCCTGTGGGAAACATTTTCAGGTTGTTCGATCATGAGAAATTTTGTTAGTGTCCACCTGCCCCAGAACTGATACATTTTGTCTAGAGTTAAGATAAAACCTTTGAAAGAAGGAAAAAATAGGGAAGATATCTTCCGTATGTTAAATATTCTTTACACTTGAAAACGTACTTTCTTTTCGTAGTAAATTCGGATTTGGCCAATGATCTAACTGTACAGACGAAAGCCTTGTCCATGGCTCAAAAACTGTGGTATAAGATTAAATAGAAACTAATGAAGAGAAGGACATGGCAATATCGACTCTAGGCGCAATTTTGTTCAAATATATGGAGAGTAAAGTTTCCATTTAACGAAGTTTTATATCTAGGAAGAGATTTGGTTTCACTAAAAATAGCCTCCTGCCTTATGAATTTTCCCTTTAGCGAAGTTCTTTTTGTCCCCTTGAGATTCGTTATATGTAAGCTCGACTTAATGTACCTTATGTGGTTGGATATGCGGCTTTCTATGCGACACATATTTCGGAACAAAACAAGTTAGAAGGCTCTGGTCGAGAAATTCCGACTAAGACATTCCCCTAACCCGTTACGTAACGTTTAATTTGTCAGTCATTTGTGTGTATCTACGCTTTTTGCATGACGACTTAACTTCAATTTCAGATATCTGCGGTGTTTCTCAACCGATTTTGATCAAAATTTCCATAGTTTCAAACATAATTTCCACAATTTTGAAATTCAAGTTTTTTGTGTTATTGACCAATTTGAATATCGATATGTATTTTGACAACATTTAATGTTAATGTTTTTATTTATGATTTCTTGAAAATTGCTAAAAATCATAAAAAATACATGCGAAGAGATATTTGAACAAGTTTTTTTTTTAGTCACTTTTAGAATTGTTTAATTGTTTTTTTTTTAACCAAAGAATTGAAAATAGAATTTTTATTTATATTTATCATTATAAATACCTATCCAAGAAACTTTTTATAAAGTAAGTATAAATTAATCGTAGATTTAACTTTAAATCTTGTCAAAATACATATGCCGACCACTGCACTGCAGTGTAGTAGTGTTATTGATCATTTAAAACAAACTTGGTCTGCTCATGGCATAGGAGAGCTTGAGTTTTCAATTTAAAGTCTCTACGGGCTCGGAGATGCTTTCTTCTGTCTGTTACATACTTTTGCACAAAGCCTTCTTTACTTATTTTATGTGTTAAGGGTATACAAATAATACAGATACCAAATAGTTTAAGATTTTACTTAACAAAATCAAATGTTAAAATACAACTCGAGCTCACAAGACAATCTGTACACAATTTTATTAAATCCATTTCATTTTTTTTATTAATTTCCAGCTTTTGATATGTCCTTTTAACAGAAAACATTCAATAGTCAACTTAAAGCACTTGAGACCCATTCGAATATATATCCAATCGATTTATTGAAACAAACATCCGGCAAGGACTTAAGAGAAACCCAGAGAGAAAAAGGAAAGGCACTTGTTGTTATTTGTTTTTATTTGTTACTGCATGTCCTGCCGCTGGCGACATCCGACATCCTTATTTGCATGGCGTGGGCAAGAGCGCAGGAAATGTCCGCGCAACGCAACTGCAAAAAGTTGGCCAGAGATGACAGCAACAGCAACAGCAACAACAACAACCTGCTGCTGCTGCTGGTATTATCGTTGTTGTTGTCGTCCTTCGCGCAAAACCGGAAGTAGTCAAGGCTCAAGGTGCAAACCAACAAGCAACAAGAATCAGCAGCAGCAGCAGCATGTGGATGATGGATGCATACACAGAGGACGCGCAAAAGAGATAGAGAGAATGGGAGAGAGAGAGAGACACAAACAGATTCAAGGACTCAAGGATGAATGAAACTTACGCGTAATTTGATTCGCGCTCATAGAACCAAATACAAAAAAAGGATCTGTTGATTCCACACCCGCGCATTTCAGCCTCAGCTCCTCGCTCATTCAGGAAGGAAGGAAGTGATCCACGAAATTCCCACGAACTGGAACTTTAGTTCTCTCTTCTATGGATCTGCTGCTTCCGGTTTCAGTTGTTTACGCGAATTTTTACGCATTCACCTTGGTGGTTTTTTCTTGTATGTTTTTTCGATTTTGATGAATGAAACGCCAAACGAGTTATGCGAGTTTCATAACAGGATGTTTACCGGGATCCCCATCAGCTGTCTCAGCTCATCTCGGGCAAGGACAACGTGTTCAAATAATTCCTGGAATCATTTGAATAGCTTTCATACACAATTTGAACATTGAATTCCGAGAACGAAAGCTGCAAAGGTTTCGGTTTTCTCTTTTTGAGCTTTCGTCTAGTAAAGTTTCGCAAAGGAGTTGAGCTAAAGTGAAGAAAGTTTGCAGCAAAAGCTTTATAATCATATAGATATATCTAACATTGAGTCAGTTTTTTAATCACTGTAAGTCACATTGTTTAAGTAATTAAATTGCTTAAATTAATTAGGAAGACTTTTGATCCTTATTTGTTTTGGGTATAACTAGTGTTTTCTGATACAGTAAAACCTTACTTTACTAAAACCCCTATCAAGTGGACACCAATCCATCCACAGTACACTCTTTTAGACGGACATCCGTCTTGCGTGGAAAAAAAGTGTTTTTAGCTATATTTGGGGATTATTTAGTTTTTATTTCACATGCAAAATATCCAATGTATTTCTGAACAATTTTCAAAGCATTAAAATCTAAGGATAAGTATGATAAAAAGGATTTCGAGCACAGTTTTGCTGATTTTTCAGATCATAAAACTAAATATTTATGAAAAAGAAAATAATTCGTTTTCGTGATTGATTTTAATATTTCTTGAGGATTTCTCTCAATCCACACAAAAAATGTTAAACCTCCTCAATTTTCCTGTAATAAACTAAGGTAAAAATTTATTTGTTCTTTTTCTTATTATTTCTCATTTTATTATTGTTTTATTATTTTATGTATGTTGTATTAGTATTAATTATTTTGCATTTACCCATCGATTTTGTCTTTTAATTAATATATAAACAAAATTTATAAAATATTTGTATAAAAAATATACTAAATGCGTAATTTATTAATGCATGCAATATAGAGAAAAATAAATCTTGTGAAATAAAATAGTAAATATTTATAAAAATTATCTTAATTCTCATTTCTTTTCATAAAAAACCTTGTCCAGAAAAAATAAAAAGAAGTTAAATAAATTGAATTTTCTTTGCTCTTTAAACATATTAAAAGTCTTAAACTGGAAGCAGCTCGCAAACCTACCCCCCTCCGCCCGCTTTCCCTCTGGCCATGCTGCATGGCTAAATGTCACTGCCACGCGCCTAATACTCAACTCGCCTCTGCCTGCAACTTGCAACGCAACGAGGCAAGTAAGCAATATTTTAATAAAACCTTAAAGTACACTTTGCAAAGTGAAAGATGTTGCCAAAAGGGGGCTGGGGGGAACTGTCTGGATCGCCAATGCGTGTGGAGTGCATGACCCCAATTTCTTCAACGTGTTTTTGACTTTGTCTTTTGTGCTGTTTCGTACTTTTTTTGTTTTGTTTTTTTGTTGTTTCTCGACTCTTCTGTGTTTATTATTCAAAACTGGAAGGCGCCCTTTCGGAGGAGGCACGGGGTGTGGGAGGGGGTTGCGTCTTGGTAAGGATGATGTATGTTGCGCTTTCAATTTGGAGCAGCAGGACATCTGTTTTGGCCCCAGCGGCTAACTTGTTGGCTACCTGCTTGGCGCAAAACCAAAACCGGTTTACAGGTGCTAACTTGGCTCTCAATGGCAATGTGTGTGTGTGTTGGCCCCAACTGGAGCCGAACGCTGGCTCTGTGCCTCTGTCTTCTTGCTTTGTATTTTGCCCCACAGCCCGCAGCTTTTGGGCGGCCATAAATTTGTGTTTAATTTAAAAACTTTTCACTCTTCGCACTCGCAATTTTACAGCCTAATTTATGGCGCGCGAGCAAAAAGCAAAGAAAAAAGTGTTTTGTTTAAATATTGAATATTCCCAGTGAAAGAGTGAGGGAGGGAGGGAGAAAGAGATAGTACATTCATAACCCCAGAATCAAACCTCATCCCACATCCTTCTCAATCTTACTTTCAACACGAAACATTGAAGGTGAAATTTGTTATTTTTCTGGCTCTTGTAAGATTGGGTGTTGACTTGATTACTTTTTCTTTTATCCTTCTCGCCTCTCCTCTCCACTTTTTCAATATGCAAATACCCCTCCAAACAGCAACAACAACTATAATTGAGCAGCGACATGCAAATTAATGAAGATCAATTTTTATGCACACAACAAATTTCGAACAGCTTTATTTAACCCTTCTGCATTTTGAAATCGAACCGAATCCCCGACATGAGGATGAGCCCAGATCTTCCGGGGGCCATTTATCAGGAGAACATATCGACAATATGATTTACAATGTTTGCTAAACGCAAATTGCAATTCATTTGTCATTTTAAATCTTTTTGATAAATTTGATTTTCGCACAAAATTTCTCGAAAAAAATAAACAAAATTTAAGTTGAATTAAATCATTATTTGTTTAAAAATAATGAAAATTAATTTTTTTTTATTCATATTTTGTTTTATTTATATTTAAATTTTCAATCATTTAATCATAAAATATTTTTTTAATTTGTTTTCTAAATTTTTTTGAATTTTTCACTTCGGATTTAAATCATATTTTTAAGTTTTAAATTAAATTTGGAATATTTGGTCATAAAAAATTTTTGGCTTTTTTAAAAATTTTGTTTTTCTAAATATTTTTTATTTTAAATTTTTATTTTGGCATAAAATTTGAATTTTTCGGTATAAATTAATTTTTTAATATTTGGTCATGAAATATTTTTTATATATTTATTTTTTATTTTTTTTAATTTTTTAATTTAGTAATTAGTTAGACTAGCTATTCTGAATATAAATCTTAAAATGTATTACAAAATATCTTAAGGGTTATAAGCAATAATAAGCTCCCCCAACAAAATCTTTTATTTAATAAATTTCTTAAAGTTCAAGTGAAAATATTTTATATTTTATGTCCATCCCTGAAAAGAAGCTATCCATAAGCCAAAATACAAATAAAACTTGAAAATATTTTTGTTATTTCCATAATATTTATGCTTAAATTTTTTCAAATATATTTAAATAAAGTAATATTAATAAAATTAAATTAATCTTTGACCATCTTGATTATCTAAAAACTAATCATATAAGTTATCACATTTGCTTACTATATATATTTAAAAATAAAAAAAAAAACAAATCGTATCAAAGTCATTCAATTTAAGTTAACCGTTATTTTTGAGCGCCAAAAAAAACTGGCTTGAAAAACCCTTTCACATGCAAATCATGTGCCATTAAGAATCCGAAAATCGCTTTATGCGAAGTTCCTGTGGATTGTCTATCGAGCGCACATAAAACACATAAAAAAAAATATAAAACAAAAAACCAACCCTTTAATAGACAAAAGATTAGTTTCAGTTTTTTGTTAAGCGCAAAATGCGCGGGTAAAAAAGATTTAAGGAATGTTTATTGAAAATTCAAAAAAATTTATTAAAAGCTAATAATGCTCGAATTTTTAAAATATTTATCAAATTTTATTGGTTAAAATATATTAACTTTCTTTTAAAGACAAAAAAATAATTTCCTTTTTGTAAGGCCTTGGTTTGTATTGGCATCAATGTTGCAGCAACATTTCGCTCGCTTTGCAACATTTGAGCAGAAACGCGCTAAATATGCACACAAAACGCGTTTTGCTCAGCAGCTGAAACACACAGACACCAGTTGTCCCGTTCTTACGCGCAAGCGTACCCAGCTTACCGCTCACGTACAGCAATGTAATGAAAGAGGGATGACCACGAAAAGTGTATGTTGTTGTTGATTTTTGCTGCAACTTTTGCTCTCTCTCGTTCTCTCAAATGCGCTCGCTCTCGCGCTCTCCCTTAGCGCAGCGGCACCGCTGCTAAAAACAAATTTGAAAAATAAAACATTTTCTGCTTTCATTCTGTTTTGGATTCTTGCACAGTGCGGTTCGTTGCGGCTGCTACGTTGTCTTGTCGCCAATTCGCTCTCTGGCTCTTACGTCGTGCACATCGTTCGGTCGTGTCGCGCGTCGCTTTCAAATTTTTGTAGCCCACAACATAATCAGCAGCAGCAGCAAATGCAAATGCAATTGCAAACGCACAAATATCAATTAAATGTGCAACAAATTTGAATACGAATTAAAAAAGCATGTTAAGTGTGTGCTAACAAAGTAATTGATAACAAAAAATAATAGCTGCCAATATTTAAATCGTCTTATCAAATCCAATATATTTTTGGTAGCAAAAGCAAAAGTAAAAGAAAAAATCACAATATAAAAAAGTGCATGAACTCAATTGTGTTTTTAAATGTTTTTTTAAACAAAAAATAAAAAGCATCAACCTACGGCAAATACAATTTTTGCATGTGTATGTGTGTGTGTCTATATGTAAATGGCTCGGTTGAGTGCGATTTTAATATATAGCAATATTTACTAGCGGCAATTCGCTGCCCTCACCCTTGCCCCCCCGAACCCGTCGTGCGTGTGAAGGAGCAAAAGAATATAAATAAATATTATCAAAAAGCTAAAACACAACAACAAAATCAAAAATGTGGCGCGTGCACGTGTAACAAAGAAAGAAACACACACAAAAACAACAAAATGCACACAACAACAGCAACAACAACAAATTGCCAAAGCATGTGCCGCAGTTAGCTGCAAAAGAGAATTGCCAAAAAATACAATAAACGATTACTATTTTTTATGTTGTAATTGAAAGTGTGCATGTGTGAAGCAGCAACAACAACAACAACAGCAACAAGGCCGCCCCACAAGGATTATTACACTAAAAATACCACACACACACTCACACACACACACAAAAATACCAACAGCATTTTGTTGGTTTTTTTCTATTTTACAAGCAAAAACCAACAACAACAGCAATAAACATGCATTGGATTAAATGTTTATTAACCGCATTCATTTGCTTCACAGTCATTGTGCAGGTAAGTTTTCCTACGTTTCTATCGCCTTTCGTCCCTTTCGCTTTAGTTAAGTAATTCGTAGGACCAGCAACTTGTTGTTGCTATTTCGTCTTTTTTTTTGGTTATTTTCGCTGCACACATGCGCGCCCTGCCTTCCGTTTTGCAGCTGTCGCATTTGCATGTGTTTGTGTGCGTGTGTTTGTGTAAAAGAGCGAGGAAGCTTTAAGAGTTGCCAGCCCGTTGACAATCAGGAGGTGAACAAATTTTAGCGGTTTTTAGCCATAGAGAGCTAGGAAGTAGTAAAATATAAAATAAAGTTTATTTTAACAATTAAAAGTAAATTATCTACAAATCCTTAAAAATGTTCGGCTTTTAAAATAAATTATATTTTTTTTTGTGAAGTAACTTTTAATGCACATTTGCCAGCTTGCTTAATATTTTGAAAATGAAATGTAATACGATCAGTTCAGTTTTGAAAACAGCTGAGTAAACAGGGGTTGATTTTTTTTGGCACCCTTTGCACTCGCTTAGATGAAAACTAGTTTTTCGTTTTTTTTTTGTATTCAATTTGCAAACAGGTCCATGTCAAAAAATTCAACCATATCAACATAGGATCGAACAATTTTTACCACCAACGGCGCATGCCGCAAAAGGCAGTAAAAAAAAAACTTTTAAATCGAGAAGCTGCTCGATTTCAATATGAAACTTGAATGCACAAAAAAACATGCGCAAATGGGCAACATCTGCCTGTCTGTCGACATTATTTTTGTTTTTGCATGCGCCTTATTTTTATTTTATTTTCATTTTTTTTTCTTACATGGGCGTTTTTGGCTACACTTTGCGTAGGTCAACGTCAACCTCAACGTCAACGTCGACACATGCGCAACTCTCCTCATTCTTTTGCCTTTACTTCTTTCATTGATCTTTAACGCCAGCATCATCCCCTGAACATTGCATGTGGCTGTGCTCCACATCTTTGCCCTCTGGTTCCCCTTTCTCTGTTGTCAGCGCACAGCTTTGAAACGTTGCGTGCTTTACTTTTGCTCTCGGTTTTTTTGTTGCCTTCCTTCATATAGTTGCTAATTTTAACAGCAGCACTTGGAAAAGTAGCTTGAAACCTCCTGCGGTCTTGAGTTTCGACCAGCTGAAAATGCAGCTGTTACGCTTTGGCTCAGGACTGCTAAATTTGCATGTTTTGGTGCAATCTGGCAGCACCAAAAAAGCTTTTTCCTTGTTTGACATTAGAAATTGATCATTGAAAGCCTCAAGTGCCTCTCTGTCGCCATCTCGCTCACTAAAGCACATTTTGTTTTTTCTCACATGTTGCTATTTAATATCACTAAACTATCAGATAACCGTACTTTCTGTCTGCTATCTGTTTATCATATAACTAAACATGCAGTAATTGTTGTTCTTTTTTTTTTTTTTCCTCTTCTCTTTTGCATTTCGTGCAATTTTCATATTAGCATTAAGTGTGCGCGACGAATGAATGAATGAACGGACTGAATGAATGAATGACGCCTCATCATCTTTGTCTCACTCTCTTACATTGTTGCGCACTTTATAACATAATTAATTGCAATTTAGAAACCAGAGTGCAAGAGAGACAGAGGTGGGAGCTGCCAACTCCCACACACACACACACACACACACACACACACAATATTTATATGTTGATGCTGTTTCACTTGCGCTTATAACTGTTTCCCAAGCCCGTTGTTTTAACGGTTGATTGTGATGATGAATTTAAATGATTAATAAACAATGTAGCCAAAGCCAAAGTTCACGCCAAATGTAGCTCTCTCCCTCTCTCTTTATTTCTTCTTCGCTTGCTTATATACATATGTATACAATAACAGCATAACCTTAAAGCAACACCTGTACAAAAATGCGTGCGTTGTGTGTGTGTGCGTGTTGTAACCCACAACGTTCAAACTGTCTGTCAGTCAGTCAGTCAGTCAACGTGTAAGTTGACGTGAAAGACACTGAGCACAAATGGCAAAAATATATATAAAACTAAAGTGCCTAGCGGAGGAGTGGAGGGTGGGAAGGGTGCTCTAACTAGTCGCGTCAGGCCTGAGTGATCACAGTAAAAGAAAAGAAAAGAAGGAAAAAAATATAACGTTCATATGTATATGTATGCAGTGTATAAATTTAGCTTGGCTCATAAAATAACAAAAAACAGCTAGAGCTGAGCAAACTGAGTCAAGCAAAAGGTAAACAATGCAACGCACTATTTTCTAACACTCGCAACAAGTGTCTCTCAGACTTGGGATAACTTGGCATTTGTAGCTTTCAAGTTCTTTCCAACAGTTTTTTGTTTCCTCTTCTTGTTTATGTGTGTGTGTGTGTGTGTGTGTGTGTGCCCAAAAGGTCTTCAAGCGTAATAAAGTTCATAGTTGAAGGCAAAACAAGAACTATAACAAGTGTATAAAATTATAAAAATATATTTATTACTTAACGCATTAGAACATAACGTAAAAGGGAAGTTTAAGCAATATGATTTGCATTAACACAAAATTCATTTGTTTAACTGACCGAAAAATAAATACCAAAAAATGTAAAATGCTGAGAAAAATTGTATGCAACGCATTTATGTTTGTGCATTATAATGGTGTCAAATTGTTTGTACAAAACTATTTGTGGTTTCTGTCATCTTCAAATCTCGCAACGTTTTGTTTTTCTTCCCACAAAAAGAAACCACGTGGATACGCATATGTGTGTGTTTGTGTTTATGTGTGCAAGTGTAAATGTTTCGCTGTTATGCAAATTGATTTGCTTATTGTACATACATATATATGTATGTATGTATGTATGTATTTTGACAAGTGCCTGTGCGCCGCCTTTGTTTGTTGTTGGCTATGTAATGAAGCAATAGCTGTTTACTACACTTTCCTTGCCCTGCTGCACTTGCCGCTCTTAACCTTTCTTCCGCTTATTACTTTTTCTAACATTTCTTTTGTGCGGAGCTTTTTTATACATATTAAGTTAGATTCAGTCGACGCCGCCGCCGCCGCGTGTCTATGTCTCTCGCATCAGCAACGCATCATTGCCTGATCATCTATTAATTCTTTTTTTCTACACTACTTTTTTTTTGTTGCTTTTGTGCACTACTCTTCTTCAAAGCGCCGTTGAAAAAACAAGTTTTCGCTCTTCGTTGCTCTCACAGCAGCAGCCGCAGCAGCAGCAGCTGCCAGCTGCACTTTATAAGCTCAACAGCAGCGCAAAAAAAGTAACAACAACAACACTCTATCCAATTCACTTTTAAGTCACGTTTTGCTCTTTTTGCGCTTTGGCTGCTGCGCTGCAGGCAGCCGACTGCAGCTCCCCAAAAACACCAGCTGACAACAACAACAACAACAACAAACGCTAAACTGTTATAGCCCATGGGGGCTTTTGCGCTCTCTGAGAGATGGAAAGACAGAGAGAGAGAGAGAAAGAGAGCGGGTCTGTCGCTCTTTTCAATATGGCTGGCTGTGCATTGCATGCACTGCCGCTTCTTCACCTGGCGCTCGTTATTATTGTAGTTGTTGTTGTTGCTGCTTACACCTTTTGCTGCTGTCGCAACGTCGGGCCGTCACTTCGTCGCTCGATCGTTCCTTCGTTTGTTCGCTCGTTCGCTCTTTCGTTCGTTCGTTCGTTTGCTTGTTCGTTTTAACCATCAATGTTGACCGGCAAAATCGTATGCCGTGGGAAACAATTCGGTTTTACTTGTACATTTTTTGTTCCAACGTTTTTGCTTCGCCTGCCTGTTGCCGACGTCGTCGTCGTCGTCGTCGCTGCTGCTGCTGCTTCTTTTTGTGCTGCTCTTTTGCGTCCGTTTTGCCGTGTGTTGTTTTGTTTTTTTCTTCTTCGTTTTAGTATTTGCTGTTGTTTCTGTTGTTGTTGTTGCTGGCCCGCTGCTTATTAATACACGTTTTGTTGTACGTAGCGCAGCAGCGTCGCCGTCGCCGCCGCCGACATCGTCGTCACAACTTGCATTAGTCTGCGCGTTCGTTGCTTAAGTCTTTCGTTTTGCGTGTATCTTGGGCGTTTTTTTTTTTGTTATTTCTGTCTTGCTTTAAGTTTGATTTCTATGACTAGACTAGACTATCAATAATTTCCCTATAGTAACCAAAAAGCACTCTGAATGCTTTTACAATTGCATTCACAATAACAATTACGCAGGCGTGCGGTGAATGTTAGCGCCAGCAAGAGTTGAGCCTCAATTGCCAAGCCCCATTAAATGTTAGTTAAGCAGCTTTGCTACAGTTTTTTTCTTTTCCACCATCATCATCATCGCCCTTTTTTCCATTGTGCTCGCATTGTGCCACGCTTTATGTTTTTTTTCACTCTTTGTTGCGGCCCCCCAACGGATTACACCTGTGCTTTTAAAAGATGTGTGTGTAGGGGGGGAGGGGGCATTACTTACACAGCATCTTAAAGAGGAGACGACATGAAAAGAGGCAAAACATCAGACGCACTTCGGCTTAATTGAGCAATTAAACACCCATGTTCACCACAAACAAACAGCAACAAAATAACAATAAAAAGCTTCCCAAGCCACAAGCACATATGGAGCAACTAGCACTGTCTCCCTCTCTCTTGGTTTGAGCTCATGTCTTGTCAACAATTAAATTGTCATTTTAACAAGCTTCACTTGGTGTTGTTGTTGTTAAAATGTTAATTGCCGAACAGTTATAGGAAAACGGTCCAAAACCAGTGCCAACAATCAGAGCAATAACTCTAAAAATCTCTTCTATTTTTGGTCATTGCCTTCTTCAACTTGTTATTGTTATTGAGAAGTTTTTTCCATTTATGGTTTTTGGGATCTGTGTGAAGTCATAATTAAATCTGAAGTGCATCAATGCCATAAACGGAATCATAATTTCCCTTAAGGGAAATTTACTTTAAAACCTCTGACTTCAGCCACAATTAAGCTGTTTACTAAAGTTGTGACCCATTTTTTTTATTCCATTCCACACCTCTAAAGTCGTTAAGTTGTGATATTTATGGACGCCGTCTATCGGCGAATCAAAATATGCAAATTTAGTATTCAACAACTCGAGCGAAATACAAAACCTAACGTAACGTAACAAAGCTTGGACTCTTGCTCAGGTTAACGTAACAAGAAACAAAGTCGATCGACCGCTTGCTGTGCTTTTCGTTCTTGACTCTCAATATTTCATAAGCCCGTTTTGTCCTTTGCATGGGTCTCTTTTGCGCCAATTGCTACTCGATTTGGTATTTGGGGGATTTTTTTTTTTTTTTGTTTTCGGTTCTTTGCGATAAAAAATTCCTCGCGGTTGAATACCAATATGAAAGATTTATTGCGGTTGCTGCTGCAGCGGCGGCATTCTTGTTTCTTTATATACGATATACGATGAATTGCTTTTTAATTTGATTATACTAATGCACTCTCTCTTCTCTTCCCTTCTCCTCCCAACGCACAGGTTCACAGTTCCGGCAATTTTGAATTGCGACTCAAATACTTTAGCAACGACAATGGCCGTGACAGTGAGGGCCATTGCTGTAGCGGGGAAACGGATGCGGCGACAGGCAAATGCATTGGCACATGCAAGACGAGATTTCGTGTCTGTTTGAAGCACTATCAGGCGACAATAGACACAACATCGCAGTGCACGTATGGTGATGTGGTGACGCCCATACTTGGCGAGAACTCCTTCAATCTGTCGGATGCGCTGAGTTTGCAGAACAAGGGTTTCAGCAATCCCATACAGTTTGCCTTCAACTTTGCCTGGCCGGTAAGTACAAATACAATTATATATATATGTATGTGCATGTGTGTAGGATCTATATATAGACACCCCAACTGGGTGAATCAGTCAGTCAGTCAGTCAATATATATATTCGTATATCTTCTTCTGTGGCATCTTTTTTGCTAATTTGTTTATGAAGCTTTTTATAGCAACTGCAACTGCAACGATGCGTTGTGCGGCAAGGCGACTGTGCGTCGTACTTATTTCCGCCCGTAGAGTTCGCTCTCTCCCTCTCTGTCTCTTTCTCTGCTTGTCCTTGTCAAGGGTTGTTGGCGCAAAACATCTGTCGACTATTAAAAAATACTATATACGTATATGTATGTATATATGTATGTGCGCTGAAAAGAACGCGTGCGCCACAACACCACCAGCGACAATTTCCAGCTCGCTGATTACGGCGGGGTTTTTAGTTTCTTCTTCTTCCTGTTTTTACTTCCGATATATATCAACCCTTGGCACACAACAATATTCAGACGAACGTTACTTTTTTCGTTCTCTCTCTCGCACTCCTCACACTCTCCCTCTTGACTTTTGATCACCTTGTGGCAGATTTTTTCTTCATTTGGCTGAGCTTTTGTCTTACTCTTCGTCTTACTTCTTTTGGGCATGCTCCAGTGACCAAAGCATGCAATGCATTTTCTAATTATTGTAACGAGTGTTTTTAACGACGACCGCAATTCGCTACTTTATACCCTATAATATAATAATGATGATGGCTCGCGCTAACCGACCGTCCGACCATCCGTCCGTCCGACTGAATATTATTATTATAATGTATATTCACCCCACAATACCATTTGTGTGTGTCGACCCGCTTCTATTTTGTAACGTATTTTCGTACGCTCTGTCAGCGAGTGAGAGAGCGAGAGCTAGTGCCCGCAGCGTGCGGCTTACTTAAGGGGTGGATTACTATCTCTCTCTCTCTCTTCTCTCTCTCTACACTTTACTTCCTAATTGTTTGCGCATGTGCAGCGTCACTATTATTATCATAAAGTGGCAAAGTCATGCTAGGCCGAACCAGCGAGAGATAGTGGCGAGAGGGAGAGAGAACGGGAAGTGGGGGGAAGTATATATATATATAGCTAAACTTATCGGCACACGTGAAATTTTTGCATACATTTTTCAATGCAGCTGCGGGCAAATATTATATGCAGCACGTGCCACAAATGAGTCAAATATCCCAAAAGGAATGCAAATATCCCAATTGAGGGAAATTTCTAGGTCAAACTATAAACTTAATTATAGTAAGCGACTAGAAGATTGTGGCAGAGTCCAGTCGAGTCGAGTCGAGTCGTCTTCGGCGGCGGCATCAACTAATTTAATGTTGCACTTAATTAAAAGCGTGGCACGGGGCACGCTGCACGTTGCATACGCATGCCAGAGAGAGATGCGCCCTTACCTCCCTCCCTCCCTCCCTTTGTTGTCAGCTGCCAAACGTTGCTAAAAATAGTCAACGACAACTTGAATGCTCTCTCCCTCTCTTTCGTTGAACTTTGTTACTTTTGTCTGTCGATCCGTACATATGCAACCCCAACCCACCTCTCAGCATGTCTGCATGTCTGTGTCTTGTCTTGCCACTCCTACTATCTGCTCTGCCTCCTCTTGCGCCCCCTCTATGCATTTGGCATGCACTTCACCCTATGCAGCAGATATTGACGTTGATATACAGCGCCGTTGCACGCGATACACGTTCGCCTCTGTATCTTTGTGCCTCTGTGTCTTCTTCTTTATATGTATGTCGCTCATTTATTTTTGGAGCTCATGCTTATATATGTATTTTACAGTCAAACAAAATAAAGAAATACTTTATGTCTTTGCTGTCTCTTTTAACAACTCATAAATTGTCGCCAGAGTTCAGGGAATAGTTTTCAAATACTCTATAAATGTTGGTTTTTGCAGCGCTTCATTTCCCATTTAACCATTGTTAAACTCACACACACTATGATCATCGATGGCATATAACTGTACATTTGTACCTATCTAACTTGTCTGATTTGTTTCCTGTCGTGCCCATCAGCAGCAAAATGTCTGTCTGTCTGTTTGTATTGCCATTTTTTTGTTGTTGTTTGTTTGTTGTTGCTGTTTATGCAATCAATCGACGCTCTTGTCGCTTATCAACTAAATTAATTCTACATCTGCCTCCCACACACACAACAAACGTTAATGCAGCAATCGAAAGTTAGTTGCAACAACAACAAAAATTAGTCATTTACGCCCATAGTAGTAGCATTAGCCACCTCTGCAAATGTCTTGCCAATACACACACACACACACATATTTGTGTCATCTCCGCCCGGTTTTGCTGCCTCCTCCTCACCTCTCTTGTTGCATTTGAAATCAAGTGTGTGTGAATTGAGGGCGCTGCCAGTTTGCCAGTTTGCCAACTACTGTTGTGCATTTGCATTTGTGTGTGCTGTGGGCGTCTTTTGGAGCGCAGGGGCCACTGTCATAATCTGTTTATAATGAGGCCTCACTGTGGTATCTGTGGGATTTGTAAGAGCTATTAGCCAACAAGTCGGTTATTGGGCTCAGATGATATCTAACTATAAGTATAAGTGCTTGAAAGATTATCGTTGAAAACGATTTACTTCCCGTTCTGATAAGCTTAAGCTTCTTAAAACTCTTCTTACTCGCCTAACAATTGATTAACTTTCTTTTTTCTCTTCTTCTTCTCATTCCAGGGCACATTTACGTTGATCATTGAGGCCTGGCACGATACGAACAACAGCGCCAATTCCCGCTTAAACAGTAAGTACAACAACAAAAACCGTTTAATAACTTCCTTCCTTTTTCTCTTTCGGGTGACAAAATATCCTGTGTCCCAAAAAATATATTCATAACTTCCTGCTGATGATCGAAAGCTGTCCAAAAATTGTTCAACCAAAAGGATCATATCAGAGAGCGAGAGAGCGAGAACGAGAGAGCGACACCTGATACGCAAAAACTCAAATTTCTAGTTGCACTAACTGCGCAACTAACTAAAAGTTTGTTGTTGTTGTTGGTGTGTATAAGATTTCCGGCACATTCGAGTGGTTTTAAATAACAGCAAAGAGTTTTTTTGAGCGTCAGGTTCTGGTTTTAGGGATGGGATAAACCACCGCAAAACTTGTCGCCTTTTGTTGTCTGCTCGCCTCTCTCGATGTTCGGAACGGAAGTGTGCTGAGGTCGAGCCCGATGCGTTCGTCCCTCCCTCCCTCCCTCCATCCATCCGTCCTTCCTTCTTTCAGTCTGTCTGTTGTCTCATTTAGTTGAATGCAATTTAGTTTTAAGCATGGCTTGTGTCTTGGTTTTGTTTTTTCTTAATCACGAACTTTTAGATTCTAGTCAAAAGGATTTTTGTTGGAATTTAGCGATCGTGTACAGCATGTAATTCATCTTTGGAACAATGCGACATGATCGTTGATTCAACCGCCCGATAAGGACCACACAACAATAACGAAAATGAGTTCGATGCTTACAATAAGGCATCTAGTGTGGTCTGATCCCTGGACATATTCAAGGACACATTTTCTCTTACGTTTATCAAAGCAGGGTTTTACTGTTTTCCTCACAAAAAAAGAGAGTTTTCCCACACTGAATGTTTGTCTACCTGTTCAGATTTGTTTGATACCTGCACATTTCACTTGATGAAGATTTATGTACGTTTCACATGAATTTTTTTGTTCTTTTTTACATCAGTTTTCTTTGTTCAAATTGCGTTTCTATTAATATATCCCGATTGGCCTAGTCCCTTAAGGAATTTTAATTGTTCAGCTCTCTCGCTCTCCCGCTGCGATCCTAGAGATCGTAACAGCTAATTCTTAAGTACGAGGCGGTCCCAGACCCAATAGATCTTTATCGACTTGGAATTTTTGCACAGATTTCTAGTCGCTGTACGCGCTTGTCAAGGATTAATTTCATTATTTAAAAGTTGTTGTTGTTGTTGAACGATCTCCCGCATACTTGAGGCACGTTGCATGGTTGCATAGCAAGTTTACGCCTGTCTCGAATGCGTTGCTGCATTGCCAACAAGTTTAGCAGCTCTTTTGCTTTTTTTCTCCTTTTTGTTATATTCATTTAACATAAATTACATACAAAAAAAGCAACAAAAAAAACTAAGAAAGGAATAAGACAAGCACAGAAAGAAACCTGCAGCAGCCACAAGATGCAAAAGAGAGGGAGGAGATGGTGGGGGAGGCGGGGAGTTAAGTTGAATGTTTGCGACCTTTTCGCCAGTTGTTTGCCTGCAGGCAAGATGCCAGCAGTTGTATGCCTGCCAGCATCACACACAAACACACACACATACATACAAACGAAGCTTGACCGACGACCGCCTTCCTTGAGCCAGGTTCCTTCCTTTTTGGCCAGGTTCGAAGCGATGCGTCGTGCTGCAAGGTGATTTCTTGGCTTGATGCGTCGAAATCTTTCAACTCATGCTCTTAAGATTTTTTTTTCGTTTTCGCTGGCGTTCTTTTGCCTTTTGTCGTCTTCTTTTCGTCTGTTTTCTTTTTTTTTTTTCACCTATCCCTACCTACCAATTAATCTCTGCCAATGCCAAAGTTGTTAGTTGCATGTTGTTGTTGTTGTTGTTGGTCGATGTTGTTAAAATGCTTATCTTTTAATTTTAACTCATTGGATCAAGCAGCAGCAGCAGCAGCGGCAACAGCAGCGGCGGCAGCCCAGCAACAGTCGCAGTTGCAGCATCGAAAGTCCCGTGGTTTCTCCTCTTGCCACACAAAACTTGTTGCCGCCGCCGCCGCTGTTGTCTTCTTTTCGTCGTCGTCGTGTGTCTTGATAAAATGGTATTTTATAAATTCCTTTGGAAGAAGTCAGCGCGACTGCGACTAAATATTTGCAGTTGTTGAGGCCTTACACTTAAGCCTTGCCCCTGTCAGAGTCAAGTTTGTCTGTTTGCTTAAATTTGTTGCACACACAACACACACACACAAGTTTTAGGTCATTTGTTGCAAGACAAAACGATGTGCTCTCAAAAAGTACCAAAAAAAATAAAAATGTCCCAAATGCAAACGGGAAATATTGCAAGCATTTGAGTGTCTTGGGATATTGTTACAAATTCCCTGCTGTCGTCAAGGGAACTTTGCTAAAATGTCCTTTAAATGTTCCCACTTGACAAATATTTGGGATATTTGTGTGCGAATATCATTAATCATGTCATTAATATATAATCAACGATTGCAATTATTGCGAAAGTTGTTGCACGCAACTTTTCACACATGTCTTCTATTTCTTTTTCTTGTTTTTGAATGTGTCATTTTTATAGATAATTAAAAAAATGCCGTTTTGCGTAGATATGCGAGTGTGTGTGTGTGTGTTTTGCTGCTCATGATTTTCTATTTATTTTGACCATTTGTTTGCACACACATTGAACGAGCCAACTGGCCAAACTGGACACCAAATTGTGCGTCTCGCTTGAAGCGTTGCCGTTGCACGTCGCCTAATAACCTGTCATGCCACAAATCCGCTGTTGCATGCATGTATGAGTGTCTGTTTGTGTGTGTGTTGCAAATGTAAATAAAAACCCAACCACAGACAATATTCAATTCTTCGTTTGTGGTGTTTGGCAAACGCCAAAGCTTTATACTATTTTTGGGGAATGTTGTTGCTGCTTGGCGCGATTTTTGCATTGAGCGTTTTTCCATGTTGCCACGTCAGGTGAAGCACACACTACGACTTGCAACTACAACTTTGCAACTGGCTTAGAATTTTTTTGTATTTGTGCAATGTGCAAACATATACATATAAAGGTTTTTGGTATGCTTGGTAATTAATTAGTTGATATTTTTGAATATGGATATTTTTTTTATATTTGTGGCAGCAACCAGTTGGCGCAGCCGCCTGCCAGTTGTCAATAGCAGCTTATTTATTGACACAACAACATTTTTGTGTTGACCAAATACGTATCTTAGCTTAGTTAACTTCAGAAAAAGAACTAACTATAATATGCTTCCAAGTCATGGCATTTGTAACTACTTCCACTTTCACTAGCTTCAAACTTTTGCTTTTGCCAAACACTTAAATGAGCTTCATTCTAAACATTTTGCATTTAGCATTTAAAGATATTTTGTATATTGTCTTCGCTCTCAAAACTCTTAAAGCTTCTCGAGCTTCGGCTTTGCTGCCATGCATTTCGAATAGTCATGCACCTGCAATTTACTTTATAGACCATGGCATAATGTGGCTACACACACACACACTTGTACAAACATGTTTGCCATCCAATAGTTTCTCAAAACGAAAATGTATATAAGACCGGTCCGCTTGGAACAGCTGAAAATGCAACTGACGCTCGCTCAGTTGGTCGTGTGTTGCATGGCTGACTGCAAAAAAAAAAAAAAAAAAAAAAAATACCAAGCGTACTTACCCCTGCCTTGCCCATGCCCAAGCCCATGCCTTTTGCCGCATAACTTGCCACACTGTGGCAGCAGCACTTGACTTGTGACAAGCGTTTGCAAGAGTTGCAAGTTTTTTGGAGATTTAATACGGATTTGTTAATATACAATTTTAATCTTTCGTCGAAAATTCCTTGGCGCCCGTAACTTTTGTAACTGTATCTTAAATTCAATTAATCTTCATTAGGGCTTTACTCTATCTTTAAACATGTTCTCACACACACTTTTCTTCTTTTCAGATCTGCTCATCCAACGGCTGTCCGTGCAACAAGTTCTCGAAGTCTCATCCGAATGGAAAACAAACAAATCCGAATCGCAGCACACCTCACTCGAATACGATTTTCGTGTCACTTGCGATCCCCACTACTACGGCTCGGGTTGTGCGAATCTCTGTCGTCCTCGCGATGATCAATTCGGGCATTACACATGCTCCGAAACGGGTGAAATTATTTGCCTAACCGGCTGGCAGGGCACCTACTGCGAGAAACGTAAGTACATTTGAATATTCCTATTCAAAATATTCAACTTTATACCAAAAACCATTCTCCAGTTTAACATTCTTTTCGCTGAAGCTTGTTGATCATGTTTGTTGTTGTTGGCGTTGTTGTCGTTGTCAAGTGCCGCGTCGTTTCTTGTGCCGCACTTCAGCGCTCAACTCTCATTATTATTGAAAATCACTTGCTTGTCAAATCAAATGAGATGATTGTACACAATGTGAGAGGGGCATCTCGAAAAGGAAGGGGGGGGGGGAGGGAAGGGGAGTGAGACACAAGGAGCTGCTAACGAATTAAAAAATTGTAATTATTTTCAATGCTTCAGCTTCAGCGATGATGATTTGACGAAAAAACAAAACAAAAAAAAATTGGATTTGAATACCAAAAATTCAAAAGTGGGGAAAAAATCAAAAAAGTCAAACAAATAAATTAAAAATCAATGAATTTATATTTAACTCTTGTCGTCGTCGATGTTGTTGTTATTGTTGTTGTTCTTCGGTTTGTGGAAAAATCATTTGTCATTTCGGGCGAGGGGCAGCATGCGGCATGGGGCAGAACAAACAGGCGCAACAAAACGTCTAACGAACTAAAAACTACGAAAAAGAAAAAAAAAATCACTGAGGAAGCCGAAAGAAACAAAAAACAAAAACAAAACTCGGACAGAGCCCTTTTTTTGTAGTAGCCCAACGGCAGCTACCTATGCAGCAGTATCGTCGGGTAGGGGGTTAACACACACACAAACACACACGTACGCTGATGTTTTGAGGCACTGTGAATCAGAGCACACACAATACTAAAACTGAAGAGCACAAAAATCTTCCCACGCCAAGTGCAAAGAGGGCCCCCTTTCTTCAGCGTTCTTCCATACACATATATTCAAGGTGTGGTGTTTGTGCGGACACACACACACACACACACACAATACACATACATATACGCATATAGCAAGCAGCTTCTTGATCATCATGACGTACCGTCTCCTCCGTTTGTTGTTTCGTGGTTGACGTCGCATTTTGAGTATCTTCTTCTTCTGCGTCGTCTCCATCTTCGTCTTCGTCTGCATGCCACACATTGCTGAGGACGAGACCTTCGAGAGTAGCTTCCTTTAGGGCCTGGCTACGGCTGATTACACCTTAAATGTGGTCCGAGTGCTGCGATCTGCCTGCTTCTTCGTCTTCTTCGTTTTTTTTTTTTTGGGGCACATGTATATAATTTTTGTGTCCTTCTGCTGCTGCTGCCGGTTGAGCAAGTTGCCAAAACAGCAGCAACAACAGCAGCAGCAGCTGCCTCTTCCGCTCTTCTTCTTCTTGTTGTTGTTTGCTATACTTTATTTTCAAGTTAAATGCGCCAAAAATGAGCTTAAATTAAGGCAAAAATTATTTTCCAGCAGAAGCAGCAGCAGCAACAAATAAAAAGGCAAAACGTGCAACAACAACAACATGTTACTCATGTGGCAATGAACTAAATTGGCCCAAAAGGATTGCAACTTGGGGCTTTTTTTTATTTTGTTGAATGAAGCTTCGATCGCATCGTATGCATGCGTGTGTGTGTGTGTTTTAATATTGAGGAAATGAGCTATTTAGCTGTTTTGTGAATGGATCCAGGTGCAATGGCAGCTGTGGGTGCGCATTTGTATCTTATGGATGTGTGAGATACTCATGCCTTAAGCCTTATTTAAAGGCAACTTAGTGAAAGTAAATACCAAACAATATGGATACACTGCATCCGTAATCCATGAGATACATTTGCGTCATTCGCCTGCAGGCGTGTGAACACAACAACAACAACAACAAGCTGTAAGAACTGAGAACGCGAGCACGTTTAAAATAGGCACGAAATGATTCTCTGGCTACCAGCTAACAACAACAACAAAACTCACTTTCAGTCTGCTGCCGGGAAAAATAACAATTTCAAGTGGCAGACATTGCTGTTGTGCTCCAGACTCTCGGCTTCCTTCGTCTTCTCCTCATCTTCATCATGTGGCCATGTAATAAAAATCATTGCCAATTGCCAATATTACGGCTTATATATATTATCTGCGTGCGGGGGAATTAAAAGCGCATACCAACAGCAACAGCAGCAGCAGCAATAGCAGAAATAGCATCATCATCATCGACTTTGGGGAGAGCCGGGAGAGAGGAGTTGAACACGTTTTAGTGATTTTCTAGCAATTTTCCCTCCTGCTGCTGCTGAATGAAAAGAAACTGTTCGTCGTTGGCCAGTTTAAAGAGGAGCCTTGCGCCTTGGCGATATCTTCACGACTTTTCCTTCTTCTTCTTCTGCTTTGCGTCTTCGTCTTCTTGAAGAGACCCTTGCGACGACGCGGCTCAAACTTCCCAAACTCCCCTACTTCCTGCTGCCCAGCCCCAGCCCCGAAAGAAACATGTTTGCCACATTCTTGGCCCAGCTTCAACTCTTCTCTCGCTCTCTCTCTCTCTCTCTCAATCGATGTTTTCGTCGAACCTTTTGGAGCTTGGGAATCGGTTTTTTTTGTTTTCGGTTGTTGTTGTTGCTTTATGATGCTGCTGCTGCTGCAGCTCTTTTGCGGCCATGGGATTATTTCATTTTGTGGTGTTTCCTTTTGGATTTGGCCTGGCGCATATTAGAAACAAGTTATTCCTGCTGCCCCTGAACACTAGGGCGGCAACGACGGCGGGAGGCGGTAGGGGGCGGGGCGGCAAAGCAAACCCAACAGTTTGAGAGTCATTGGCGTTGTTGTTGTTTTTGTTTTTGGGGCCATGATTCATTTTCGCCAAAAAAAAAAAAAAAAAAAGAAGACATTTTCAAACGTTTTGTGTCTTTCGGCAAAAGCCCGAAAAATTGTTTTTAAAGATGTTTTTAGTGTGTTTTTAAGTTTGTCGTTAAGTTTCTTGTTTTATGTGCCCCAAACGCGTGAAAAAGAAAGTTTGAAATTGCCTCAAATCTTCTTCGTTGCTTTTGTGTTTGTTTGTTTCTTTGTTTGATGATCTTTGGGATGTCTATCAATGTGGGTTGTGGATTGTGTGGATTATGTCTCGTGTGTGGGTGTCAAAAACGCATATTTTGTTGAGGCAGGTGGTTGAGAAAGCGGTTGGCATTAGTTTTAAATTTCCTAATAACAACATATCAATTAAACATATTTTCTTTCTTTCTTCTTGCAGCCAAATGCGCCAAAGGTTGTGTCCATGGTCAGTGCGATAAGCCCAATCAATGCATGTAAGTACAACAAAAATTAAACAAAAATTTAGTTAGTAAGAAGAAGCTGCTTTAGCTGTTTTTTAGTCGATGGTTTTTTGTTGGTGTTTGCACCCGCTGTCAACAAACAACAACAATTGTCATTGGACACACCTTTTGCAGTGTTATTTAACTGTTTGTTGTTGGCTGTTTTTGCCGATTTGCTACCAACTTTGTTAAAGGGCAAAAGCAGCAGCAGCAGCAGCATTAACAACAACAAAAATGCAGCTAAACAAAGTTTCTTTCGGTTCGGTTTAGCCGTTTAGTGGTGTGCACGTTTTGTGCGATCGACCACAAGAAATTCTTTTGGCTCTTTTTGTGTCTGTTTGTCTGTTTTGTTGTCGGGAGTGCATTGGCTGTCATTTGATTGTCGAGGTTTTGCATTACAATTATTTGAGTGCCTGCTAAAACGAAAAATATAAAAAATAATCAAGTAAAAGCAATACAAACACAGCAACACGAATACACACATACATACACATCAAATTGAATTACAAAGTTTTCCCACATTTTTCATAGGGCAAAAGCAACAACAACAACGGCAACAACAACAGCAATGACATAGCAAGGTGTAAGCCAACACTTTTGACGACGCTCGCAAATATTTTATGCATGAAATTTCAAGCTCAAATCTCATAGAGTACTTAAATCCACCTCCTCCCCTCTCCTCCTTCTGCTTCTTCCACCTTTGGTTTAGGCATTGCCAGCTTTAAGTGCAGAAAGCTAATTGCGCCGTTATTGTGTGATTGTGTGTGTGCTTAGATTGTGAACAGGATGTTGCTTATTATTTATGCATTGCTGGCCAATAAAGTTCGATTGTAGTGCCAGTTCCCAGTCTCTCGTTCGTCTCGAAACGGAAATCAAACATTTTGTGGTTCAATAATTGTGCCAAAAACACACACAGACACATTACCATCTCCTCCAACCATCGACAACCACAAATGTTATTGATGTGATTTTGGGATAAATTGTTTGTTTTATAAATAGTAGGGCCTGCCTCGCCGCGTTGATTGTTGTGTGTTCGTGGAAGAAACCGCAATGCCAAAACGCGTTACGCTCAAGTATGCGTGTGCCACTCAAAGCATAAAAGCCAAAATCCAAACAAAATCAACACCAAAGCCAAAGCCAAAACCATTGCTGTGTTGGGGCCCATTGAAAATTAAAGTGCTTTTTTGTGCTGCGCGCTGCGTAATGGTGGGAATATATTAATAATTCTAAGCGCGCGCGTACAATATCACTAAACAAACACACACACACATATATATATAACGCACTTCATCATGGGGCAGGTTGGCAGCGCTGTGTTTTTGTTGACCGTCGCGACATTTCTGCTATGCTGACGCATATCAATTACCCGTTGTCTTGTTATACCGCCCCTGCCTCCTTTGTGTCTAGCTTCTGCAGCTTTGAATTTATTGCCAATTGTGGTTTGTTTGTGGGTGAAGGATTTTTTTGTTGCATATTAATCGATTGTACACTTGCAGCCACAATGTAACGCGCGTGCGTGCGTGCGTTCGTTTGGCAGGGCAAATTGGTTCGCGCTGCCTGCGCAAGAGCGTGAGAAATGCGCTCCCTCTCTGTCTCTTTCTGTCTGTCATTTTGTGCGGATATGTGCACTCGAAAACAATAACAATGTCGCATCATTTCATTGTTTTGACTTTTTAAGTTGACATGCCTTTTCCTTCGCTTAAAACTTTGCCTGTCAAGCTGTTTGTCTGATGTCTTTGGGTGCAATTTGGTAATTGCGCCTGGGCGCAATAGGAACAGTAAAAGTGCAGAGTTGTCGCAGCACTAAAGTTGCCCTTTTCTACTTACTCAACCAAGCGTTGCTGCACCCACACACACACCCACACACAAGCAATTACCTCTTCATACATTGATTTATTTGCATGTGTTTGTGTGCGATTTGCTAAACAGGTGATGCGCTGACTTTGTCTTCTCCTCTTCTTCTGTTGTTTTCTTTGCCTTTTTTTGCATGCTCGCTAACTTCAAAAGTAAACCATCGCCCCAAGCGTCCGTCATGTCCAGCAATCATCATTCGCTTTTGCCTTTTCCACATTTGCATATATTTCATTGATGAGGATTTTTATTGCCGTCTCTTTATGCTTGGTGCAATTCGTTTTGCGTTGAACATGTGTTTGATCGATAGGCGATAAATGTGCTAATGACTTGCTTACAACAATGTTATCGATAGATCAGCAACAGTGCTGCATTTCATTTGCTGCGAAAATCAACTAATTGTAAACATTTATTTATTCTATTTGCAGATGTCAAAAAGGCTGGCGCGGACCATTGTGCGATGAGTGTGCCCCGTATCCAAGTTGTGTGCATGGAACGTGCAACAAGCCATGGGATTGCATATGCAACGAGGGCTGGGGCGGTCTCTTCTGCAATCAGGATCTGAACTATTGCACCAATCATCGTCCCTGCATGAACGGTGGCACCTGCTTCAACACCGGCCAAGGACTCTACACATGCAAATGCGCACCAGGCTACAGTGGCAGCGATTGCCAAACGGAAATCAGTTCGTGCGACTCGGATGTGAATCCCTGCCAGAACGGCGGCACCTGTGTGGACGAGGCAACGCAGCGCGGCTACAAGTGCATGTGTCCCAAGGGCTGGAATGGACGCATGTGCGAGGACAAGCTATTGACCTGTGCCGACAAGCCTTGCCATCAGGGCAAATGCCGCAACACGAGCAGCAACAATAGCAAGCAGGGGTTTCAGTGCGATTGCCCCATCGGCTACAGCGGACCCACCTGCGATCTCCATCTGGACAACTGTAATCCCAATCCCTGCCAGAATGGTGCCACTTGCCAGCCCAATGGCAAATGCATCTGCCTCGAAGGCTACACAGGCTCCAAATGTGAACAGAACATAGACGATTGTGCGGGCCACAAATGCCAGAACGGTGGCACCTGCATCGACATGTTGAATCAGTATCGCTGCCAATGCGTACCCGGCTTCCATGGCTCTAGATGCAGCAGCAAAGTCGATCTCTGTCTGACCAAGCCCTGCGCCAACGGCGGCACCTGCACCAATCTCAACAATGACTATCAGTGCTCGTGTCGTGCGGGCTTCACCGGCAAGGATTGCTCCATTGATATCGACGAGTGCGGCAGCATGCCTTGCCACAATGGTGGCACCTGCATGAATCGCGTCAATAGCTTCGAATGCGTTTGTGCCAATGGCTTCCAGGGTCGCCAGTGCGATGATGAATCCTACGACTCGGTCACCTTCGATGCCCATCAATATGGCGCTACCACACAGGCGCGCGCCGATGGTCTCACCAATGCCCAAGTGGTGCTCATTGCCATCTTCTCGGTGGCCATGCCTCTGGTCGCTGTCATCGCCGCCTGCGTTGTCTTCTGCATGAAAAGGAAGCGCAAGCGTGCCCAGGAGAAGGATGATGCCGAGGCGCGCAAGCAGAACGAACAGAATGCAGTTGCCACACTGCATCACAATGGCAGTGGCGTGGGAGTGGGCGTCGGCGTTGGTGGCCATGCCACAGGAACTCTGGGCGTCAAGCGAGGCAGCAGCGGTGGCCTGACCTTCGATAACAGCAATCCCAACATCATTAAGAACACGTGGGACAAGTCGGTGAATAATATATGTGCCTCTGCCGCCGCCGCAGCAGCAGCGGCAGCAGCAGCCGACGAATGCCGCATGTATTCCGGCGCCTTGGCCAATTATGCCGCTGCCGCCGATAATAATGCGAATTCGGAGTTCTGTGGCGTTGGCCAAATCCAGCCGCTGCAGCGAGCCAAATCGCAAAAGCAGCTCAACACGGATCCAACGCTCATGCATCGTGCCTCTCAGCTGCTGTCAGCGGGCGCTGGCGTTGCCGCAGCAGCTGCAGCGGCGGCGGCAGCAGCATCCGCGGCAGCAGCTGGCGGCTCAACCAAAGACTATAGCGCATCGGGCGGCGCTGGAAGCAATGTGAGCAGCGAGGGCAAAGGTAAACGCATCTCGGTGCTGGGCGAGGGCTCGTATTGTAGCCAGCGTTGGCCATCATTGGCGGCGGCAGGTGTTGCAGGTGCATGCTCCTCACAGCTGATGGCTGCTGCATCTGCGGCGGGCAGCGGTGCGACGCAGCAGCGCACAGTGGTCTGTGGTACGCCGCACATGTAAAGAAAAAGCATAAGGAAACACAAAAACAAAGACTGCAGACACGAAGAGAAAGAAAAGAGAGAGAATAAGAGAGAGACGCCAAATGATTTTTTGAGCCATTTGTTGGCTTTGTTGTTGATTGAAGCAGTGCAGTCGTCAAAATTGTAACACGCTTAACACTACACTACCCCCCTCCCCCTCACACACAATTTATTTCTATATTGTAATTATTTGTAAGTTATTTCGCATGGACTGACGTAAGCATAAAAGTTCTCAATTGTACATAGAAATTATATTATTCAAGTATAAATCCCCAAAAAAATGTCTTTGACTTAATATCTCTCCATAATCACTTGACCATAAATTGAACTAGGCTCTAGGTTTTGCGGCTTAAAACAATAGAAAAGACAAAGCACTAGAAGCCAAAAAAAAAATCTACACTGGACGAAATCAGAAACTCTATATACCATATACTACTGACGTTTTGCATGTTACTGAAAAATCTGCTTCAATTATTATTATTATGATAATTCTAATTCGACTTAGTTGCGATCAATTGTATATATGACTTAACGCAAAGAACTCCTTACACATTTAATTAGTTATTAAGACACTTTAGCCACTAAGTAATTAAACACACAAAACAATTCCTCATTGACGCTGCATGCTCGACTCTACTTGTCTATGCAAAGTAAAGCGCAAGCATTTTGTATATAGTAGCTATAGTTAACACCGATATACAAATACAAAAAAAAACAGAAAATACAAAAAAAAAATTGACTATCTCGCGCTCTACTTTTAGTGTCTAAAGTATATGCATAAAGTATAACTAAATTTAATATCTAGCTTAATTATATTATCTTAAAAAAAAGCCCTAAACAGACAAACAAGCGAAGACAAACAAAACATTTAGTGATTCTATTATAAGTATTTACACACTTTATACACACAAACATACATCTATATATATACTTGATTTTAGACACCTTTTTTTAAACATTTTTTTTCGTATTATTTTCGGCAAGTTTTTTTTTTTTAATTTGAAGCAAAAGGAGTCAAAGAAAAAAGCAAAATTATCTATAGAAATGTATTGAATTTATAAATCTTAAGCATACAAAAGGGAAAAATTAAACAACACTAAACAAAATTAAATGAAATCTATACAAAAAAACTCACAAAATTGTATGTTGAAAAGTCTTCAGAACAGTATATAGTCTTAATATAATAACATTTTGTTACTTAACGACATAAAAATAAACAAACAAACAAATACAAATTGTTAACATTTAATTTTGATCTCAAAACCATTTAACAACAAACAAACGAAACAAACAATGTGTAGCATGAAAGTATGAAGCGAACAACTGTTTGCGAATTCCAAAATATATCAAAATTAAATCTTCACACACAAAAAAAAAAGGACTCATAAAACTTACAGTTAAATTGCAAATGGTTCCTCGTTAGTGTAAAACTAGTTGTAAATGTGCTAAACAATGATGAATATATACTTTTATATATATACAATCTATTTTTCTAAACAAAACATTTGCTTAAAATCGTTCACAAAAACAAAGATCAGCGCTCATCAATATTTATCTCAATCAGTTTTGTACATATTTAACTTAAAGCTCTCTCTCTTTACAATACATTTTTGTTATCTACGCTCATACATTATATAGTATATGCCGCCTATATACATATACATACATACATATACATATATATATATTTTTTTATAAATATTTAATTTTTTAAATAGTCGTTTTTAGTAATTTATATTTTTATTGCAAAAAGAAAACTCCCAAAAAAAATAAATAAAAAGAAACACACGTCAGATTGTATAAAGTACATAAAACCTTAAATACATATATTTATACAACATATATATTAAACAAAAAAATAGTAGTTACATACATACAATTGTAATTTAGTGTTGTACTTACAATTTAGTCTAAACAATTTTATGAAATTTTAGTAATTAAACAAATGAATTGAAAAACTGCAAGCAAAAAAAAAAAACAAGCTACGAAAAACGAACAAACAAAATGCAAAAGAAAAAAACATGAAAAAAAAACAATAAAAATTTGTATGAATGAATTCTAACAAACTTGACTTTCTTATTTTTTGGGTAATCGGGTTCAAGCTAGACAAACGGCAATTGCCCCACTGTAGCTAATTGGGAGTTGGCAATGCTTTGCGCTCCAAGCTCTCACAGCATCAAAGATGGCGTCCAAATTGAAAATTAAACGCTCTTTAAGTGCTGTACAACGCCAAACAATAAGGAAGTGTTTGTGTGTGTGTTGGCACCTTACTACCAAATATTTGCTCATAAATAGCAACGTTTATGACAACTGCACAAAAAGGTGTTAGCAGACTGGGCCATAAAGCAAAAGACACCATTGCGCCATATACATTTATGCCATTTGAGGTGTCAAACGCTTCGGTTTTTTTGGCATTAAAGTCAAATTTAAATTACAATTTTTACTTGCAGCTGACTAAAGAAATATGTTATTGTATGCTGTGTGAAATTATATATAAAATATTTATATACATTTCAATAAATATGTGCAAAAAAAGAAGCTAATTTTTACTTACATATCAGAGAACATTAAAAAGCTGTTGTTGTTGACGGCATTCGCTCTGTTGTCTGTCTTCTGCCCCATGCAATTTGCGTTTAAGGCTTTGTGATCTTAGCACTGTGGAACGAAACGTAAAAGAATCTACATAGGGAAAGGATGGCTAAAGAGAAAGCTAAAGTGTTAAATCAATTTTTAATGTTAATTCCATTGCTGTTAAATTGAGATTAAAGTTCCTAATCAAATTGAATATTATTGGAAATACATTAATTAAGAATAATTCAAAATAATCCTTTAAGGTATTCAGAAAATTCTTTTTTTTTAAGATTACGAACAGATATAGTGAATCCAAATATTTTTGTTTATGGCCTAGCATCAAATACAAATATTATAAGACTAAAAACGTGCACAGGTTTAAAAAAGGAAATATGAAAATTGTCAAAGTCCAAGTAATACCTAACCATTTTCAGATCTTTTGTTAAATCTATAACGACTTAAGCCACAATCCTCCCAACATGTAACCGGACGATGCTTGGCATCGTTGACCCACTTAAATGTCCAGTTCGTTCGATGCATAAAGTTTAGTTAATTTCATAAATGTTGTACTTATTTAATATTAGGTTTGCCACCCGATCTCTTCGTTTCTTTGATAATTTGTGCAGCCCAATATGTAAATATGGCCCACTGTATTGTCACGTTTCTGCCGGCATCATAATCATACAATCGTACAGGGGCTGGGTCTGTTGTGTCTTGGCTGCTGGTGCTTGCGACTGCAACTGCAACTACAACAAGCCGCTGCAACAAAGCATTAACAATAAATTCTCGCATGCCATTGTGAAATTCTCACAATAATCATAAATAATACTTTATTTTTACTTCTTAAACGGCGCTGCTGGTGCGCTGTTAATGAAGTTGCTCAAGGAAGAATATGCGTATGCGTATGCGTTTGCGTATGTGAGTATGGGAGCCGCTTTATATATCTTTGTGGCCTGTCAACATGGGCAACAAATATCATAGCTATTGCCATATAGTCATAGCCATATTGTGGTCATAGAGATGCGAGACTCGATACACAAGACCCAAGACCCGTCCAGCCGCCTAATTAAGCAACTTTTAACTTGGCAACACACAAAGTGGCAAGTCATTTGGACAGTGGGCAGTAGATATGAATATACATGTGTGTGTGTGTATGTGTCAGTCACAAGCATATCATTTACAAAACAATTACGCATACGCCAGATGAGCGGCAAGATGCATCAGCAAACGGTCCACTTAAATGCTAAACCATTAAAATGCACTATGATAATATTATGTTAGGTTGTGGGACACTCGACACTTAGATGGGACTGAGCCGTGATGTGGAGCCGTGACAATGCTCATTCAACATTTCACGGGCCCATGAACTTTATTTGTTTACCAACTTCGTTTACTCCACATTTTGTCATTTCATGGCCCGTGTGGTCATCATTGTCGCTCGACGACGCGTCGTTTGGCACCTAATTGTGTTTACGTAGGCGTCCAGTTCGGTCCTTCATGAAGTGCCAGAGTAAACTCCAAATTAACTCATTGAAAGCGCATTTCAATTATGTTTAGACAAACAACAGCCAAATGGGCACAGCCAAATGGGAAGTTTTCAACAAATATCACAGACATATTTCTGAATTTTATGCTTTTGTCTGCGCCTCAAAACAAAAAAACCAAAAACAAAAACCAGTTGAAAAATGTTTGCCTCAATTCTCATAATACCAAACTAAACCGAAAAAAAAGAACAACAAACTGCAGTATTTAAGAAAAGAACAAAAACAAAAAACGAACTTCGCGTTCTTGTTCCCATTCTTGTCTCCTTAGCTTGTCTCGTATATAAAAGTTTTGTTGTTGTTTTCTGTTTTTAACAAATCCATCGTGCATTCATTGTCCGCGCCTAATCGTTATAAAAGATCTCGCTTTTCATCTTCGTGACGCTCAACTGCGTTGTTGATCTTGAAAATTTGCTCTAAACGAGCGCCAACAACAGCAACAACAACAACAACAGCACAAAACAACAGATGCCAGATACAAAATCAAAATAGTAGTAAACTGAGCAATCGGATTGTTGGATTTAAATGTGATCAGTGCACATGATCGGAAATTGTAGCTGCTGTTGAAGGATTGGGATTTAAGCACTGAAAGAAAAAACTTAATTCAAGAGCACACGAATATTATAATAATTCTTGTAAAAAGAAATACTGGTAAAACATTTTATTGTATATTTATCATATTTTTTCGATTTTTTTGTTGCTTAAGATGTCTTTCTTCTTTGTCTATAAGTTTATAGTTATCCAAGCAGTTCCCATTCTTTCAGTGCACGCTACTCGTATTTCAAAATGTGCCTGTAAAAAAAAAATACACACCGCTAACTCATAAGTGCCCCATAATTTAATGAGCTTCATTCATTCATTTTGAAAAGTAGAGAGACGCAGCTCCAATTCTATTAAAGATCAGCGCAATGAAATGAGATGAAGACGAAAAAAAGGTCATCTTATCATAAATAAACTGACATAAAATCAAGAATCAAATTCAAAGCGAAGACAACCCCAAAACTGAGGCAGTCAGCAGTCAGCAGTGGGACAAGAAAACAACAAATCCGTGGCCAAAAGTACATTGTTGAGAATTACACAATAAATGAAATGCAGACCAATGGAGCGCACTGTCTGAGCAGGCAGTCAACTGGACGGACAGACAGATAGACAGACACGGCATGGCACGGAAAGACGCCAGACAGAGAACAAAAATGATTCACTATGGAATTTTATGAGCTGAGAACATTTTGAAACTGCCTGCTTGCCTGCCTGCCTGTCTTCAATGCCATGGGATCCAACAAATGCGAGTTAGCTAAGTGTGAGTCTCAACCAGCTGGGAGCTGAAGTAGCCAACTCTATAAGATTGTGTTCTGTTATCTAGTCGTCGCATGCAAATGAAATCGATAAAAAATATTAAAGTAAACATTTTACAGATGCAGCTAGATAGAGCAAGAAAGCGGATCAACTTCGATCTAATTGAGTGTGAAAAGGTTGAAAGAGCGCTGAGAGCTCCAATGGAGATTATCCGATTATCATACGAACTTGAAGATACACTCGGGAGGGGAATTGGATTCAGGTAGCGCCGCTGCCATTTGAGGCTAATAAATTTCAACTAAACGGACAGCAGACAAAACGCTCGGCTCAGCTTCATCTTCTATCTACAGTTATAATTCATTTCACATAGCAGCCACAAAAACAAAAACAATACCAAGCCAATCCGAATACAAGTCCATTCGAGATAAGACTGCAGTTTCCTGCAGTCTAAATCCAACTTAAAGATACTTCTCCTCTTGCCGCTGCGGTTGCGCTTTAAGTTTGTGTCTTCGTTTGTTGTCGCTGCATAATTTGTCGTCGCTTGTGTTTTTGGTGTTTCTTGATTTTATGTTTTGTTTCGAGCTTTGTTTTTGTTCATGTATCTTGTAGATACATTTGTAAGCTGTAGTCGCTTCAATTCGTTTGAATTCTGTTGACCAGCGCCAGCCACAAGATCATCGTGTGTGTCTCTCAAGCCATTCATCTGCTTCTGCTGCTGCTTCGACTGCTGCCACTGCCTCTGCCTCTGATCTGTGCTTCATTTCATTTTATTAATGATGTGGGAACTTCTGTTCGCTAAGCTTCTTTCGACTCGACGCTGATTTGTGTTTTGAGTTTGTGCTGTCAGTTTGTCTTTTGCCTTGTAATGCGACCATTTACTTTTCATTAATTACGACCAGTACTTTCATTAATATTGTAGCCATCGAGTGACTGCTGGATGGATTTTAAATTTTTCGCATTATGACCTAATTTGCTGAACTTGACATTAAGTCAAAAAAAATAATTAAAACCAAAAATTCTGGAGTTCCCACAAAAAAGATGGTTCATCTATATAAATGGAACTGAAAACGGCCGAAACGATATTCAGAAAACAGCGTGTACAAATAAAGAAGCGCAAAGCCTTAATCATGGCTTTAGAAATATTTATAAAAATTATTATTGTGTATTACGTGTTGACAGAAAAATGTTTTTAAATCGTTGCTTTGTTAAGTTTTAACAAAAAACTTAAAAAGATTGGTCAACGAAAAAATAGGTTTAAAATGGAACCTATTGCGGTCTGATCTTCAGATTTTTGAACATTTAATTTGAATAGACTATAAAAGCTATTTTATTGATTTTATGGACTCAACAATAAAACTGCAATTATTTTAATACGATTAATAAATAAGACATGTTGAGTGATTTAACGGACCTTTCCCAAAAATGTGTTTTGCGGTGTCCACGAACAATCGCCTTAAAATATAAAACTCTGGTACATATTGAAATTGAGTATCTATTAAAAAAATGTTTTCAATTTTGATTTTAACTATGAAAATTACTACATTTTTTGGCGTGAAATAAATCAAAGCTGAAAAAGAATAGGTATGCAGGAATCACATCGGACTAGCTGTTATTATATTGTGGATACAGAATGCAATTTTAAATACCATAGTATAAAATAATAATACGTTTTTATGAATATTCTTTTAGAAAAATGTTACTTTCATATAGAGATTTTATTAAAAAAGTACATGTTTTATCAAGCCCACTTGACTAGATTCACCCATATTTCAATTGGTCAAAAACTGCTTTAAGTCTTAGCCAAACAAGAAAAAGTATTGAAACTTTCGAGAACAAACAAAAGTTGTCAAATTGTAAGTTTACTTTCCATCAAACAAGTTTCAATATTTGGAGGAAAAAGAAATGAAAAAAAAAAACAGTTTATCGATTTGGTTTACTTGTCTTTGGCAAACAGAACCAAAAAGAAAAGGTAAGCAAAGAGACACGTGAAAAAAACTTAAAAATAAATCAAGCACATGCCACATGAGGCAGACGAGGAATGCGAAGCGGGAAACTTGGCTCGAAGCGCAATAGTACTCTCATAATCATATTGATGTATTACAATAGTTTGTGGAAGTGCATGGATCGTCTTGCGGCTGTAAAAAGGCAGCTATAAAAACTACAAAACATTACCGAGACACCCGAGAACCGAATGAGTTACAAACCAAATGAGTTATAAGTGTGTTTGTGTTGTTCTCGTTATTGTTATTCTTCTTCTTTGTTGTTGCTGTTGTTGTTGTGTGAAATCTTACCTGCATCCGACAAGATTGACATGCGTACGAACTGCAGTTGAAGATGGAGCTGAAGTTGAAGTTTGAGTCTTTTTTTCCCCATCCCATGTGGATGGATGCACGAAAACAATGCCAGAGCCGAGAGTCGAGAGTAACTGCTAACGATGTGGCCATTGAGGCCACACACTATATAAATAATGGAAATGCATACTAATTAAATTGTGAGAACTTTGTCTTTGCCTGAGATCTGCTGCGCCTAATGCCCGCTCAATGATTTGCACTCCACACAGTATCTTGGGATTGCATCGGTCTTCATCTGATGCTGCGTGAACAGCTCAACAAGTTGCCAATTATCACCAGCTGGCCAATGGAGTGTGAGAGTGTTTTTGTCCCTCTAACTGATAATGTCAATATTCTTTCTGTATATTCTAACAGTTTATCTATTGGTTTTTGTCTTTTCTAATTATCTAATACTGTATTCTGACACTTAACGTGTTTTTAATGAGTTGCTTGTTATCGAAAGTTGAGTTTTGTTTTGATTTTGCCCATTAAACTGATTAGAGCCAATTAGCATCTTTAATATTTTAACATAATTTAGCGGACCTTAATAAACTGATGCCTAAAAAATGCTAACATTAAAGCGACAACCAAACGTTTTTGATTCAAATGCAAATTTTTACCGACTTGAGACGTTAACAAGCAATTTAAATTAAATAAAAATCTGTCTGTCTCTCCGCTTAACTGAAAAGCATTGCATTACTTTAGTTTTGGATTGCTTTATCATCTAACATTTTAGATACAATATTCGTTTGAGTTCAGTTTTGCACTTGCAACATTTGTGTTAAAGCTAACTATGCATCACAATGCCAACACACACAAACAGTTAGAGAAACATTGCCAAAATTTCAACTTCAATTGAGTATCACGACTTGTTGAAAAATTCAGCACCAAATCTCAAGAAGATCACAACAATGACAACAACTTAACTTTACACACATTGAGTTGCAAATCTAAACGGGCGTAGAAACTCCAAATCCTCCCTAACTATCCACCTTTCATCGATTCTTTCTTCTGTAATGTGCCTCTAATTGCCAAAGTCCCCAAAAAAAAAAAACTAAAGACTAAAAGATAAGACTAGGATATACCCTGCACCCTATACTTAACTAAACGTTTAAAGCAATCGCAATGACTCAACTTCAGTGTTCAGTATCTCCTGTGATAATAATCATCACAGGTTTTAAATGTTTTATATATTGTTTCTAAAACTAGTTCCATAATTTCCCTATCCATAGCTCCCATAAATTGAAGCTAAGCGACTCCGCTGCTTATGTTCATCAAGCGTTTCTATACTCTACGGGCTCGAAGGTGTTTCCTTTGGTTTGTTACATACATTTACAAAAAATTATTATACCCTTTATGCCCGTTTCATGCGTTCAGGGTATAAGAACTAGACACGAACGAAAAGAGCTTCCAACACTGCAAATGTGAACAATTGAACAAGTTGCGAGCCTTTGGGGCGTCTGCTGATGGAAGGAAGCTGGATCGCTACTTACAGTTCTTTTTTTTGTGCTTTGTCAGGCTATCGAATAGTACAATAGTAAGTACATATGCACTTACTTACAAAGTACTCCCACCGAACTGCAACTGAACGCTCGATTCTCTGACAACTTTGAATGCGCGCACAATAGAACCGAAGACAAAAGCAAAAAAAAAATAAAGAAAACTCGTTGAACAATTACGGCGCTCGTACTTAGATCATTGCCAGTCCGTGTGACCGCTTTATACGCCTCATGTTGCTTGGTTTTTGTTGTTCAGTTTAGTTTGGAAAATGTCCAAACATTGTCGGAAATTTGTTAACTTTAATTTCTGTTGCATTTGGACAGGCTGGCCGTACGAACAGCAGTCTGCTAGAATAAGGCTTGCGGATGATTTTTTTTCGCAAACAGAAAAAGTATGAAAGTCGCGGGCGTTGTGCCATTTCTTTTTCCATTCAAAGCACAACTGGTATTTTTTCTTGTTGTTGTTGCTGTCTATTAAACGTTGGCTAATCGAAAATTTTGACAATCCTGGCAATAGCATTAACGGTTCTTGGCTGCCATTTGGAGTTGCCGTAAATTTGTTTGTCAACTTGTTCGACAGATTCAGCCAAATCGATTGTTATGTTGAGCTCCTTGTTGGCTTATCAGGTTTCTTTTGTTGCCTGGTGGGTTACTCTAAGAATATAAAGTAGAAGGTAAAGTATTAACACATCATTTTGGAGAATCGTTGCAATAAATATGTTTAATCATTGCTTAATTAAACTTAATGAATTTCTAATGAAACATATAAAAGACTTCCAAACCAAATGGGTGATAGACTTGACTTGATAGTTACAAAATATATAAAAATACTTACAACTCTCTTATGACAGCGATGTGGCCAAAACTGTGTGATGTAGTCCATAAACGGAAGCTGGAGCTCATCAAAGGCGAGCCAAACAAAGTGGCTTTCAGCATAGGTGACATTTTTAGAATATCCAAAGAGGTACTACACATAATATAGTAAAGTATATAAAATGAAATGTTTCGTTGCATATGGAGGAACAAAAGCTTTCTCAGCCATTGAAAACTAGTTATTTTGTTGCAGATGAGGCGACACACACAAATCAATTTAACGATGCACTAGCCCAGTTCGAGTTTTGAGTTGGAGTTCTTGAAATCAGGTTCAGATGTTGGGCAACATCAATCGCATTCGCAATCGCAATCGTTCTCTGTTCATTCACTATCAGACTGTGAGAGACTGGAATAAAGGCAACTGGCGGCGGCGGCTGAGGCTGCGTCGACTTGGACTTCCTGTTGTCGCGTCATTATTGTCCATCATCATTTCCATTCGTAATGAGGCGCTGGCTACTAAAAGTTGCAGTTGATCTGTTCAGCAGTTCATTTAGATGCCGCCACAAAAGAGAGCTCCACATAGCGGGGGCTGTTTTAGGCCCTGCACGATTCTGATCAGCGTTTCCACCGCCACCAGAGGATCAGCTGTGTGACAATTTCTTGTGCTTCGTGCCTTCGAGTATCCAACACAGCACAGCACAACAGCAAAAACTTGGCCAGAAGCAGTAGCTGCAGCTCTATCCAGTTTTATGTACAACATTTACTATGTTCGCTGACATTCTTCGCGTAATTCTTCAATTTCAATTGCATACTACGATAGACCAGCTACTAGCTTTCAGTTGTTCTCGATTCTTTTTCAGCTCTTCTTTTGTTGTTTTGTTGTGCTTGGCGTTTTGTGCTTGTTTTTTTTACCCCATCTTAGCCCATTGCTAACAATTGTCGCGACATTTTTCTAGGTAAAACTCAAGATCAATTGGCGACACGCTTCTTCTTGGCAGCCAAAACCAGTCGGCAGCAACTGCGTGAGTTGCAGCTCCACTGCCTGTACCTCAGCCAAGTCAAGTCCAAGTCCAAGTCCCTGTTTGCGTTTGTGTTTCTGTTTCTGTCTTTGTATGTTGCATCCTCAGTTCCAACTCTCAGCATTCAGCATCCATCGGCGCATCTGTTGTCACATTGTTCTGGGCAGATAAAAGTGTTTATCATGTTTGCAATTATATGCTAAAATTGTAATTGCAAATGTTTGCCTAAGCTCTAAAGGGCTTTACACTCTCAGATAGGCCCTCTGTCATCAGCAGCAGTTGCAGTTGCTTGTGAGACCCGCTGCAGCAAGTGGGGTTAGTTCACTTTGAAGTGTTTCGTTTGCTTAAATGGATTTCTTAAACGGTCTTCCACTGAACAAATTTACCATTTCAATGCTGAGAACCGGATGTGAAAGACTTTGTCTTGACCATTGGCTCATTGCAACATATGTAAAGGTGTGTTCATTCCGATATATGAACATAAGTATGTATGCAAGAGGTGTGAATGCTACGGAAGCATCGAGAGTTTAGAGAGTTCGCTTATTCACTTAACGGTTGATTAAGTGAATCATAGGAATAAGTATCCATTTGAGCTTTGTTTTCCAACAGTTAATGACTATGAGTTTTAAGTGGTGGTTTGTTTGCTCCCAAGCCGATTATGTCCTTAATCTATAACAAAGATCTTCACAAAGATAAAAGTAAATGTAATTTTCTCTGGAAACATTTTTAATTTTCCACTCTATATACATGATTTCAAATTACTTTTAACATTAAAATTCATTAAAGATTTGTTTAGTGATATTTAAAAAAAAAAGCTTAAGCACGGAATTTTCAATAAGTTTTCAAAGAAAGAACGCTTATTCATTCAATAGAACATATATCTACACTCGACTTAATTAGTTACCTAAATGTAATGATAACCAAACATGAATATTATCAGAGACATCATGAAACCCACCTATAAATAAACGTTGCTCATCATTTCTCTTGTAATTTTGATTGAGGAGTTGAATGAAATGCGCCCACCTGAAAGTGAGGCTTGCAGTACATACATCATCATGCACGCAAGCGTGTTGGGAAGAAGGAAAGGCCATAAATGTACGAAGTGACCTCAGCTGCATCAACACTCCATCAAAATCTCAGCACTTAACGTTGTGTGCCCACCCAAAAAAGGCCATGCAATGACGACGATTATGATGATGCTGATGCTGATGTCGGCTACAAGACCAAGACCAAGACCATCCAGTCCACACCAGTGACGTTCAAGCATAATGCACCATCCGAAGTGCAGCTAATTTAAGGAAATGCTTACTCAACGCAACACCAACAACAACAACATCAACACCAACACCAACATCACCATCTGCGACACCAATGCGGCCGGCGCTACAAGACCTGCGCACCTGAACCTGTTGCATTGGAGTTGAGAGCTGAGAGGCTTTTGGCTTTGTGTGCTTGTGTCTCTGAAACCTACACCAATATGGAGGCGTTTGCTGCAGCGACGCGTGACGTCCACTTTTGGTTGTCAAGCAAATTACATATATATGATTTTTATGTGACAAATGAGCTTAAGATGTTGTTGTTGATGGGACAGTTTGGCTTGTGTGTTTTGGGCCTTGCTTTGGTTTTTTGGTCAGCAAGTCCAGGCTAAAGATGGAAACGTGACAATCTGCATGAACACGTGAGTTACGTTCAGACACATAAAGAGTAGAAACAAACTTTTAGTGAGTAGTTTACTCGACATTAATTGAAATGTCTACTCTTCTCTATGAATATATTTGCCAAATGTCAGAGATTTGAACATAAGAACAGCGAAAAATATCTTAAGGAAAAACAAACCACAAAGGCTACGGAGAAGAACTATCGAAAGAAAAAGATTTTAAAAAAATTTTAACACCAACATAACCAATCCAACCACACAACCAATATCACGCTCCCATCTTTAGTTAGCTTCTAACCGTGTTTCGTCACACTCACGCATATTGACCCGCTGACATACAAATATGCGTGTTTTGATGCTGTTTCATCTGCTTTTCGAATATTGTTTTTTTTTTTTATGATTTGTCGTCGATTTGCATATGAAATGCTGAACATGAGAGACGCCCTCGCGCTTCTTGTTTCCGCCTTAGTATTATTGGAAAAGTTTTGGTCATTAGAAGAGGAAAGTGAGAGTTAGGGTCTCGACTCGATGTCTTGGTGTCATCGGCTGCCAGCCGATGCTGCTGTGAACGCATTGATTTATGTCCCAAGCAAGCTGTTTAGCGTGTTTCTTATTTCTTATTTACGACGTGTTAACTCCCAAGTAGGTGTCTATCTCATTTGGCAGTAACATGCAACTGGGCATTCCAACTATGATTTCACTGCATTAAAATAGCTAAAGGCTGCGTGAGTGCATTCAAAGTATGTATTCCCCCAACCATTGTCATAAGCAAGCGTAACAATTGTGCTACACAAAAATCCTAACTGGCTAACAAACACATACACATATAGACACCGAGGATGTGGAGGGGTGAGAAGACTTGATGCAATCGTTAAATTTGGCAAATATGGTTAAAGCGACAGTTTGACTCAGTTTTCTCGGTTTCAGTCTTAGCAGCTTGTCGTCGCTATGCAGCAACATGCTTCAACTAAAGTATTTGAAACTTCAGGTATCTGTATTTAAGTATCTGCAAAGAGAACTTGTCGCGTTGCAATGTTCAAATACCTCTCCAAAGTTTTGCGTAATTAGAACATCTATCACAATTGGAGTTTGTTAAAGTTTATTGCTTGACATACAGCATATCAATGTTATAGATCATATCACAACAAAATAATATTTCTTTTGTGTTTTGTTTGAAATAAAAGTGTTTTGGTTTGTATTGCAATAGGATCGAGATATGCAGAATAGCGAATTGAAAAAAAAACTTTTTCAGCCTAATCATAATACAGTATAGAAAAAAATCTCTTTCAAAATGTCATGTAATAAAGCCAAAAATACAACATCGCCGAATAATTTTGCCTTGTATACCCTTTTAGAGAAATAGGTAAAAAAGTGTGTAATGCTTTTGTGCAACTCAGAGAAACAAATATAAGATATCAAGATTCCTGATTCGAAACTTAAGCTCTTTTATACCATTAGCAGAACAAGTTTGTTTTAAACATATTGATTGCACTTTTGGTTTTCGATTCACACATGGAACATTTTTTAAAAATTTGATCAAAAACGGTTGAGGATTACCAAAGATATCGCATATTGAAGGTTAGTCATTATACAAAAGACGCCCTAAGTATCGGGTTAAGGGTATATCCTAATCAAGAATTCTCGACTACAGAACTCTTCATATTTTTTATGCCTAGCAACAAATGAGTACAAAGCAAATAAGAAAGCTCTAGTCGAGAAATCCCGACTAAGAAATATCCTTAACCCCATATGTTACCCATACAGTCATTTGTGTGTATTCTTCCAGTGACCAATATGATCAAACTTTAAGCCGCGATATCTCAGGTGTTTCTTAACCGAATTTGATCAAATTTTTTTGTTCATAATTTTATCCATATTTTAAAACCTCATGTTTAGAATTTTAAAATTCAATATTTTTTTGTTATCGATCACATGTGTATATCGGAAACCAGAAGCGTTAAGTTTTAAATTTCAAGTATCTAGCTCTTATAGTCTCTGAGATCGACGCGTTCATACAGGCAGACAGACGGACAGGTGAACAGACAGACATGGCTAGATCGACTCGGCTGTTGATGCTGATCAAGAATATATATACTTTATAGGGTCGGAGATGCTTCCTTCTGTCTGTTACATTGTCTGTACATTTGCACAAAACCATTATACCCTTATTTACCCATTTTATGGGTTAAGGGTATAACAATGTTTTTGTTGGCATTTATGTATATTTATTTTACGAATAAATCTATGCTAATGTAATCTAGGACTTAATCTGTATAACTTTTCTCATATACTGCATACATTAAAAACATTCGGTTTCGGGCTACTTTGCGACCATCTTAGTAGGATCATCTAGCAGTTAAGATTATCTAATGTTCCCTTGCGGCAGACACGCATTTTTGACCTTTGGCTTTGAGCTCAGAGCTTATTTCATCGTTGACATCAAAATTCCAAATGGTGGACTTAACTTCTATATCTATCCACTTGTTCGTTGCGGCCAACTCATTAACTCAAACAAGTTGGCGATGCACATGCCTAAACCATGGCCATAAACAACAATTTATCTACCGAGCAGGCTGGCTGCGGCTCTATCAAGCGAGCCAACTATGCAGAAATTCCATATGCGACATTATTCTCATAACCGTATAGCTGGGCCGTATGTGCTTGGCTTCAAGAGCCTATTAGCTAAGCCAATATACGCATGCACTTCAAAGTGCAGGCCAGGGCTGACTGGTTGCGATGGCTGAATGTATGGCTCACTGGAGAGCTAACCATAAATCACAGTGACGACGATGCGACTAATTAAAAAATCGACACGCTAAACTGGCAAAAGACAAAATTAACATTTGCTCAAATGCACAGGAACACAGAAGGGGGCCACGGGAACTGGCAGACGGGCTGAATGGCAAACACCCGCTGAAAGACATCAAGCCAGATGAGAATCAGTATTGGTTTCGTATAGATGGAGGATGGCGCGGTACTGGGATACAGAATCAGTCGCATCTTTTGCCATTGCCATTGCCATTGGCATTGCCATTGCCTTTGTCTTACTGTTTCTGTCTGTGCTTTGTGTATTTATTTATTTTTCATTTGTTTATAGGACTTACAACGTCTGTGATGAGTGGCTTGTGGCGGCGATTCGCCAGTTTAAATTATCGACAATAATGTCAACAAGTTTTTGCTTAAGTTTAACGCTGCGTTTCTCTCGCATACACGAAGATGCTCAGAATGCTTGAATGCTTGCAGTTCTGCTTGCGAATGATGTGAACCTGTAGCTGCCAGAGAGATCAGCTTTGCTCAGGTTTCGTGCTGGTGATCAATGTTTGCAATCAACTGCAACCTGCAACCGGAAAGATCGACTCAAACTTGTATGTAATTTAAGCGCCTAAAAAACACTGCAAAAACTTTTTAGAATGGGTAATAAAAACATAATAAAAATTTTTTAAAAATATTTATTAAACACCTTAAAGAAATTTTTCTAACTAAAAATATTTAAACGAGTTTTCAAAGATTATAAACATTATATAAGCCATGAGATTCTGAATCATCTATAAACACAAATTTTCTGCATGTGTACCGCCCTATATCCACCCTCTCTCTCTCTCTCTCTCTCTCTGTCTCTTAAACATATGTATGTCGAATTCAACTGGTGTCTTTCTTATCCTCTATGCCTCTGGCTCATTATCTTAGGCAAAGACGGAGACGGACGACGCGTCGTCAACGCTCTGTGCCGATGGCATTAATTCGATAATGCATAAAAATAAGGAATACGCTTCATTGGACTCTAATTGCTAAACGCAAACAGAAACAACAACAGCAATAAAAATAACAACAACAACTTGTGCACACACACACATACTGTGAAGATGACAACGACAGTTGCTGGGTTCTCAAGCTGGCCAAAAGCTGACTGGCTGTGATGATGTTGTTGTTGTTGTTGTTGTTGCAAGTTGCAAGTGCATCGGGATATTGCATTTGATGGAGGGTAGACCCTTGGTTTAGAGCAGGCAGCGGGCGGATGATCGGCGGCTGCGACTGCGACTGCCCCAACAACGTTGCGTGTAATTAAAACGCAAACTTATACCATGGCCAGGCCTAAACGGGGGGGCCGACTTGGCACGACTCTGTCCAGAACGATGCGTTGGGGCAAGTAGGTGAAAGACGTCGGCTCGACTTAGTCGGTCGGGCGCAGGCTGATTTCTTGAAAGATTTGTAAACGTAAACTTTCGAAAAGAAAAAAAGAAGAAATAAACCAGAAGTAAATATCGACAAACATCGTCTCTCTCGTGGTCGTCGGAGAGGCAAAAAAAAAAAAATGAAAATAAAAAATTAAGAAAAACTTAAATGAGTTAAAAATTCCACACAACTGCGTGAGAAGTTGCCGCCGCGTCGCAATTCGACGTTAAGCGTCGTAACATTCGAAACTGCAGTTGAAGCTGATGCTTGCAACTCGGAGTCAATGTTTTGGTATTGATTTTGGTTTGCGGTTGGTTTATGCATTGGCTTAAACGAACGAGGCATCCCAGCAAGCAGCAAACCAGCAAACAGCAACAAAAAACGTTTCATTTATTGATCGCCGCTTACCGATTATTGTTTAAACTGTTTTCAATGCGTTTACTTTGTGTAAATATTATTTTTTCAATTTATGAGCCGCGTACAAACAAACATACATACATATGTACATGGGGCTGCATTCGAGTGAAGATGCAGAAGATTCCATCAGGCTTTAAGACACCAATTTCACTCCTCTACACTCTCCCTCCCAAAGACTGACTGACAGACAGTTTGTCTCCCTTTCTCTCTATAAATATCTCTCTTTTTGTCTGTTGGCGCGCAGACAAATATCAATTGGAAATCCCATGAATCCAAATTGAAATCCTCAAGATACAAAATGAAATGTGCATCATTAAAATTATGCATTTTCTCTTCTCAAATACATATATCTCTTTGTGATGTTGCATTGTTGCAAATAAATTCCTAATGTCATTCAAAACAGCCTGAAAGTGATCGACGAAAGTTAATTGATGAGATTTTATCGAACTTCTTGTTTTCGATTCTTCTGTTCTATGCAAAATCAAGCTACTGATTTAGTGGTCCCAAACACAATCAGATGCGGAGGATGCAGGTAAGGCAGATAATTTTCACAACTCGGATTGGCTTGACATACAAAATGTATGAACATTATTACAAACATGCACAGCACGACACTTTCGCTTTGTAAAGCAAACATTTGTAGACAAGCGCCATCTAGCGTTCATGTTTTACTGTTGAAAATAGAGCCAAGCTAATGTTGCAGCTAGGAACTGGAGTCATCTCCAGCCAGGAGGCGCTGCGTGCGACTATGTGGACATGCTGGGTGCTCGACGTCTGTGCGACAAGCTGCCAAAAGATCAAACATTGTCGTTTGCAGCCGGCTAGGCGGGAATTGCAGGAAGTGAAGCGAATGAAATGAAGCGAATGAAGCCTGCCGCCACCGATGTTAGTAAAGTAAAAGAGGAGTCTGGCTGGTGATGCGGGCGCGCACACTCACGGCTAAGTCGTTTTTCGTTTATGTCCAATTGAAATTGGCCAAGTAGACACGCTTTTAAGTGCCAAGCATCTGTAATCATAATTATCATTATGATGCTGGCCAGAGTGCTGGGAGATGTTGCAACATTTGGCACGCACACACAAACTCACTCACACACTCGTTCAGTCAGTCATTCAGTCAGTCATTCAATCAGTGAGTTAGGCAGTCTGTCTGTCTGACAGGTAAGATAAATGCATGTATGACCATAAAGCTGTGATCTAATTAATAGGCTGCATAGTTTTTTGCACCTGCGTTTTCGCTGCGTGAAAATTTGTTAAGTTTACTTTCAGTTTTCCCAATCACCGTCACCATCGCTCACATATCAACTCTGATTCACAACTTTTATATATTATATATGGCCAAACACGATCGGTACATATGTACATGCATAGCGTGTACGTGCGTCGCGGACCCACGTTCATGTCCAGTTGCAGCTCCGTTATTAATTTGTATGATATAATCGCTGTGGAGAGGCGTGTTCAAAACATAGTTGCCGTTTGGTCTGATTGGTTGCAAATCCATATGAAATGTTAAAATATTATTAAATTCATGCAGCGTATTTTGATTGCCACCAATAAGCTTAATGGAAATATAGTTGACTTTAATTGTTGCTAATTTATAAGCATAAATAATCATAAATGAAATAAATTCACTCGTAACCACTTCGATTAGAAAAACGATTCGAATGTTTTATAAATCAAAGCCGAGCATAATATCCAATATAATGAAGACGTTAAGAGATCGTACAAAAACTGAGACAATCGTAAATCTACTTTAAGGAGAATTCACCGAAGTAAGGCCTCAACATTGACCATTTTGGTGCGAAAACCGCTAATTGGATATTCACACTTTTACACATTTGGGGCGGCGTAAATGAGCTAAAAAGAAAAAGCGCCACTCCCAAAATAGGCAACTGGTAAGCGCCAACAGGTAAACTACATAAACTCATACGTACGTAAGATACGCAAAACCAGCTGCAAGCAAAAGTTCAAGACAAGACAGTGGGGGCTGGATGGGGAGTGTGTGGTTGCGCTTATGGCCAAGATGGGAAATGGTAACAAAAGCTCGCCTCAGAGCTAACGAAGAGCGAGTGTACGAGATCCCAAAAATAGGCATACCAATGTGTGCGCATGCGCGGAATTTATGGTGACATTTGAGTGATTCGCGCAACGTGTCATGAGCACAGCGAGGATCTCAAGATGAGAGGCAGCATCAGCAACAGTTTGGTGTAAAAGCCAATTAAATTGGGTACAGAATTGGAACATTGTGTGGCGACTGTCTGACTTATGGCCCAGGAGTATGTAATTGCATTGAAGAAGGCCCAGTTTTCAGTTCGTTTCAACTGTGCCGATTATCCCAGCTGCTGCTGCTGCTGCCGCTGCTGTGTCCCGGGTATTTACCGTATATAAGTGGCACATACGAAATTAGCGTAATTTTCAACAAGCAACGCCGACGCAACAACAACTGGACCAACTTAACTCAGTACAACAACAACAACAACAACAACAAAGACAAGCGGACAAGTGTCAAAGTGAAAGAGGCAAATTCTCGCACAGGTTGCAATTCTTAAGAAATGCAAAGCATTCACAATCGACTTTTGGTCGCTTGGTCGCTTGGACGCTTGGTCGGTCACACACTTTCTGATCTTTGCATGGCGATAAGAAGGCTCGACCCCTTTTGAGCATATGGTACACATAACGATTATTCCATATTTACTTATTGTATGTACATACTTATTGCCCAGGTCCCAGGATTCAAGACTTACACTCACACTCAGACTGAGACTCCGACCCAACCCCGACCAAGACTCAAGCTCAGTCACAGACCGAGGCATATTATTTGCGCGATTAAATTGATCGCGGCTGCCTTATTGGTCTGCCTGGTCGGTCTCTGGTCTGGTCTGCTCTGGCCTGGTCTGGTCTCCTTTAGGCTTTTAATGTCAGGGACTGTGACTCCTACTGTGTCTGTGTCTGTGCTTGACTGCAGTTCGAGGCTTCTGCGGCAGTCAACTTCACGCTTCGCTCAAGCATCACCAAATAAATTTCATTGAGCATCCCTTCACAGTGGGTCAAATATTGTTGCAAACAGAAACAACAAATTTCGTTTTCAAATTTTTTTGGTTTTCGTCTTTGTACCTCTAGAATGGATTATAATTTTAAAATTATTATGTACAAAATGCGTTTAAAAATGTACTAATTAAACCTTTTATTTTCTTAGTTTAAACATGTAACAAGTAAGAATATACAAAAATAAATAAATATAAGAAAAAACAAAAAATACAATGAAATAGATATCTAAACTTAATTTGCCTGTTAATCTTATCAAATTGCTATGAGTAAGTACAAAAAAGATATAAGGCTTAGAAAACTTCATTGTTGCGGAGGTCACGCATTTGTTTCACATTTTTTGTTTGTTGCAGGTCACTGTGCGTGGATCAGGGTTAGTGTTGTTGCAACAACAACAACAACCCAACGCTCTGTGTGATCCATGGCGGTGCGCTGCTAAAGCTATTGCTCAACAAAAAAACAAAAAAAAAATGCCTTCTTGTGCTGTGTTGGGGTGCATTCCAAGTACTTTACCTTTACCTTTACCTTTAAGGTTTACATTTACCTTTGGTTTTTGCCATTGCCATTGCCATTGCTTTTGCCTTTGCCTTTGCCTTTACATTAAGGTTTGGCTTAGAGTTTTACCTTGGCATTTTAGGCTTGAGCGTTGAGTGTGCTGCATGCCGCAGCGCATGCTTCATCTGTTGCATGTAGTTACCGCTTTCATGGCTAAGTGGTTGGCTGGACATGGTCATCTTTCTGTTTTGTTCTGTTCTGTTCCGTTTCTGTGTATGTGTGTGTTTGGGTTTGGGTTTGGGTGCGCAGCTTCCTCCCTTCGATCGTTCCTTCATTGCCGACGTTGTCATCATGTCCTCATCATCCTCCACCGTCAACTCCTTTTGGCTGGTTCCTTTTGCTGTTGCGTGTCACGTACAAGCAATTCGCATGTTTCAAAAATGCTTTAGACATGGCCCTCTGTTTGTCTCGGTGCTGGTGCTGTGCTGGTGCTTTTTTAAGGTGGCTTGTTTTTTGTCTTTCTTTATTTTTGGTTTTGATAGTTGCCGTCAACTTCGACTCGGCGGTTTTCTGTTCTTGGGTCGACTGGGTGGGGGGATTGGTTGAAGCACATACTTGAGCGCATACTTAAAAATAAATGTTAATTCTTTTATTTATTTCCTTTGTCAGATTAAACGGTTTAAAGGTTACATGCAGCAAGACACATCCACGCAGCATCGTCCACCTCCTCCTTCATCTCATCTCTCTCTCTCTCTCTCCTGCTGTCCGCTGTAATGGCTGCTGTTTAAATCAGTCACGATCACATATTGTGCGACGAAGATGCTATGAAATAATTCACTTAATGACCAGGTCATTTTGCAATAAATATCGAATGAACTTGACTTGATCTGAAGAGAATTAATAAGCAACATTCCGGCTTTGATAATCCTTGTTGTACTAGATGTTCCTTCGTTTCCCCCAATGACCCATCTGTGACCCCTGCTTTTGCTTTCCAATTAAACAATCTGTGTTGTGCTGCTTGATATACCTGCTAGATTGTGTTACTTCAACTCGGGCAACTCCCTTGGGGCACAAACACACCCAGCAACCAGCAGCCTGCAGCCAGCAAGCCCAAGAGCAAAGCTTCCAGTCCAGTACCAGTTCTCACGCTGCGTCTAGTCACCTTTTGGTGACCAGAGTGGAAACCAGTACACATCAATCTGCTAGTGTCAACACCCCGGCTGGCGACATATGCCAGTTGAGAGGAGCACACACAGACAGACAGACAGAGGCAACGGCAACGGTTACCACCAACTGTTACTCCTGTTGACGTGCGATGCCCTAAAAGGATGTTGCACTCCTATTGACTTGTTAATGTGATCACTTTAACTGACCCAAATATAGTCAAACGTTTCAATTTGTGCAACGCTTTTGGGCAATTGATAGCCACGTAGCAAGCAGCCAGGCAGCAGAAGTCAACCCACAGTCAGTCTAACTTCATCTCCACAGTTTGTCCAAACTTACCAAAGTCTCGCTTAGTCTAAGTCTTAGTCCCAGGCACAATCGTAGTTCATCGTCACCAGCGCACAAAACGCGTAACGCGGTGCAAAGCGCCTCAGGCCAGTTAGGACTGTTTGTGTTCATTTGTGGTAGTTTTTTTTTTGTTTTGTTTTCAGTGTTTTGCCAGTTAAGTTGTAGGTTCGTAGGCTGGTTGACTGCTTGCTTGGTTGGTTGACTCTCTTGTCTTAGATCGTCTGACGCCAGTTGACAGATTGCCCAAAGGCTAAAAGTCGTTGTCTCTGCTTCTCGGCATATTTGGATTTGTGTTGTTGTCTTTTTCTTTTTTTTTGGCTTTGCTGGTGTTGATGAGTCAGTGATATGAGCTTTATATTACTTAGTTGATACGACCTTACCATGTACAAAAAAGAGTAATTAATGTCGCCCATAGAACTGATATAATAATAAACACTGTATTGTAAAAATATAACTTTTTCTTTTCTAAAGTCACTTTCACTTTTCCTTATTACAATTGCCAGGTTATTTCCTATACTTTTTTTAATAATGCAACCAAATTTCCAGAAATCAAAATTTGCTATATATATATAATCTATTTCCAGAACACTCCGATATGGTTCCATCAAAAAACTAATTTAGACTTACGAAAGTGAATTTCGTTATGTAGACGTAATGAGCAAATACATTTTTAGGTTTTAATGAAGATATTTGTACCTCTTGTTGGAATCATAATTTTGTCCCTATTGAACTTAAGCACAGGTTGCAAACATAATTTACTGCACAGGTATGAACGATTTGTATCCTAACCGTGACCATAAAATGTTGCGTTTCTCATCCAAGTGCCTGTGTGGATGTGCTGGATGTTGAGGCCACACGCTAAGCCAACAATCATTGATCATCCGTAAACTAAGCTTACTTATATTGAAACATTAAAGGGAACCACAGCACGAGGATGCCCAAGGAGCAACAAAGAATGCAAAGTACGGGGGGGTGAAAAGCATCCGAACATCATTGAAGACTTTGTTAAAACGCATTTCATTAACCTGCTGCAACAAACCAGCCAACTGCCCAGAATGCATGAGAAGTTATGAGCGAACGTGAGGCGCAGCATGAGTCTAAGGCCTAAAGTCTGCTGCAATTTTTGGTCAACCAACCAGGCAGGCAAACAGCCAGCCCATTTCTAAGATTATTAAAAGTGCCCTCTCGCGGATTTTGTTGTTGCTTTTGCTGTTGCGTATGCTCATGCTCGCATCTTCAAAGACTCAAATCAGGCGGCGACGATCTGCAACGCAGTCAGTGCCAGCCAGAATCTCAGGCAGCAATCCAGAGACGCCAACTAAGCAAACCTTCAACTAAGTGCAACGCTCAGCATGTGTAGTCGTTGCCCAAATGCCTCGTCTTGGCCAGTCTCCATTTACTGGAGATTTTAAGGGCTTCTCTGAAGTCCATAGAATAACAGTGTTGTAGTTGCTCAAATGCTTTTTGGTATGTGATGAGAGAGAGTGTGTGTGTGTGAGTGTGTGTGTGTGTGTGTGTGTGCACTATAGGTGGTCATTATCACGACTTTGCGTCCTATGGTCCTAAAATGAGCTGCATACTTTGCTGCAGATGGCTCAAAGCACGAGGAGATGGAATCATACAACCTTATACTCTTCTTCATATTAGAGTTTAATTTAGAGATTTGGAGTGCAAGTTTTATAGAAATGTATCGCATGCCCATACCTTGGTAGAGTATACCACAAACATACACACATACAAAAAGTTTGTTGTTATTGTTGCTGGCGAAAATCCCAGACGCTGCAGCAGCAACAGGATGAGCAGAAGCAGCAACAGCAGCCGACGCCAACCATATACTCAACTGCTGTTCTATTTAATTTGCCGCTGCGTGCGTTGCCGATTTGGATGAGAATGAGAATCAGAGACTACTCCCTCTTTCGCTCTCTCTTTTCATGCTACTCTCACCTGTGGCATCATCTGGTGCTGACCAGCGCCTGCTGTGGAAAAGCAACAACAATTACCGCATTACCGACGCGTCGTTGACTGACTGACTGGAGAATGACTTAGGCGGAGGACGAGCAAGAGGACGACGAGGACATCGTGACGTCGGCGGAGGTGGTGGTGTTCGGTAGACTTCTGCGCCACTGTTGCAGGGCCACGGCTGTGTTTTTTTTTATACTTATTTGATTTGTTTATGCAGATTAAATGCAAACGATCTTGATAATGACATTAACCGACAGAAGAAGAAGACGACAGCATCAGGGACACGAAATGAGAGACGCTCTGAACTGGAAACTGGAATCGGGACTGCGACTGGAAATGAGACTGTGGCTGTGTGTTGTCTGGATTGTTAACTTGACAGCTTTTGAAGGCAGCTTCGTGAGCTTCGCACCGCAGTCGTCATGAGGAGGCTGCAGCTGCACAAGGGGCGAGGCGAATAAAAGAAAACATTCACAAGTTGGTCCAGTTGGCCTGACCCAGCATTTGCTGTTTGTTTCTTTTTTGTAGCCAATGTGCTTAAAACGAATGCCCCCAAAACACGAAAAAAAAACAACAAAATGCGTCTGAACTTTGGCTGCCTGCGGCTTTGCCTTTTGGCTGCCTTTCCTTCCCCCTCTTGCGCCGCCGGATCGCCATGGCAGTTTGGACATCTTGTAGCCTAATTAGTTGCAAAAGTGATTGCGCTCCAGTCCAGCTACAACTGGAGCAGACTGTCGGTTCCAAATAAGACAAACTCCACAGCTCATTAAAATCGATGTCCAGATTAAACACCTTACCAGCTGATATTAATACTTAAACTTGTTGCACAAGCAAAAGTCAAACTCGTCAACTGCAACGTAATTCAATAAACAAAATGCTTACAGGCATTCAAAGACACTCGCATTTATGGTTCCTTAATAGTCGAGCGTTAAAAATCCAGGCATAAAATTGGTCAATGCACAAAAAATTCATAAAAAAAAACTTTAAACTGCCGACTTCATAATTTTGAATGCCTACCATATTTTTATGCTTGATGCAAGCGTAAACTGCTTTAGTGGCGTGTGTGGTTTTTGCTCGTCTTTTAATTTTTAGTTTTTTGCTCTTTGCTTGACTTCTTTCTATTGGTGCGATCCATCGAAACAAAACTCGATCGATCCGTGTCGTCTGCTGCATTATCATTTAGCGACGTTTTTGCGACTTTGCCTTTACATTTCCGGTGCGAAGTCAAAATTAATCAACAGCTTCATGGTTATCGTGTTCAATATCATCAGCGAAAGAAACTGAAAAAGTCAGCGACCGCATCTGAGACAGTTTGTATCGAGAAGAAGACCGATGTCTTCACAGTCGAAAGAAGCCTCATCATAATTATCATCAGCTTCCCTTTTATTTAACTTTTTTTCGTGTGGTTTGATTTTGCTTTATTTCAATGTGTGCTGCCGCTACGTTTAGTTAAAAGGATTGAATTTTATGTGTGGACTTTTGGAAGCTTAACTCAATTATAGGTCCAAGACATATACTTTTTTTTTTTTTTAACAAAAATAATTTTATGCAGTATGAGAAAAATTTTTTTACGCTTTAATTTAGTTTTTTCGTTCTTTTATTTTTAAATATATTAATTTTTTATATAAGGTCATATCAGTTTTGCCTAAGGATTCATAAGCATAATGGGCTTAGCTTAGATTAAAGTGGAAAGAAACTATTTTAAAAGAAAATGGGAGAGAATTGATCACATTTTGTTGAGCAAACAAAACAAAAACATTTTCCTTAAGGTTCCGCACGAAATGAAGCACAGCTGACAGAAATACCCGATCTGGTCTATAAGCATTTTAATATTTATGCCCGCACACCAAAAGCGCAGAAACGTTAGGCAAAAGCAAAAACTCAAAAGTGAAAGCTTTGAACAAAGTCATTTGAAATCAACTTAATGCTTGCATTTCATCTTCATCTTAGACACACAAAAAAAAAAAAAAACAACAACAAATCCAACTGCAAACCGACAACTCGCAGTTATTGAAATTCAATGTAAATCTATGGTGATATGTCATACAGGCGTAGAAAATGCGCCGAAGACAAGCCGAAAGCTGAACTCGACATCCAGTCGCAGGCTCCACATTGCAGCTCCACTGCGAATCGGAGCTTGGTGCCTGAGTCAGGTGCTCTGTGGCCACGCTTCCCACCAAAGAGCCAAGCAAATTTCAAAACGAAAGGCAATCGCGCACGTCATCGATATTTTGTAAATGCATTAAATATATGTATTTAATTCGAGTTGGCCAAAACCAAACCGATCTACCGAACTACCAACAAGCCTGCAACAGGTTACTTTTGTCGTTTTTTTATTTTCTGTTTCGTGCCTGTCGCAGTTGCATTGCAAAACTTGTCAAACGCAAACGCAATCGATACGAATATCAATCAAATCCATAGAAAAGAGAGAGAAAAAAACGAAAATTCAACTTCTTCTCAAAGCCGTTGACAACCGTAAGCAGCGGCGGACAAATAAACGATCCAAAAACGATAAATCGAACATTTATGCATATGATATTCAACAGATCGGCGACTTTAACGACATTTTAAAATCCGGAAGTGATAAATATTTGGTTTTGTTTTAGCTTTTTGAGGGATTACAGTTTGATCTGGCCATGTGCAACAATGATGTATTGTATTAACAAAACATTTCTCTTTCATTTTTGATTTAACTGCTAACGCAGAACATTTTTACTGATGAGTTTATTTAAAATGGGGTTTTGATTCGTTTCGTTGGAAATTGTGACTCAGACGACGCACTGGAACTCTTCTGTGTTGTGAGTATTGCTGAGCTACGTCGGAATAAATATATAAACATTGTACACGATCTTTGTCTTGACCAGCGACGAATGAAACTAGGGCCCATCGTCATGAAACTCAGAGTATTAAGGCTTAGTATTTGGGTCAGCTTTTTCTCTTTGTGGCTTTTACGTTTTATTACGGCTCAACTGGTATATTTTTGTGTTTCCGACCGTTTTGTTTCCTGCAGACGCTTTACAAATTAATTATGACAGTTTATTTATTTACTTATTTTAGGTAAATTCAAAGAGGCGCCGCCGCCAACGAGCATCTCTTTTACTAATAATGTTGTGACTCAGTCGGGGATTTAATATAAAATGGTCGTCATATAAAAGTTGTTTGGATTTCAAGTCTTGCCCAAATGGAAATATGTGAAGCCAAAACATGTGTTAAATAAAGCCCTTAAAATTATAAATCAAATATTTAAAGGGCATAAAAATATAAGCAAATAAATTAAGCTTCACGTTCAACAACTTTTTTTTAGCTTATTTGGCTATAACTTCATATAACATTTTTATAAGTTAATAAATATATAAGCAAGAAGGCTCTAGTCGAGAAGTCCCGACTAGGACATACCCTTAACCCCATACGTTACGCGTACAGTCATTTCTGTGTATTCTTCCAGTGACCAAACTCCAAACTATGATATCTCCAGTGTTTCTTAATCGATTTTGATCAGACAGACAAACGGACAGACAGATATGGCTAGATCGACTCGGCTGTTGATGCTGATCAAGAATGTATATATATACTTTATAGGGTCGGAGATGCTTCCTTCTGTCTTTTACATACATTTGCACAAAACCATTATACCCATATTTACCCATTTTATGGGTTAAGGGTATGAAAAGATAGACCGATAGATGCATAAATGGTGTTGTTGTTGTTGTTGTTGCTATCGGTATTAATGACATGAAAATGCAAAAAAATCAAAATGAAGTAACTCACTTTTTTAACCTTTATTTTTGGTATTGTTGCAACATTAAAAGGAGGGCAAGAAGCCTAAACTGAAACTAAAACAGTAACTAGATGAATTGTAATTTATATATAGTATATGAGCTCATGAATTTGTCACACCATTAAAAATGAACTTAAGCTATATAAAGCTTATTGCACAAAAAACTTCGAATTTTTTTTTTTAGAATATGCCAAGAAGTTTTTTTACATAGTTGCATTAACAATTTAATTCAACAATGAGAAGCAAATAATTTTGTTTACATAAATTAAAGTCAAAAAATTATAATTTTACAGTTTAGATAACATAGCTCAATAACAATTTGGTATACTATGTCAACTTTTAAACTTTTATTGTATCGTAACGTTTATGTTACTTTTTCAACTTTTTTTAATGGAACGTGTGAAAGCCACCAAATGCCAGCGTCTTGATACTCGTTAACTTCATGTTGCCAACCATTTAGATTACTTAAAAGTTGAAATAAAACAAATATTAAACAAGAAGTTTGTACGTGTATTTTTTAAAAAACCTACGCTCTTGTATAGTTGTTGTGCCACCAGCCACTAAAATACTCCTGAAGAACTATCATTATCTCGTGACCATGTGGAGAATTTCATGTTGTTTTTGCTATCACTTCGCAAAACCTTTGCTACAAATGACACCAGTTTGCCACAAAAAAGACGCAGAGATGCTAGAAGAACTGAACATGAAAATAGCTAATCTGCAGAATAAACTTGTTGTTTACGAGGAACGGGAGAATAAATGCAATGAACTTAATCCATCAATCTATTCTAATATTTTATTGAATTCATTGCATTTATTCTCTCATTATTCGTTAACAACAAGTTTATTCTGCAGATTAGCTATCTTAATGTTCAGTTCTTCTAGTATCTCTGCGTCAATTTGTGGCAATCTGGTGCCACTTGTAGCAATGGTTTTGCGACCTGATAGCAGTTTTTTGCGCATTCCGAAAACAATTTTCTTTGCTTTTCACAAAACTGTTTAAGAATATAATTAATTGTTGATAACTTCCTTTATTGGATTTTACTTCTCAACTCACTTCATCTGCAAATATGCCAACTATGCACGTGGCAATCATTAACAGGGGCAAAGCACTTTTAATCTTTTTTTTATATATATATACATTTATTTATATATGCATGTATATATTTAAACAAACGTATTCGCAGATTAATATTTCCAGCTGCTAGTTTCTTTGAGAGTCTAAATGCAACTGAAAGTAAAAGCAAATACACACTGGCTAGAAGCTCAGAAAACTATGATTTGAAATATATTTATATTTGTATATAATCGGCATAAATGCTGATAACACTGTGGTGTCATCAACATACATTTTCATGTTTAAACTTGTGGTTTGAATTATTGTTTTTTCTTTTTGTCTATAATTTGTGGGGCTATATAGATTATATGTTTTATATAACGACGCCTTAGGAAATCGATAACGACATTGTTTTGAGGTTTAGAAACACAAAATGAACTACTGTTCATGACTTGGGGTTAGGTTATCTGCTAGTCGAGCTCTTCGTAAATGTTTTGCTTTGCACAATCTGATATTTGAACTTTCAATGTGTTTTTTATAATCTTCTATGTTCTCGAAAGACTGAAATTAAATAAATAATTCTCATGCCTGTTTTACGTTGTTCTATATGCCTTAGAACTAAACAAAGCTACATACTCTACGATTAATCTATAATTTCTCTTTTATCGATAAGTCTTCCAGCTTTATCTTGATTTATCTTTTCGTGTAAGGTGTTATGAAACCTAAGCAAACAATCAAAATTTTAAAATATAAATATTTTAAATATCCGGCTAACCCTCCTTGGGGAAAGTGTCACACATATGGTGGACCACTGAGGGTCCTTAGTGAGGTTGGTGGTGAAAACTGGTTGGGACTATCTAGGTGTGTGGTCCTGCGGCGTTTGTATGCTTCGGGCAAATGCTAGAAGCTTATTTGGTTCCGCTTGCTGGGAGCCTGGAGGTGTTGTAAGCGTTTTGCTGCCAGTGAAGGGAAGCTGCAAAGTAGGTTAATAACTTAAATCTTAAAATATACTAAATATATTAGTTTACACTAAAGTGCAACCAGCAATATTCAACAAGTTGCATGCTTCAACATGTATGGCTTTTGTTTGAAAATGGCTTTGCTGTTTGCAGTCGATGCTACGAGGAGACACAATCCATTAGGCGAATTGTTGTTCCGCCCATCATTTGGGCAAATGCATCGCTAATTGCTAGTTCTGCACAACTAGTATTTGAACAAACTTTCAGTTTCGACGGCGCATTTTGACGAGAAGGCAAACCATAAGCCATAAAGCATAAACAACAACAACGACTTGTGACACAAGACAAAATGAACCTACAAACTTTCACCTTTGGCAAATATTTAATCATCATTTGGCAAAAATACTTATGCACATTGTTTCTCGAGAGTGCATTTAACAAAACTACAGAAAATGTCGTATTTTTTTGGGCACAAGCCGAACAGGCAGTGACGAGCCCTACAAAGCGGCTTAGTAAACAACGTGGAACAACAACCTGTCGTTGCCTGGGGGCGGGGGGCACTAATTACAGCAGGGGTAGTCGAAACAAATTTTTAAGCACATATTTACATGGCGGGGACCAACCTCCAAAATGGCAATGGGGGCCTCGCATACTTGCCAGATAATTTGTACAGCAAAAACCAGCAACTAAATACTAAACACTTTATGCACGATAAACAAAGACTGCAGCCTTTTGCTAGGCTGCTAAAGATGTTGTCGTCAGCCGGTGGAGCAGTGAGGCAGTGAAGCAGTCAACTAGTCAAGCTATCAACATGGTCTCATCAACAATAACAATATCGACGCTTTGGCTCTGGAGCTTCATTAGCCAGACGAGAGACGTTCAAGTCGAGTGAAACCTTTTAAAGAGTGAAACCGCATTCGACTGCGAATGCATTTGACCTCCGTGGTCTGACCCCAGATTGTAACGCCCGCCCAGAGCTCCTCGCAACTATGTATGGCACATACATACATACATACATAAGTAAGTACAACATGCAGTCAGATAAGACCCCAAGAGCTAACAATCTGCCGCTCATCTAGGCAGACTTGAGTCTGTGCTCAAGCCATATCTCAGGGGCCTGAAGGGCAGGTGGGACCGTGCGAGGCCGTTAGTTGAATTAGCCCAGGCAGCTACTTACCTTAGACTTCTTACATGCCTCCTCGACTCTCGACTCGTATCTGGCTGATGCATCTTTTAGTTACACATTTTGCTGATTTAATTTTCATGTTGCGAGCAAATGCTGGCCAACACTTCCATCTTGCACTTCCATCATCCAACCAGCTGACCAACCCAAGACCAAAACACTTTTTCCACTCATGCTGCTCAGTTGCCAACCAAGATTTCTAGTCAATGTTGCGGCAAAGTGCATAATTGGTTTATTATTTTTATTTTATTTGCTCTACCGCTTCCTGCCATATCGCTCGCATCGCATCGCTGAGCACCGAAACCCTCCCAACTAGTTTCAGCTCCCTCCTTATGGGCTCCCCTTCATCTTCCTGCTCAAAGTCCCATCTGTGGGCGCTTTTTGCCCTACCCTATTTCGCCTAGCTGCTCGTGGCACTTGATTTTCATTGAAATCGTTGTCGTCGTCATCGTCGTCGTCATCACCATCATCGTCATCTTTGGCTTGTATGTTTGGGTTTTTTGTCATCTTTGGAGTGTGTCTCGACTCGTCGCTTTGTGGAGTTTTTCTTCTTGTTTGTTTTTTGCCAGCTAGGCGTGATTTACATTTTTTTCATGCCAATTTTTTTTTATTTTGGCTTTTTATGATAAAATATTTGTGTCTGCTTTTGGCTTGTGCACCGACTAAGTTTTCCTTTTTATCGTGCCAAGGTGTGCCATCAATTGTGTTTTTGTGCTTTTCCGGCTGGTTTTCTATTTGGCTTGTCGCTGCTTGCAATAAGCATTCGTTGTCCGACTAACAAAAACGAGAAATGGCCTGCAAAGAAAGCCAAAGCATTGCAACTAACCCACTTGTATGTCCACTAGAGTGGGCCTAGTTCAGTTGTAGTGTGCCTTTTGACTAACCTTGAAGTATTATAGTTTGCAAAACTTATGCAGTACGAATTAAATACAAAAACATAAAATTAAATATTATATAATTTATTTTTCATACAAGACATTTGAAATAATAGGAAAAACAAAAGAATTGTTTTGCTTAACTTTTGAATACATAAAAAATCAAGTGAATTTAATAATATGATATGAAAATTTGTCGTTTAACAGATTTTATAATGTATAATTTTTAATACATAATATATAATTTTTTTCATACAAGACATTTGAAATAATAGGAAAAACAAAAGTATTGTTTTGCTAAACTTTTGAATACATAAAAAAAATTCAATTGAATTTAATAATATGATATAAAAATTTGTCGTTTAACAGAAAAAAACAGCTAGTAAATGAATTTTTCTTTACATTTGTATTTTTACTCATTATTCTTTGTTAAACAATTTGAGAAAAAGCAGAAAAGTCCCTCCATGTTGTTGATTTTTTTACACTTCTTTCAAATCGCCTTAACTTAAACAACAAAGATCATAATGTTTTTTAAAAAATTTGTATTTAATTAACACGTAATTTGGCCATATTGTTTGTAAATAATCTCTGTTTGAGTCGATTATCAAACATTGCTCAATAAAAACTAACGTTGCCCACACTGCATTTAATTAGCCATAGTTAGTATGAGTCGATAGTTACATCATGATAACCTTGAATATACATATGCTTCACACGTCTATTGACCCTAGAGGTAGAAGTTAAACCTATAATCAGGCGGCCCACACCCACCACAAATGGTGGCCACCCAGCCTTAAAGCTCGATCCAATTTAAACGTGAGCCAATTAAATACCGGAAGCCTACAAAATTATTGCATTAGAGGTTAAGCCCTTAATTATACAGCAAAAAGATTCATGAATGAAAGTGAGTGGCCCGCTCTGATGTCAAATGTTGAGAGGAGTTGCGGTTAGAAGATAGGGTTAGGGTTTGGTTTGCAGGGACATAAATCACACGGCGAGCAGACGCCAAGCTGGCGCAAAGAGTTTACTTTGAATTCGAAAAAAATCAAAATCAAAATCCTATTAATCAACATAATATGGCCCATGGCTGACTGAGCTGCGGTGTTCCAACAAAAATTAACACCCGGCTAATGCCAAATGCCGACAAAAGATGACGAAAAACGAACAAATACCCGCTGCCAATCTTTAGCTCAGTTTTAGCTTTGGGTCGCTTTACGCCTTCCATTTCGATTCTGAATGATTCTGTCTCTGTGTTTGTGTGTGTGTCTTGTTAATTGCGTCTAATAAGCAGTTTGGCGTTGTTCTCACAGAACGCCAACGCCAACACCATAGCCAGACATTGCCAGACAACGACTGACCGTTTGAATGAATACCCATGATTAAAGTCGTCCTCCTCATCGTCGTCATCGTCTTTGTCGTGTGTTGTGTGCTCATTTGAATCTGTACGAGCTGCCGCCTGTTAATCTCAAGATCAACACATTGTGCAGTTAGAGCCACAACAGCGGCTTCATAAAACAAATATCGCTTTCGTGTATACGCTAACTAGTCGACTCTCAGAAGATCGCCTTCACCATCATCATCATGATGATCATTTAAGTCTTTGGCTTTTCAGTTTTGTGTGTGTTTTGCTTGCTCAATTATGTTGGGTAGCCAAAAAATTCTGTTTTCTTATTGATTTTTGGCGTTCACTGCTGGAAATCTGAAAAATCTAATCATGCAATAAATTGGCCAATTGTTTTGCTTGGTCAGCTGGCCGAAAACAATGCCTATTGACGCTGGTCAAAACGCCATGGCTAAGCTACAACAGCCACAAAAACTATCAGACAAAGAGTTTGGCTAAATGTTTTTGCCTCTTGTTTGCACATGTTTGATTTGTTGTTCCAAGCACTGAATGTCCATAAGCTTGTAATTGATAGTTGGAATTTGTAATGAATACTGGTTCTGTGTAGTTATTTTTAGCTACCTGTGCGGGACAAAAGATGTGTATTTCTAGACATGTTCTTTATTGTTTCATAAACTACGACTAACTGTTATTTAAGTATTAGCTTTGACGCTTTTAAGCTAAACAAAATATAAATCAATTAAAACTTTTGTTTTGAATGATAAAATATCAACGCAGTATAATATACTTTATACTTTCATACGCAAGTTATTCCAGGTTTCGAGGAATTCTTAGAAATTTTTTGTTGCTAAATTTCATATACTGAAAATATTTCTCATAAATTAGCTTGATTATTCCGCATATATTTGACTCTAGCCAGAGGTTTGTTGCATTGCTGGTTGTCCTCATTTAATACGCTTTGGAGTAAGCCAAAGTCTAACCTACTTTGAGGGAGCATAGACGGCGCAGCGGCCGCACACTTAGCCAAAACCCGTTGGCGTTGCGACGCCAGCAAATCGACGACAACTGATTGTCAGCAGTGGAAATATCTTGGAATTGCCTGCACTTGTTGCATGTTGTTCCTTGAGAGCGCAGCTGATGCTGATGCCCCACAAAGTGCAGTCGCTTTAAACTATTTATACATATAGTTTATTGAGCCGGCATCGGCTTAAGCCCAATGCTGCAAATGTCAACAAGTTGGACTATGACGATGATGACGATGACGATGGTATTGATGCCGCCTATTTTATTTCGTTTTGTTGCACTCGTATACTCGAAATCGATTGGCAACAATTTCTGTGTTACGACTGTTTTTTTTTTTTTTTTACTTTTGCGATTTGTGCTCTAAAGTCACAGTCGGAGTGGGCCAGCCAACACGTCTAAAGATTATTTTTAAGGTGCGCACTTTTGAGGTTGGTCCTCCTGATTTTCCAAATGCAACGCCTGTTGGTTTACCGTTTTCGTTTTGCAGGCGCTGCTTCTGCTGCTGCTTCTGCTGAGCGATGAGAGATGAGGTTGCATGCAACGAGCGGGCAACGTCCAACTCGACGTTTTCAAATGCTTTGAATCATGACTGCCAACTATCGAATATCGACAACGAATATTGCACAGTGGTTGACATGTGATTGTAAAACTGATTATAAAAACCTTAATTATAAATAAGAGCGTAAGTCACAATAAAATAAAGCTAAATTTAAAAGACAAAGTCAAAAAAAACATTTAAGACCCTACAACTAATATATTATTTTATTGGATATATTTTTAATTATTTGTTTTGTAATATTATTATTATTATTCTTATAAATCTTTATTGTAGTTTAAATAATAAAATACTCAGGTATTTAATATGTTTCGCTTATTTAAATTTTAAGCTATCGTGCAAGATATTATAGAGACTTTATTGCTTTTTACAACTCCACGAAAAATTCAACACAGCCAAAAATCGACTACGACTAGTTCCACTGTGCCTATGTTGCGGCGCGTTCTTTGACAATTTTCAACGCCTTCGTTGAATCGACATCAGCGCTGCCTGCATGAGATGGCAACTGTTGCCAACTGTTGATGGTTGCAGTTGTTGCTGGTGTTGGTGTTGGTGGTTGAAGCTGATGCTGCTGTTTGATGGCTGGAAGTCTTTTGGGCTTGGATTTGGGTGTTCATGGCATGGCTATGGGTTTGTTTTGCCAGCGGCTGATGCTGATGTTGTTATTGTTGCTGATGATTTTATTATTTTTCCTATGCACTTCCTATGTGGTAATATTCGATTTGCATTCCAGTCAATGCGCATCATGCTGCTGCTGCCGCGCTGCCCCTGCAATGAATTGCATTTTAATTAGATTCATGATTTCAGGTGGGGTTCCATCTCTCAGAACTAACTCACTGCATAGCAATCGTGTTCTTCTACTAACCTTCTGCCTGCGCCGACCTTTCAGTCAAAATGTGTGCTGGAGAACTAGTGTTATTAACATTCCAATTGAGAGAGTCCAACAATTGTTTGTTTGTCTGTGCTAGCCACTTTAAAATGTTACTTGTGTCAACACGATGTCAGCCTAAAACAAAATGCCTTCGGGCTGTTCATTAACACCTTTTTGGACGCAGCTCAAAAATTTCACAGACAGCAAACGAAATTCCATGTGCGGTTTCTTTAATTGTGTTTGCCCAATGCCAAGTGGTAATAAGATGGACAAGACCCCAATAAACAATACTTGTTACAGGTTCTTTAGCCAGCTAACCAGCCAGTCAGCATAACAAACAAAGACATCAGCGAAAAGTTGTTTCTGTTTATACATATAAACATTTAAATACGATAGATGTATGTATATGATTGAAGGCGGTGTCTGTTTGGCTTTATGTCGATTTCTATATTCAATAACTAAAACTTATTTTGTTGAGTGCTTTTGTTTGTTGTTGCTTTTCTTTAAAAGTTTCTGAATCATTTGGAACAGTCAAATCCAAATTTAAATAATGTCATAAGGTATGTGGCATGTCATTAGTAAAAGATCCTCACAAAAAAGTCTCATAATCAATATATTCATTTAATGTACCCGCATCCTGATGAAATTTCTTTAAATAAAACAAAAAACTTGGCTTTAAACCGCCTACTGTCTTATGCCTAGCTAAAAATGTTGTGCAACTATTGATTGCTGTTGTGGCCCATCATTAACCTGCTCTACTTGGGCCAACAGCCACTTGAACCCAACATGCCCAGCTTGACACCGATTGCTAGCCAACCAGCCAGTCAGCCACCCACTCGACTCGATGAGTAGCCTCTGCCCATGTCCATAATGTCTCAATCTCAATAAAGTTTGCCGGCTTAGCGCCATCGAATTCGTGTCATGGCACAAATTTTCAAGTCAAGCAAAAACGGAAGTGTCGGCACAAAACAAAGTGGCCCCAGCCCACCGAAAGCACTCGATAAGCACACCGTAGGGGTGTGGGCATCTCTACACCCTTTGGCAATACACCATATTCTATATATGCATATCAGTGTAGTGATTGCCCCAACTGCCCCCAGTTGTTGCTGCATCAGGCAAGGCTGTGTTGTATCCTTGTAAATCAGCACGCTAAAAACTTTTGCCGTTGCCTTTGTTTTGTCACGTCATTGTTATGGAAGCGACAGGCAACAGACGAAACACCCCCTACTCCCTTCTACCCACCACACACACACAACAAACAATGATGCAGTGTTATGGCTGCCTCTTTTTTGTTCCAGTCAGTTTCCTGGCTCACATTTAAAGGTGGGCTCTGAATGCATTTGGCAAGCTACCAGCCACCAAAACGGTGCCAGCTGTAAAAAGTTATTTGTTGGTTATTGATTGGCGTCATTTCGTTTTCGTTTTCGTATAATTTAAATTAAAAATTTGTTTGCGCCTTTCCTAGTTTTATCAAGGACTTGCTGATTTAGTTAGCATTGGTTAGCAGCTGTGGTAGTTACCGCAACTCGATCGAATTTGTTGCATTGAGGCTTATGGGTCGTATGCATAATACGAGCAATGAGAGTACAAAACGACTCAAAGTCAATGCTAAGTAACCTTAAAAAGGAATTGTTCTCCTTCAAGCTACAGCTATTTTAAATTTGAGTTTAACCTAATGTATAGCTGGTCTTTTTATACTCTTAACCCATAAAATGGGTAAATAAGGGTATACTGATTTTGTGCAAATGTATCTAACAGACAATGTAACAGACAGAAGGAAGCATCTCCGACCCTATAAAGTATATATATATTCTTGCTCAGCATTAACAGCCGAGTCGATCTAGCCATGTCCGTCTGTCTGTCAGTCTGTCCGTCTGTCTGTGCGTCTATATGAACGCTTTGGTCTCAGAGACTATAAGAACTAGAGACTTTAAACTTGAAACTTAAGCTCTCCAATTCCATGAGAAGAACAAGTTTGCTTCAAATTATCGATAACACTTCTGGTTCTCGATATACACATGTGATCGATACCAAAGAATCTTGAATTTCAATATTGTATATAATATATAATATATATAATGCTGAGGAAATGAACTTGCGGATTCAACAAATCTACATTCAACCTTTACATATTCTGTTAAAAAAATTTATTTATTCAATTTCTATCTCTCGAGAACATAGAAGGTTTTAAAAAACACATTGAAAGTTCAAATATCAGATTGTGCAAAGCAAAACCTTACCTCAAGTCATGAACAGTAGTTCGTTTTGTGTTTCTAAAGCTCAAAACAATCTCGTTATCGATTTCCTAAGGCGTCATTATATAAAAGATTTAAGCTATATAGCCCCACAAATTATGTATAGACAAAAAAAAACACATTAATTCAAACTAAATGTTTAAACATGAAATATGTTGATGACACCAAAGTCTTATCAAAATTATGCGGATTATATACAAATATAAATATATTTCAAATCATAGTTTTCTGAGCTTCTAGGCAGTGTGAATTAGCTTTTACTTTCAGTTTCATTTCTCATCTCAAAGAACCTGGCAGCTGGAAATATTTATCTGCGAATAAGTTTATTTTAATATATACATACATATATAATGAAAATGATGTGCTTTGCCCCTATTCATGATTGCCACGTGCATAGTTGGCATATTTGCAGATGAGGTGAGTTGGGAAGTTAAATCCAATAAAGAAGTTATCAACAATTTATTATATTCTTAAACAGTTTTGTGAAAAGCAAAGAAAATTGGATTCGGAATGCGCAAAATCTGATAGCAATATTTTGCGCATTCCGAATCCAATTTTCTTTGCTTTTCGCAAAACACTTGCTACAAATGGCACCAGTTAGCCACAAGAAAGACGCAGAGATAGCAGAACTAAACCTGAAAATAGCTAATCTGCAGAAAAAACTTGATGAAGAGAATAAATGCAATGATCTTAATGAAAAATTAGACAAACAACTTAGAATACTTTTATATTTGGAAGAACGAGAAAAGAAAGGTATAGGTGAAATAAACTTAAACAAAAATGAACAGTTGGGCGAGGTGCAAAAAAAACTTTCCGAAGAAAAGACATCAAATCGTGAATCCAGTAATCTTGCACTCAAAATCAGCAATCAGAAGGTAGAAAAGGATGTAAAACAGTTTAATAATTTTTCAAAATATATTAATACATGCTTGAAGTCCAGTCCTGGTGTAGACACTACAGGTTCTGTTGAAATAGAGGGAATAGAAGCCTTTTCAGTTCACTGCGTTAACGATCTAAATTCTGGTCCTGGTTGGATGCTGATACAGAAGAGAACAGATAAACAAACTACAAATTATTTTAATCACGATTGGCCCCAATATCGCAACGGTTTCGGTGATTTTAACGCCGGCTTCTTCATTGGCCTGGAGAAACTGTATTGTTTGACAAATGTGTTGCCACATGAGTTATATATCGATATGGTGGATTGGGATGGAAACAAGAAATTTGCTCATTACGATAACTTTCGGGTGGGCAGGGAGTCGGTTTGGTGGCTTTCACACGTTCCATTGAAAGAAGTAAGAATGCTAATTCGACCAAAGGTGAAAAAGTAACATAAGCGTTACGATACAATAAAAGTTTAGAAGTTGACATAATAAACCAAATTTTTTTTTGAATGGGTAAATAAAGGTATAATGGTTTTGTGCAAATGCAAAAAATTGTAACAGACAGAAGGAAGGATCTCCGACCCCATAAAGTATATATGTATATTCTTGATCAGCATCAACTGCCGAGTCGATCTTGCTATGTCTGTCTGACCGTCTGTCTGTCCGTCTGTTTGAACGCGTCGACCTTAAAGACTATAAGAACAAGAGACTTTAAACTTGAAATTTAAGATCTCCAATTCAATGAGAAGAACAAGTTTGCTTCAAATTATCGATAACACTTCTGGTTCTCGATATGCACATGTGATCGATACCAAAGAATCTTGAATTTCAAAATCGTATAATATATAAAATATATAATGCTGAGGAAATGAACTTGCGGATTTAACAAATCTACATTAAATCCTTAAAAAATTATTTACACAATTTATATTCTTGAAAACATAGAATATTATAAAAAACACATTGAAAGTTTAAATAGCAGATTGTGCAAAGCAAAACATTTACGAAGAGCTCGACTAGCAGATAACCTAACCCCATGAGCAGTAGTTCGTTTTGTGTTTCTAAAGCTCAAAACAATGTCGTTATCGATTTTCTAAGGCGTCATTATATATAACATCTAAACTATATATAAACTATACTAGCCACACAAATTATAGACAAAAAGAAAAAACATTAATTCAAACCACAAGCTTTAACATGAAATATGTTGATGACACCAAAGTCTTATCAGCAATTTTGCGGATTATATACAAATATAAGTATACTTCAAATCATAGTTTTCTGAGCTTCTAGGCAGTGTGAATTAGCTTTCACTTTCAGTTTCATTTCCCATCTCAAAGAACCTGGCAGCTGGAAATATTTATCTGCGAATATGTTTATTTTAATATATACATACATATATAACGAAAATGATTAAATGTGCTTTGCCCCTATTCATGATTGCCACGTGCGTAGTTGGCATATTTGCAGATGAGGTGAGTTGAGAAGTAAAGTCCAAAATCAACAATTAATTATATTCTTAAACAGTTTTGTGAAAAGCAAAGAAAATTGTATTTGGAATGCGCAAAATATGGCTATCAGGTCGCAAAACCTTTGCTTCAAATGTCAAATGTCATCAGTTTGCCACAAAAAGACGCAAAGATAGCAGAACTGAACATGCAAATAGCTTATCCGCAGAATTAACTTTTTGTTAACAAAGAACGGGATGTTCAGTTCTGTTATCTCTGCGTCTTTTTGTGGCAAGCTGTTGCCATTTGAAGCAAAGGTTTTGCGAACTGATAGCAAAAACAACATGAAATTCTCCACATGGGAACGAGATAATGATTATTCCCCAGATATTTATTGTGCCTAGGAGTATTTTAGTGGCTGGTGGCAAAACAACTGTACAAAAGCGTAAGTTTTTAAAAAATACACAGACATAATATACCAAATTTTGGTTGAGCTACATATGTTATCAAAACTGTAAAATTATAATTTTTTGACTTTAATTTATGTAAACAAAATTATTTGCTTCTCATTGTTGAATGAAATTGTTAATGAAATCATGTAAAAATACATCTTGGCATATTCTGCAAAAAAAAAATTTCGAAGTTTTTTGTGCAATAAGCTTTATTATAGCAATTCATCTAGTTGCAGTTTTAGTTTCAGTTTATGTTTGTTGCCCTCCTTTAAATGCTGCAATAATAATTTTGATTTTCTTGCATTTTTATGTCACTATACCTATAGCAAAAACAACAACAACAACAACATTCATGCATCTATCGGTCTATCTTTTTATACCTTTAACCCATTAAATGGGTAAATAAGGGTATAATGGTTTTGTGCAAATATATTTAACAGACAGAAGGAAGCATCTCCAACCCTATAAAGTATATATATATTCTTGATCAGCATCAACAGCCGAGTCGATCTAAACATGCCTGCCTGTCTGATCAAAAGCTGTTGAGAAACACTGGAGATATCATAGTTTGAAGTTTGGTCAAATTGGTCACTGTTAATATTATTTTAGTATGTTGTCTGTTTTTTTGCTCATATTTCTTCAAGTCACATTGAATTGAATTGAATTATTTCAATATTTATTGAACGATTTAAGATATTAAGATAACTTAATAAGATATCTTACTACTCGAAAATAATCAACTCACATGCAGTTTGCTTAAAAGCAAGTTTGTTAGATTTTGCTTTGAAAAATTCACAACAATTTAAAATTATATAATTTACAGTTTCTAAGCAACATTATATTGTCACTCTCAGTCTGACGTAATTGCACTTTTGAGTCATCCCGTAACAACAACAACAACAACAGCAAACAATACATCAGGCAGGTTTTGCAGCTTCCGTCATTGTGTGGTCATTGTATTTACATGTAGGTATGTAAGAATGTGTGTATCTTCTATCTTCTGTTTTGCATCTCTGTTTTATTTCATTTTTGCATTTGCGTATTGTGGAAAAATTGCAACTTAATTTTTATGACTGTAGTAAAATTGTTGCTTGTGGTTTCTGTCTGCTGTTGCAATTTATTATTATTATTATTATTATTACGCATACTCTTTTATTTTATTTTTTTTCTTATTCTTGGCAAAAACGAAACGAAAAATGCATCAAGGGAATAGAGCTTCATCATGCGAAAAAGGGAAAAGGGCTATGAAATTGTAGTGAAGAAATGTCAAGTGCAACGACATAAATACATTATTGGCCGTAACTGGGGTAAAAGAGGGGAGAAGGGGGAACTCAGAGGGCCGTTTGGGGCAAAGTTCTTACTGTAGCGTCATCATGGTGCAACACTCAATGGATGCATTGCTGTTATTTTTAATTACGAGCATACACCGATACATACATACTTGCAACGGCTACATTGTCTCACAAAAGTATCTGACACATACGACATGCAAGTACAAGCTAGTACTTGGTGTAGATTAATTGCGCTCGCTTTTAAACTTGACATACTCGTTAGTATTTGCATATGACGTCATTAGCTGCACAGTTGACATTTAAGGCTATCGGGGGTCATTTTGCTATTCATTATGAGACTTTGTATTGTACTTGAGTTTAAGTATCGAGCATGTTTCTGAACTTTGCGTTCTTTGTACACACTACTCGCCCATTGTCTGCTCAAGTGTTTGTGAATGGGTTGGCTGGAGGGGGTGTCAGCGGTACTCTAAATTTGGCTCGGGATGTTTGGCGCCAAATGTCAAGGAGCTGTGGGCAAAGCTTTGATCTTGTTTGGCAAGTCATGCTATTTAGTTCGCTGACAAGTGCTTTGGGCAAAAAACAAATTTGCATTTTACTTCTTGTAGTAAAGTAAAACCAAGTTTTTTCCTTAAATGATGTACTTAATATAAAACATTTTATTTTAAGACAGCTACACTAAAAATAGTATAAATAACCTACTCTTTCTAAAAGTAATAAGATGTCAAATATTCTTAACAAATTTATTTTATATAGGCAAACTTCGTTAAACACAATAATTTTCACATTTCAATCGAATGTTTCGACCACTTTAAGCAAATCACAAAAAGGTTACAACACTAAGTGTTAATTTGGGGACAACACTACAATTCACTTACGAAAAATGAAAAATAAGTAAGGTTAGTACAATTATCATTTCATGCCATGACAAATAATTATGAAATTTGGAACTATTTTGCACTAATGATAAGTTAAAGATAATTTATTACATTGTTCTAAAATCAGAAAGTGGATTTATTGACCTAGTTAAGACCACTGGGTGCAAAGAGCAGAAATTTTTTTGCACCGATTTGTTTGCATTCTGATAAATCCTGTATTTGGGCAGCCACATATAATGTAGAGATCATCAATTTTCTTTGACCAAATGCTCGATTTGCTATGATTGTAAAACTTAACTTTTGGGTTCATTGGGACACCTATATTTTCCATTCGTTCTATACGTTTAAGTAAATTATTACTACTAGAACTAACTTATTTCCAACTATCGTATCAATAAAAACCTATTCTCTACGTTTAGGCAAAGCTTTAAAAATGTAAAAAAAAACACACATCAAAAATAATTTATTTTTTGCCCTGCAAATAGTAATAATGGATATCTTGTTTCCCCAGCTGTTTAACAATCACACACCTGTGACCTAATTTCCATTAACGACGATAAGATGTACGATTCAATGAAACACTATCAAGTTGACAATTTCAATGATGCACTGTATTAAAAAAGAGAAACTTACACTGTAATTTGATTTAAAAAATGCAATAAAAATAACAACACTTCTAATTACTGCTTGATGAGCATGTTGTGACTGTGTGGGGGAGTGGTAATGTTTGTGGGTAACATTAAATGTTATTTTTTGCTATTTTATTACCAAAACAATCAAGTTCGCAAAAGAGGCAGCTGAAGCGGTAGCGGCCATAAATGAGCCAATGAATGGACAGCGCCGGCAAAATCTTTTATTGTGGTGCTGAGCAGAGCCAAAAGCAAAACCAAAGCCGAAACGAAGACACCAATACCAAGTTGGACATGCGGTCCTGGCGGCAGCTCATAAGCCACACAGTTAAACTGCATGAAATAAAGAAACGAGTTAGCCAACAACGTCGACCCTGTCGAGATGCTAAAGATTCTGTGGAAATGTTTATTAAAGTCAAGGATTTTATGATTATGCCGCACACACACACACAGCACAACAAGAACCTGCCTTAACGCATTGGTAACTACTGCTGTCGCTGCTGTTGCTGCTGCTGCTGCTGCTGCATGTGGCAGTTGCGACTGCGTAGGCAATTAATTTGGACAACGGCCACATCGATGAAATGCCATTCATATGGCCTGCCTAACTGCCTGCCAGCCAGCCTGACTGCCTTTTCAAAGAAATGCACAAATGGGTAGTCAAACTTTGACTCTGGCTATTCAAATTTCAGTTTGGTAATTTGCGTTCCAGCTCATTCGGTAATTATGTGAAAATGCATTTTGCCCGCTCATTGCTTTTCCAGCCACTGCCACTGCCGCTAAAACACCCCCTCGCCTAGAAACTGTCAATGCTTGTCAACTTATTTCATTTGCAGTCGAGAAGTCTTTGGCGGAACGGCCGACTGGCAATTGGTTCCTATTCCTATTGCCCCGCTGCCCCGCTACCCCGCTACAACGCTGCCTTGTTAAAATTTGGGTGGCTGACGTTGTTGACCCGCTGACTGCTGAAGCCGTCTTGGCTAACATGTGTGCCACTCATTGTTGTTGTCATATTGGTAAATAATGTTGCTTGCACTTTGACAAACAAAAAAAAAAAAAAACTGTTAGTAGAATTCTGCATATCTTTCTTGGATCCATACTGGAAATTCACTAATGCCCATATACTGAAGTGGGTCGCAGCTAACTGTTAATTTCTATTTACTTCTACTTGCAACAGTATTGTCTTTTTCGGAGCTTAATCCTACTGTAAAGTAATAAGCTAGCTGCTTGCGTTTAAGCTAGAATATATATTTCAATATCTATATTTTACATAAATTTAACTTACATACAACATATTATTCATGTAAGGTTGTTTATTCTACTTTCTTAATTTATTTAAGTCACTTTTAAACACAAAGTATTAAATAAACTTCTTTATTGCCTTTCTGATGGCATTTCATAAAAAAAAAAAAAAATACTTTATTTAAGAAACAACTTGAAACAATTGCAAAATATAAGGATTTAATTCAATTTTTAATTGTCCTATTTATTTTCTTCAACAAAAATAATTAATAACAATCCATAATAGTTAAATGAATGCGTTTTTAACGATCTTAAATCGGGTAAGTTGTAAAAACTATATGCTCATAAAACTTGTGTATGTTTTTTAACAGTTTTTTTTTTGTATGATTATTTAAATGCCACTTGGTGACTTCATGTGTGTGCCACCAGCATATCCAGGCAAGTGCTTACTTCATGCACCTGGACCCGTAGTGTACATGTACTGCAAGTGTGTACGATACGATGCGAAACACAAGTTGTCACACTTGACGACAAGCGGAAACATTAATTAACCAAAATACATTTGGCAACATGACTGGCAACAACATGTAAAGCCGTTTCGGAGGGAAGAAGAAAAGTTATGAACTATATAGAAAACCAATGCTCCAGCCAAGTGCCCGAAAACATTTTCACCAATTTTTGCATACTTGCAACGATGCCGAGTTGTTCGCAAACGGCGGCAACTGCAACGGCAACGGCAACAGCAACAGTAACAAATCAAATAAGGAAAAATGTCGCCAAACTTTTCAATTCAACTGTCAATCAGTTTGAGATAGCGGCGGTCTGGAGAGTCAGCGGCAACAATAATGACATTTATGCAAAATAGCCGTCCAAGCAAAACTCAGCCAGTTTTGACCTGACAGACATACAGACAGGCGGACGGTGGGACGAATAGAGGATCAGACGGACAAAGTTGTAAGCCGGGGCGAGCCTGGTTGCCTTTCCTGGTCACCTTTGCCATAATAATTGCACTTGCATTGCATGCAAATCAAATTGTCATCACGCTGCCATCCTACAACTGTCTTTCTGGCCAGCTTCTCTGTTGGCTCTGTGTGCTACAGGGTCCAGCGGCTTGCTTTATTGGCCCCAAAGGAGCCAAGTCCAACCCGACATTGACGATAGTCAAGACAGTCAGCAAGTCAGGCAGTCAGCCAGTCAGGCAGTCAGGGCACCGGCTGAATGATCGATGACAGAGTTTGTGTTTGATTGAAAGCAATTGGTGGCACCGTCACTTGGTCTTGCGTTTGTGATGGGCGCGGATGGCGGCGGCATCGCTTCAGTCCTCAGTCTCAGCCTCAGTCCTCATCTCAAACACATTTTTTTGTGACCAGTGTATTGTTTGCTTTGTGCTGTGTGTTGTGTTGTGTCTTTTCGGTAGCTCTTAGAGTGCAAAAAATTATTGCCACACGCGGCTCAGGCGCATAAGGAAAATTTATTGCCTGGCAGCTTTTACGTTGGCGATACTTTTATCTTTTCTTCATTTGTTGCAGTCTTTCTCTTGGCGCGCCTAACGGCAAATTTTGATTCAGTGCAGCAATAATTGTTATTTGTTTATTGCTACATGATGCGCATTACTTACTAATGTGCAACAACTCATAATTGTCAATTTTAATTTATGATATTTTGATCTGCATAACAGGTATTCCCTATCAACTTGTCAACTTATATGACTTGGTGTAACTAAAATTGAAAATTTTTCTTAAAATTCTTTAAGTACTGTTATTTTTGCAATAATTATTTGTAGTTCAACAGATGACGGATTTTATATGTATACCATATCAAGTTGGGATGATTGCAATTTGTTATAGCAATAACGATAAGACTCTTTAGATTCCGTATGGTTTCATTGAAAACAAAAAAATACTTACTAATCCAATCGTTGTATATACATATGTATAGATGAGGTGTATTCAATAGCTGCACTAGGTTGCCCAAGTGTACATGGTATATGATAAACAGAAAAAAGTCGTTTCCAACATCTGTTAATTAGAACAACGCTAAAACCATAATCATTCTAGAAAATTTTATCTTATTAACTTTTAAATATTGAACTAATATCAAAATGTTTTTTTTTTTTTTTAAATTAGTATGAAACGGTGCTGGTTGCAGCAGAGGCTTTTTTTATTTTTTGATAGTCAATCGATAAGTAATCAAAATGTGAACAACTTTTGGGTTTATAAGAAGGTACCAGAGGGAGTAGTCCAATGTTGCCCATTTTCAGTGAAGTTTCGGTGACCATACAATCGCGTATAAGAAATTGGTCAAGCCATTTTGCAGGAGTTTAATTTTAACTTAAATTTGTAGGCAACCGTTTTACTCGATAACTTGATAGAAAAATTATCAACAAGTTTAACAAGCGTTCAGTTTTTAGAGCTATTCACCAACCCTCAGATGTTTTAAGTTAACTGTAATAAAATCATTTTACTTAAAATGCACATCAATATCATGCCGCTATACTGTTAAGCTCTTTGCCAATTATATGCTTGAGTCCTTTCCATAGTTAACCGGTCACAAATACACCATATCCATTTACAGATCTTTCTCTTTGTGTCGAGGTGCAATGGCAAATCCGGGTAACAAATTAATTTGTCATATTAACAATTGCCACATAAAGTCACACGCTCGCCATACCCACCAGTAGGTGATCATGTTGTTCATCATTCTCATAATGATGATTGTGATGATGATGATCATGACAGAGCGCAAGGGCCAGACAGGCCGTAGTGACTAACTTACCGCGTTGACTAACTGACTAACTGCCTTAACTGAGCCTTAGCCTCCAGCACTGACACTACCTCCGACTCAGACTTGGACTTTTGATTTTACTTACATACAATGCAACAATACGCAAGCTTAGGCAGAATCATGTGTTGTTGCTGCTGCTGTTGTTGTTGTTGTTGGTGTTAGTGTTGGTGTGCCTGCAAGCTGTTGCATTTCGTAGATTTTTAATTGAAAAAACATGTTTTACGAGCATCGCTAACCAAGACGATGACTACAACTAGAAACAACAACATGCTTGAAAAAAATGCAAAAAAAAAAAATTATCTCTGGGCGCAGCTGAAGATGACGCTGTCGTTAGTTAAGCATCGCGTACTGCTTAAAAGTCGGTGCTTAGGTGCTGCCTAACAAGTCGACTTTGTCAGTTAGTTTTGCATCTGAAAAAGTCTTCAACAACTTGGGTACTAAAACGTCTTTGCAATGAATGCAACATGACTTAATCTGTGTACTTGCTAATCACTTAAAATAATACACTATGTAAAAAAGCAATACATTTAAAAGGCAGATTAAATAAATTTGTGCATCGTTACTTTTAATAACTATGTTATTGTGATAATTTAACTAAAAACTTTGTACGCTAACGATGGGAAAGTGCTTTTAAAATAGAGATCTCCAAAGAGATGATGTACCTTATGTACAAAAATATAGATTTAATAGCATCGTTTTTTTGCACTAAAAATCTGGTTAAAAAAGTTTATAATTATGTTTTATTTTGTACTCGAAACTTTTTTTTTGTCGCTTCAATGAAATTAAAATATTGACACAATACTCTAAAAAAAATAATATTAAATGATTGTCCGAGTTCTTCTTCCTATCCTCTTCCTACTTGTTTTACACTGATTCTGTTTAGGACCTCAAAGTGCTTTTCGTCAGACCCAAATTTTAATGAGTTGTAAGTTTTCAGCTCTTTTTGAAAAAGATCGTCAGTAAATTTTGCCAAGAGAATGTAATTATTGGTCTCTCAGAAGTTTTTAGCGGTATAAAATACATTTTATAAATTCTTTGCTGAGTTCTTATCGTTTTAATATTTTTAGTGTAGCTTTATTAAGCTTTTATTGAGATGTACGAAAATCTTCTTGAGTTAATTCAACATTCTTATGTTTAAGAGCTCTAATTAAAATTATTTGATAAATATGCATTTAAATACACAGCAACCGTTTATGGTCAAGCTTGTATTACCATATAATTAATTTTAGAGTTGCATAATCTCAAACGGGCAACGGCAAACTGCAAAGCGGGTACGAGATGCCATGTCAGAGGCAAAGTCAAGGTAGTAGACAATTTAGCCTGAGCACCAGCAAAGTGGCATCAAGAAGCAGAAAAAAACGCAATAAATAAACGAAATACAAATTAAATAAATGTGCGGCATTTAAATGCAACTTGCAACAGAGATTTCCGCTAATCTCAGGCAGCTAGAAGAGCCAGGCAAAAAGACAGCTCACGCACATTGAGCACAAGTTGGAAGTGGGACTATAAATGCAACTGGGACTGCGAGTGGATCTGGGACTATGACTATGACTGTGACACTTGGCGCATCTTTAAGCGAATGACCGCAAACGGCAGATGGGCGATTAGGCTGAAAGTCAAGTTTGAAGTTGATAGCCAGAAGACGAAGCTGCAGGAGCCCCCAAGACAGGGAGATAGAAAGTTTTTTGTTGGCAGTGACCCGGCTACTGAGCCAATGAAAAATGCATTCAACAGCTTAGCGAGCAACCGAGAAGTCAGTCGCAAGAGAGAAATGCAAAACAACAACCATAACTGAATGCAAAAATCAGGCAAATGCAATGAGTAATAAAAATTAAAAATGCTGCCGAGATGGGAAAGCCACTTGCATTCTCTTCTCTTTTCTCTCTCTCTCGTCTCTCTCTCTTTCTCTCATTGTGTCACTGTGTGTGTGTATAACTAACGGATAAGTGCTGCGGAATTGACGCTGACAAGCCTAGTTGGTTTTGGCCAACATGTCCAAATGAGCAAACGTTGCGTATACTTAATCTGCGCATTCGCATCGTCCATAGCATTGTGTGTGCGTGCAACTGTTGCCATGCTGTGACTATCATTAATTTTTCATATTCATAATCATCATCTAGTCAACGTGTTTTAACGCACTGCCAGTTAACAGCCACCTTTTGCTTTGGTGTCAAAATGCTTTTTTCTTTCACATTTTTCACGCGATTTATGCGTCGCTGTGTACAGCATCAGCCTCAGTCTGTGCTTACGCCGTTAACACTGCCCACTTCCTCTCCATTTCTAGCTTTTGGTTGCCTCTGGTTCCCGCCAGTGTGCTTGTTATCGCTCCATTCTCGTCTTAGCGTCTCAGTGTCGTTTGCACTTGGCACTTGGCTAAGATCTTTTACATGCAATGCATATTCTGGCGCCCAAGCACCAAACAATTTTTCGAAAGGCTCCTTTTTTGGGCCGAGTGTTGATATTTTGATGAATGTACATGAAAGTTTGTGATTAACGCATGCTTTATGTGTGTCTGTTGTGTGTGTGTGTGTGTGTATTTCAACATAGATAATCCGAGGGCTGCTTACATAGTTAACGTTCGTTTTTATACCCTTAACCCATTAAATGGGTAAATAAGGGTATAATGGTTTTGTGCAAGTGTAGAAAGAAGGAAGCATCTCCGACCTTATAAAGTATATATTTTCTTGATCAGCATCAACAGCCGAGTCGATCTAGCCATGACCGTCTGTCTGTCTGTCCGTCTGTCAGTCCGTATGAACGCGCCGATCTCAGAGACTATAAGAGCTAGAGACTTCAAACATGAAACTTAAGCTCTCCTATACCATGAGAATACACTTCTGGTTTCGGATATACACATGTGATCGATAACAAAAAATTCTTGAATTTCAAAATTGTAAAAACTATCAAACTATTGATAAAATTATAAACATTTCAAAAAATTTGACTAGAATCGGTTGAGAAACACCGAAGATATCGCAGTTTAAAATTTTGTCATTTTGGCCATATTGGTCACTGGATAAATGCACACAAATGACTGTACACGATACGTATGGGGTTAAGGGTATGTCCTAGTCGGGATTTCTCGACTAGAGCCTTCTTTCTTGTTTAATTATTATTTTGCTGTTTGTTCTGTTCGCTTGTAGTTTGTTGTTATTGAATGTCAATGCTGTGGAAATGAACTTCCGGACTTACATATATATTTAATTTCTATCTCTCGAGAACATAGAAGATTATAAAAAACATATTGAAAGTTCAAATAGCAGATTGTGCAAAGCAAAACCTGTACGAAGAGCTCGACTAGCAGATAACCTAACCCTAAGTCATGAACAGTAGTTCGTTTTGATTTTCTTAACCTCAAAACAATGTCGATATCGATCTCCTAAGGCGTCATTATATATAACATCTAGACTATATAGTCCCACAAATTATAGACAAAAAGAAAAAACATTAATTCAAACCACAAGCTTAAACATCAAATATGTTGATGACACCAAAGTCTTATCACATTTATGCCGATTTTATACAAATATAAATATGACTCAAATCATAGTTTTCTGAACTTCTAAGCAGTTTGAATTAGCTTTTACTTTCAGTTTCATTTCGCATCTCAAAGAACTTGGCAGCTGGAAATATTAATCCGCGAATACGTTTATTTTAATATATACATACATATATATATATATATATATATATGCGCAAAATATTGATATCAGCTCGCAAAACCATTGCTCCAAATGGCATCAGTTTGCCACAAAAAGATACTAGCAGAACTGAACATGAAAATATCTTATTTACAGAATAAACTTGTTAACGAATAATGGTATGTTCAGTTCTGCTATCTCTGCGTCTTTTTTGTGGCAAACTGGTGTCATTTGAAGCAAGGGTTTTGCGAACTGATAGCAAAAACAACATGAAATTCTCCACATGGAAACGAGATAATGATAATCCCCCAAATATTCATTGTGCCCAGGAGTATTTTAGTGACTAGTGGCACAACAACTGTACAAAACCGTAAGTTTTTAAAAAATACACGTATAAACTCCTTGTTTAATATTTGTATATTTCAATATTTAAGTAATCCAAATGGTTGGCAACATGAAATAAACGAGTATAAAGACGCTGGCATTTGGTGGCTTTCACACGTTCCATTGAAAAACGTTGAAAGAGTAACATAGACGTTACGATACAATAAAGGCTTAGAAGTTGACATAATATTCCAAATTGTTATTGAGCTATGTTATCAAAACTGTAAAATTATTAATTTTTGACTTTAATTCATTTATGAATGAAATTGTTAATGCAACTATGTAAAAATACATCTTGGCATATTCTGCAAAAAAAAAAAGTTCGAAGTTTTTTGTGCAATAAGCTTTATTATAGCTTAAGTTCTTTTTTTATTGGTGTGACAAGTTCATGAGCTCATATACTATATAAAAATTACAATTCAGTTTAGGTTTCTTGCCCTCCTTTTAACGCTGCAACAATAATTTTGATTTTCTTGCATTTTCATGCCACAAATACATGCATCTATATGTCTATCTTCTTATACCCCTAACCGATTAAATGGGTAAATAAGGGTATAATGGTTTTGTGCAAATATATAAACAGACAGAAGGAAGCATCTCCGACCCTATAAAGTTCATATATATTTTTGATTAGCATCAACAGCCGAGTCGATCTAAACATGTCTGTCTGTCCGTTTGTCTGTCAGATCAAAAGCGGTTAAGAAACTCTGGAGATATCATAGTTTGAAGTTTGGTCAAATTGGTCACTGGAAGAATATACACAAATGTTCGCGTAACGTATATGGTTAAGAGTATGTCCAAGTCGGGATTTCTCGACTAGAGCCTTCTTACTTGTTTTATATTAATTATAGGACATATATATTACTATTTCACTACACGCATTTATTTTTCATGGTTAAGTTCTTTTGGGCCTCTGAAGGCACTTTAAAAAACTTTTTTTTGTGTATCTATAAAAAATTAGGCAATTTTATATTGATATCAAATTAGTCAAAAAGTCATTATAATCTCATAGTATATGAAAACTTTGCATTTTTAAAGGCTGAAGAACATTGTTTAATTACACTGTTTATAACTATCAAAAATTATACGTATTCATAAAGTCACAAGAGCTTTCATCTGCCTGCTTTTTACTATGGCATACCAGCTCATGTCGTGTCTCAAAAGGGATGCTATTCAGACGTACACTTCTACAATAATAAATGCAATAGTATTTGCAGAGTTTCTTGAAACATAAAATAAGTAAGAGCCTTTTCAACCGGGCTTTGAAATAAGTCAAGCGCGCTGTCCAAGTTGTTGAGGCAAACCCTTTGAGAGTGGGCTTATGTCACAGACTTTGTTGATCAGTTTTAGTAAGGAAATTTATATAATAAATGTTACCCATTATTTCAACAAGGCGTACCTGCTACATAATGATTAAAGTTGCAGTCATTAGTAATCAAATTATTTTTGTTTAAAATCGTATCGCAATTTAGTAGCTTGGCTGTTTTGAGGGTATTCTCCAGTCGAGCAATCGAGTATTCGTTAATCATTCAGTTTGCGCACATACAAATAAATAGGTATGCAATAAGATCGGACTCCAAAGAGCGCTTAAAGTGTGGCAATAAAAATCATGGCATCTCGCTGCGTCGAACACAGTCGTTAAATGTGTTGAAAATAGTGTGAAAATCGACAAAAGTGTTTACAAAAGTACATAGTACATACACGTATGTAGTCAGAAGTTAAGGCTAGACGAGTGCTTGTATATGGAGCTAATATGTAAAATAAATGAAACTTTAAATGGCACTGGTTGAATTTTGGACGGCTTAATGCTTCAACGCTTGTACAACACAACCAAAGACAGTTTAATTACGGTGTGAAGTTGCGTTCAGTCCATTGGCTAACATATCTTCTTCTTTGCTCAGATCCTATCCCGCTGTTCCCTGCTTACACTACCAACAACATACTAGGAAGTTAAGCTTTTGACTTTTTTACCCCAGTTTGATGAGACTTTAAGGCAAGCGTGAATCATAAAATTACTGCATAATAGCGATGCCAGTGTCTGTTGTTTACGTTGTGTACCAGCCTACACAAACTACGTCAACTATGGCCAATAATAATGTGTTGCAAATTTTTTCATACTTATGTTTATACCAAATCCGGGTTAGATCAGGTGTGGACCATTACATATATCGAAAGTCAACAATAAAAAAGTTGAGTTGTATTTTCGATTGATTGATTTTGATGCCTTATATGAAAAATTATTTTCAACTTGATGCAAGACTAGAAGAGCCTTCTCTTAGTTTACCTTTTGACAATTGTTTTTTTATACAGGCATCAAAAGTATTCTCATTATATACAAAAATAGCTGGTGATTAATTATTTAATCTTGTACTCTTTCCAAACTGTTTTCAAGCATCCTTTACATTTTTCAGCCTCCGTCAAGCGTTTCACTTCGATCATTCAAATCAATTGCCAAGCCCATCATTAGCAGACAGATTTTTCATTTGTTTGCAATGACTAATTATTTTGAATTACGATGGACTGCCAACATTTTATAGCTACAACGATTTGGGAATTCGTACGGCGCCAATCACTTGAAAATCGCAGTCGATGCAAATAAGAGTCTTAAGACAGGAGACCCCATGCCGTTTAAAGAGCCCCTTGGACGTTGAAGTCGGGGCCAAATGATCAACTGCGAAGCATTCAAATAAATTAATTGCAGACGAGCAGCGCAAAAATGCAACAGGTATGAAAACTGCATCATTAGATAACCAAAAGATAAGCATCCGCAGACAAAACAAAACTCTTTTGTCACACAGCTAGAGATGGTATCGTGTCGTGCTTATATCGGGCGTTATATTTGTACTCTATTTTTTTTTTGTACACTGTTAATTACAAAAATGTTAATAGGTACATTGTAAGAAGTCGTTTGAAAACGCTGTCAACTTCATTAAATTACTTAGAAATACACATACACAGGTCTAACAATAGACTGTTATTATACTAGAATACCAAAAAAAGGAGGGTATTGGTTGTAAGCAATGTCCTTAAGGTTTCACCTTAGAGCTTTATCTAGAGCCTCAAAACTTAAAAATGGCGTTGTCCAAGCCCGAGTCACACAAAATATCAAAATTGGGGTTGGAAATCGATGAGAAATCGATGCACCTCGTGGTGCAAATCGATGCAAACACATATTGCTCCCATATTTAAACTTCAAGAATCACAAAACTCACAGGATATCTGGTGACATTTCCTGTTGGGAATGAATGTTTCTACGTACGTCTAATTTAGATTAAGCCCCTTCTAGCTGAGTTTTTATACCGAAAATCCCCATAACCTTACTCCTTAGCAAACAGAATCCTAAACACCCATTTTCATTCCGATATAAAAGTACTCCGAGTGATTTTAAAGAATTTTGGTCTTGGGCACGAGTCCATCTCTAGAAACAAGTGATGATCCAAGTGATCCCAAGCCAAGCAACCGTCCAGCTGATCGCTTTATTAAGCCGAAAAACATGCTGGCATCAGCAGTGTTGACTGCATTTTAAATCAATAACCTGGCAATTAAAGTCGATGCGGTGGTCCCGTAACGCCGCAAATGCCGTTTAATAAAGTTAGCATTTGTATAATGTCTTGTCAAAAATTTATTGGCATTTTTTTCTTAACGTTTAAAAGTTTCTTTGTTGTTGTTGGTTGTTGTTGTTGTTGCTTTTGCTTGTGCTGTTGCTGTTGCTAGCGATTGTAATCTGCGGTATGCCGCCTGAAATTGGCTTTAACTGACCGCCAGCAACGATTGGTTTGGCCATACTGTGTCCGCTGTCGGCCTCCATTGTTGTTGGCATTGCTGTTGTTGTTGCTGTTGTTAAAAGGGGGGTGTTGACAATTAAAAGACATAAAGCGGTTGCCGTTCAACGGCCATTTTCAACATTAATTTGCCTTGATTGCTGACAGTTAACAGTGCAATTGCGATTGCGATTGCGATCTGATAAGCTCGACAAGCGATCGCACAGTTTTCAGTTTTCACCTTTTGCCTCATTGCGAATTGATTAACTTATGCAAATGCTCAAAAATGTTGCCACAGATCTAGCTATCACACACCCCCAACACAAAAGCGTTGTTCAATTCTCCAGACAACCAAAAAAAAAAGAAACAGACGAGTCAGTCAGTCGCAACTGTGACAAAAGGCGTTGCCATGCACGCTCTGCAGCAGTTGAGCTCCCTTCCCTCAGACCTCTCTCTTCTTTAAATTGACTAAAGAGCTCAAGCTTTGATACTTTACTCCTCTCCCCTTCCCCCTTTAATAGCTTTGACTGTTTTTTGTTTTTTAATTTCCATCAAGCGGCGCTTTTTTGGCTTTGTGGCCAATAGACATCAGTGACTTTAACTTTGCATTGCATGGCAAGAGATTCTCATGTTTTCCTATCCTTCGTCGTCGTCGTTGTCGTCGTAGTCATCGTCATTGTCGGTGTTGTCGGTGGATTTTCAATTTCTAATGTAGTGCACGTTACGCCCTGAAGGGATTTTTATTTTATACTTTTCAACTTTACGGTTTTATTTATTTATGCTACACTCGCAGAGCTCTCTTTTGCACTGTGAAACTTAATCGCAGAAATTAACATCTCAAACATGTATGCAGAAAGTTGTCAAAAATATGAAATAAAGTTTCATATAGCATATGATTTTTTAATAAATATTCCAAAATGTTATTTTTTGGCAAAAGCTTTCATACTAAAACTTAAGAAAAGATTTTTAATATACATTAAATCAAATTTTAAGCAAACTTTAAAAAAAATAGATTTCACCTCCAAACTACAAAGGATATGAAACATATTAAAACAAATTTAAAGGATTTGGGGGCTATCTGATCTTCTTTTCAATCTTTAATCCATGCTTAAAAAAGAAAGGGTCATTAGATGAAAATTTGCTTCACTGTGCCGCATTGAAACTCTTAAACCTTAGACGCCATTTGATGACAAACTTCAAAATGTTTGCATGCAATATTTGTTGTCTGTTTTTTATGATTGCTAGTTGTTGTTGTTGTTGTCGTTGGTGCTAGTGTTGGTGATGGTGATGGTGGTGCTGCACACTTTTAGTCATCACCATGTCAGCGGCACAGACAGCGATCCAAACAATCAAAATGATATGCAAATATATGTAAGAGTACCGCTACGAAAAAGGCGTGGGTTAATTGTGACTTTATCAAACGACGACCAAAAGGAACAATGAAAATTCGCAATCGAAAGGAAAAAATCAAATTTATTACAAATTTAAGCATAGAAACCAACCACGACAGGGGCCCTGGCAACGACTGCAACTTGGACTCCAACTACGATGCGGCAAGTTATAGATTTCGTCATAGTTTCGCCAAAAAGGCGCAAGAGATATACAAATCGGGAAATAAACCTGTCAACCAAACACCAACGCGCTCGGCACTGTGAACTACGAACTTGCAGACAGACCGCCCAGTTGGCTTTCGGTGGGTGGGCGGTGCCAAAACTAAGCCACCAAAACGCTGAAATACATAAAACACATTAACACAGCACTGGGAACGGAAATGGTCGCATGCATGTCAAGTTTTCCCATAGCAACCAAAAACAAGAAAAAGCCCTGCAGTCGATTTTTCAGATTCGAGGACTCAAGCGTAACATATTTCCAAAACATTTTTATACAAATAACGGCATATGCTGTACATAAACTAATAGTTACAGTAAAGGTAACCCATAACCGTTGCTGCAACCGTAGCTGCAAGCACATGTTTGAAGAAAAAAATCACATTTATCCAAATTTATTTGGCGACATAGACGGCTCATGACATTTTGTTATTCCAGAACTCAACGATTTTAAACAAAAATTGGATGATTTCCAAACTAAATATTACTAAGAAATTGTTTTTATTATATTAACAGACCGATTTTAAAATTTTTTTTGAGTGTATCTAAATCTCATGTCTATTAGCATCCATGTCAGACACACAACTCCTGCCTGTAGAGCAGTCGAAAGCCGCGACCCACATATTCGGCATCGGTGCGAAAGGGCAACACAATGGGACCGGCGGCAATATCCCTCACTGTTGCATGCATGGTAAAATCCTCATTCTCTAAGCCATCGTTCAGCCGCTCCCCGCACAGCCGCACCGAATTAATGGCTATGAAATCGTCTGGGCAATTGAAGATGCCAGCGCCAGCCTGGCCATCAGCCACAAGATCATTTTCAGCTGTAAACAATTTAGCACAGCTCTAGAAATTTTTAATTTGATTTCAATAAATGTTTTGACATACCCTCATCTTTGTTGATCAACTGAAAGTCCGGCTGATCTCCGCCAAGTTGTTCTGTATTGTATCTGATGCTGCATACATTTTTGGCACGAGCCAAGCATATTGCATAGTTCATATTGTTCTAAGTAATATCAATAAATTAATAACAGATCTATTTTGATTTTAGAGGGAGTTCAAACCAGATAAGTGGCCTCGCGACTTTCAATAATGCTGCCATCCATATCGTAGTTGAAGGACTTGATTATACCCTCACCGTCGTTGAAATATTGAAGACAATTATCGGGCGCAAGATTATCTTCTAATTGACTCATCTTGATGTTAAAGGATCGTTGGCCACTGGAGACCTTAACAAACACCGATAGATATATTTTTTTCTCATTGGAGTCACCAACATGCACATAAACTAAGATGTTTCATTATTATATTGTCACTGGTAAGCTAATTTATAGTACTTACTATGTTGACCCGTGTTAATGCCACAAAGAACTGGAATGTGGAAATTAGCATTATGCCCTGATATTATAAATTGATCATCAAGACAATCTCCATTTGTTGGGCGACTAAGCTGCAAATCACAAATGGGATAATTAATTTTGTCGAGGTCGATTTCAAATAAGACAGGAAAGCAACTAGCTTCATCAAATAATCTAAAGCTCTTCCCGTTTTTAAAATGCCGTTTTTTAATTTCGATGTATATGTCAATGTACCTCAAACATTTGAAAATCCAGACGCAGCTGCTGCACACCTTCCCTCACATTGATTATCAGGACACAGATCATCATTTCGCGTACAGGTTGCGGATAGTTGGGACTCTCAAAGTATACGATCTGTTGGCTGGTTGTATCTCCGCAGCCATCAACAACTGTAATTAAATTAAGTTCATGGGATTAACTCTTTGATCAATGGATCCCACTTATTCATAGTCTTACTTACAGATACAACAGGCACCGACACCATCGGCACAACTTTCCGTTGGTATTCCGCCCAAACTCTTGCACTCAAACTCATGATAGCAGACACCCTCCATGGTGCGAATGTCGCCCATTGAGACGGTGCACTTGGAATTGGGGAACTTGATCACCTCGAAGAGACTGAGAAAACCTTTGCCTTTGGACTTGGGTGCTGTTGGTTGCTTGAGTATGAGATTCGCTTCGATCGGAGAGCCATAGATGAGTTGCTTTATCTTTTGTGCCAACTTCCCCGGAAATGTTTGTGGCCTCATTATGGAGGTGCGCGTGCTGGAGGGAGTGGGTGGCATTGATGGCATCATCGAAGGTCTTTGCGATGGCCTTGGACTCGGCATCATCATTTCAGTGCTACTTGGAGTGGGCATCGACATATCCGTTGCGGGTGGTTGTCCTGGCTCATCTGGCTCCGTCGATGTCGGACGCATTGGTATCGTCGGTTCGGGCTCATCGGGCTCCATAGGTGCGGGATCTGTAGGCATCGGCACCGGCTCTGGCATCTCAGTCATTTCCGCTGGCGCCTCCCCTTCTTCGGGCTGCTGTGCAAACTTTTGTGGCCGCTTGGCCGGCTGATAGCGAAGCGTGTAGTGATAGCCAATTCCTTCAATGGCCATGCCACCAAATCTTTGTGGTGTCCTCATGCCTTCACTGCTGCCGCTGCTGCTGCTGCCACGCCTACTTTTCCTCATGCCCATTGTCACAAAATCACGTCGATCATCGCCAGCATCAGCCAAGACCACGCCCACATAATAGAGCGTCAAAACGAGAGCGCTTATCAACGCATCGCGTTTTGACAACATTATTAACGGAACTTCACACAGCGACTGCAACCGCCTGCAACCGCTGATGGGGCTTCATCTCTGCAGCCAGTGCAGTGGTTTAGCTTCTGTCTCTGCTGCATGTTTTCTTTGGCTTTATTAGAGCATTAATTGTAGTCCCCGCCAACGATGTTGTCGGTTGTCATTTTTGTTGTCATCGCAAGTCGGCTTTAAAGCTTTTCCCAGCTTGCTTTCTGCTGCTACTGGGCAACCTTCACTTTTCCATTATTTTCTTGTTCGTTCCTTCTTTCTTCTCGATCAAACAACAAAGTCACGCCATTGTGATCGCACATGTACCCCTCGCTGAGTACGCTTCCCCGTTTCCCTCTTGCAGATTGTGCAACTGTTGCTGTTGTTTGTTGTTGTTGCTTCTTGGCAGCAACAATTGAGCTCTTTGCAAATCTAAAAGCAATGTGAAATATTTGTGCAAATTACTTCAAAACAACATTTAAGACTTTTAAGTAGTGAATGAGATTAAAGCAAAAGAATAGAATGACCTGAGAAGATGATTTGACAGAAACAAAAAACTTGTGTTAGATGAGACACATTTCCGTAAGATAAAAATATAAATTCTTAAGCGAATCCAGAGTTTGCATTTCAAAAATATTAAATTGTCATAACATTCCTTCCAATTATCTACAAAATATTCACAAGTATAATATGCTTTCATGCAGGAACTACTTAGAATAGGATACCAATGTAACCTAACAAAAATATAGCTTATCCATCCGAATAGCATATAGGCTATAACTTTGGACGATATTGTGTGATGTTGTTTTTATCTTCCTTATAGAAAAGAGTGTTTACAGACGAACAGCAGGCGAAGATGTAATTACCACATCAGAAATTTGAGTATGGTGGTAAGCGGTTTAGTTTTCACTAAACAACAAACTTTAAATAGCTTAAATACAATAAGTTTTGAATTTTAATTCTAATGAATTATTTATGTAGGTTATACAAAAATATAACGAATAAAATAGTTGTCAATATGCAATCAAATACACATTGGTTAGTACTTGATCTAGAGTTTAGACTATAGAGCTTACTACTGAAGTTTTTTATTTGTTTGATTGGAGATGAGTTTTATATTTAGAATCTATTGTATGGTAATGAAATTGATGGACTTTGCTTTTAACACTTTTGTGATATATTGTTGATCACGATTTGAAAAACCATCAACTCATAATCATACTACTTAAACTAAGCGCCCGCATTGTCGCCTTCGTCATGTTATATTTGCGTATCAAGCATTGTCTGTCAAGTGCGCAATTATTTATTTACATTTATGCCAAGCTGTTTAGATGATTCCAGCAAAAAAAAACGACAGCAGCTGCAAGTTGTTGTTGTTGTTGTCGGTAGTGGGGTACAATACTACCAATTGCAGTTGGCAGTTGAGGCAGGTTTTGTGCCAACAATTAACAATTTTAGCCTTGTTGTGCATGATGCATGAGCTTCTCTCACAAGCTGCTTTAAAAATATCCAATGATGATAATGATTATAATGATGCACTGGCAATCGCTCATGTGCATAAAAAGCTGCTAAATGTTTGCGATTTACTGTACTTTACTTTGCACAGTTTTAATCATAAGTGCTCTTCGATTGGTTTCGCAATTTAAACGATTTCGATTTCAAGCCCCATCAACGCAATCATTAACTGTTGCTAGCTTTAAACGTTGGACATTGATATTACCTGATGTTACCGATTTGCATATTCAATTGCCGGCAACACTCTCATTAGACACTATTAATTATGAAAGTTTTAATTGAGTTTCAATTGCCATCGAAGATTTTGCATCAATGTTGCAATCGCAATCGATTCGGCTTTGGCTAGCGACTCGTCGTTAGTATTTAATTTATTTGAAAGTAATTGTGTTTAACACTACACTGACATCGATGAGGTTGCTGGTATTTGCAGCGACGATCTCTTTATGACTCTGAGTTATTCAAGTGCTGAGGAGCACTCAAATACGTTAATGCTAAGCAGTTGAAACCAGGAAAACGGGTTAGCATTAAGTATGTGTTTTTATTGGGACAAAACTCAGTTTTTGAAAGTTTTCACGGAGCATATCTGTTTAAAATATTTTCAATTGACAGAGACGTTTTCATTTCAATAAGGTGTAAGTTAAACAAAAATCTAGAAATAAAATAATAATAATTCGATAAGTTGTATATGAAATAATATAATGGAAATATAATATTAGAGCATGTTATACTTGTATTCTATATATTTCTCTGCATGCTTAATACATTAAGATAGTTTGTATTAAATCCAGCACAAAGTTTCTTACATTTTCACACACGGTAATAGTGATATTTGCAAAACACTTCAAGATTTGCATTCAACTGCTGCTCCATCTGCGTCGATCAACTCTTGTCTCAGAGCAACAGCTGCTGCCTTGAAATCTGCTCTTTGTACACTATGCTAGGAGCCACGTACAGACAATTCCCATCCATTAATTGAATCAAATCGAACGTTACGCATGCGTCACGCCAAATGACAAAGGGAGCCGCCAATGCTTGTACATATGTGTAAAGCTGGGAGAGGCTCTCACATGTGAATGTATGTATGAGCTCCTCCACGGCCCAAGTTCATGATGACTACGTTTCTGTGATTCGAGCATGGTCCAGGCCTGGTTAGGGTATCCACTTCAGACAGCGATTTGTGTGCACATTATTGTTATTGCTATTATGTTATGTATTTGTATGGGCCAAGTAGGAATCGCAGTTGGAGCGCAAGAAGTTCCATCAAATGCACTTAAGAAAATAATTTGTGTTTATTGAGATAGACTTTTTTAAATCACTTTAACTATTCATTTTAAGACTTATACATAAACTGAAATAACTATTGATAACGATTAGTTAATAATCTAGCGTAAATTCAATATGTTTTTTTAATTTACTGATAAGACAACTGATTCTAAAAAAATTTAATCTAACCGCTTTTGTATTTAAAAAATTTATAACTTACTTCTAGACAACCAAGATGTAAACATAATTTTATTCGAGTGTGACTGAAGGAGTGGGAGGCGGTGGTGGAGGTGGAGGTAAATGTGTTGTACCTGGAAGCTGGAAGTGATCAGTAAACTGGATGTTGACTGTTGGGCGCTGGGTGCTGGGCACTTCGCAACTCGGCAAATCAAACCGTGGCAAAACCCACTTAATTGACATTTAGTGGACACTCGAATGCATATGCAAATGCTGCAGGATGATGAAGCTGCCGCGTTAAACGGCAGACGATGCACATCACGGCTATAAGTAGTTTTCCTCTTGGACTGCTTCGCTGTCCATTTGTTGAATGGGCCGGCTGGCATTCTAATGCGACTTTAGCCACAGCAGAATCGCCAATGATGACGTTGATAATGAGCATGTTGCCTCCTCGTTGCTGCTGCTGCTGCTGCTTCTGTTGTTGCTTGTTCTAGCCATGATTTCTGAAGATGCGGCAGCCACAGCCACAACAGCAGCAGCAGCATCAGACATCATTACAATATAATTGATGGGCTATAAGCCGGGTAACGGTATATCGCAAAAGTTTTTCTTTCTGCAATTCGACTTTTTGGCCAACTCGCAGCATAGTTCTACAATGCCTGTTTTGTGTATGTGTGTTTGGAAATTATTATTGTTTCGTTTGACAGCTCACAAGTTGTGCGTATTCATAAGCATTGTATATGGGACATAATACCACCAAATCAATTGGGAAACTTAACGCATTTGACATAGAAAACAACTTTGCATATGCGGCATGTGGTTTTAGGTTGTAAGCTGTTATTGGAAATTGGCCATAGCCTGAAACTGTGCAAACACCATAATAATTAAGCTTTACTTGCAGTGCTTAACATTTTCAATGCCAAAGCCTTCATGTATTCAAGAGTTCGACCTAAATGCCTTCTGGGCTAAAACGGCATCAAACTCGTCCAGTATCTAAAAAAAAACTAATAATCGGTTCGTTTCAATGTCATTTTTGTTAAAACAAAGGCAATCACTCTCAAAGTGTATCGGTTCGTATCGAAACAGTTTAGCTTAAAAAAAAAACTTCAGAAAGTGCAAAACAACTTTTGCGGTTACGGTTTTTTAGATCTTGTGTTTTCTTTAGGTTTTTTTTTTTTGCATCCATGTGGTCTTAGCTATAATGCCGCCTAAACCGCAGCTGTGTCGGTTTTTTTTTTTTTTTTGACTCGTTCCCAATGTTGCACGCAGCACGAAATAACCGAGACGACGATCGATTTGATGCTTGCCATAATTGGTGCGTTAATTAAATGTTTCATTATTATAATGAAATGGGTAAAAGTGTAGGGATATGTAAATTGATTGATGCTCTACATAAAAGCACTGAAAAACAAAATAGATTTTTTTTATACCATAAGAAATATTGAAAAATATTAAACTATCGGTAAAATGCACCACAAAAAATTTAATATAATACTATATCTATATTACTATGCTTATTTTATAACAAACATTTCAGAAAAAACAAATATATTTTTGGACAAATTTCTTATTATACAAAAAGAAGGGCTCAGAAAAGTGCGTAGTAGCCTATAAATGCATAAGTTTTGGCTCATTCTGTGGCAATGCAAAGAAATGAAAAAAATCAACCTCAAAAGGATGCGAAGCGGAAGCTGGGACAGCATTAGGCTTTATTGTTGCCGTTTGCTGGGGCCATTGCCTTTTGGCTTTTTTTGGCAACATGTTGCGGCAACACTTGTTTGCTAGCCAATGGAGAGACAACAACTCTTTTGTTTTCTGTACTCGACTCCTGTGCGTGGCATGCGGTTTTTTGTTGTATTGCCCATAGCGTTCCTTACACAGCAGCAGCAGCAGCTCATTGATCAAGATCCATAATGAGCGATAACTGCATTTAAGTTTTTTGTGTGTTTTGCTTGTGGATTGCTTTTGTTTCGTCCTGAGATTGAGCGCGCTTTTTCACTATGCTTTAGTTACGTATGTATCTTTCGGATGCAGAGCAAAACATCCGCGTATCGTATGTGGTAAGCTCTGCTGTGTGCTACATATAGCGGCATTTTTTTGTTGTTGTTGTTTGTCTTGGCGGCGCTGCAAAATTAAACTGTTAACTTGCCATGTTTAGCTGCCATTGTTTGGCCTGTCCAGACATTGTTTTGGCTCAGGTCTTAGCTCGTGGGTTACAGATGTACATATGTCTTGTATCTGTGAGTACGAGTATGTGTATCTACATATCTGTATCTGGTATCTGTATCGCTATCTAATCGCTTTCTAATGGCCTCAGCTCGCCTGGCGATCTATGTTACCTGTCAACGGCGCTTGTTTGCTTAATATATTTCGGGCTACCATTTTTATTTTACTTTATTTTTTTTTTGTGCCGCCAACCCATTTTAACGTTTTAATAAATAAGAAAAACTTTTTGCTGCGGCTTAACCCGTCTAATGGCTGGCCTTTAAGCTTAAATTACATGGAAAATTGCATGTTGATCTCTGGATTGGTGGCCAAAGCAACCTTCAAAATTAAGTTGTCTCGTATGGCTATTTATTTTTTAATTACTTGTAGCTCCGAAAGCAATTGTGCAGTGTGTTTTTGCAGCAGTGATAATTAATTACCAATCAAAGTGTGATGAACTTTAGATTTTATTGATAGTTGCATTTAAGATTTAAGCAGACAAATTGTGCATAAATCAAGTACTTGTCGATGGCTTGGATAATCGTGAGAAGTTGGTGGCCCAAATGAGCTTATACGCCCAAAAGAAAACACGTTTCGATTTAATTTAATGATGTGACGAACGTTAATATAATATATTTTTAAATTTATTTGTATAATTCATTACTGGTAATTTCACATTCGAAAGCTTAACTAGACAAACATCCGTTTGCTGCTAATTATTTCCTCTGAACTTCGAGTTTCACATGCAGCTGCCAAAAACTCTTTCATATCTCATATTTAATTATGAATCTTGAATCTCTCAACGCCATTCTAAAATTAAGTGGCATTGCATTTGGCTCAAGTAAATGTTTTCCGTCAGGTTGCTTGCAAGGAATTATGCAAAAATGATTACATTCAATATGTTAGAGTCATACATCAAACATTTAGCAACTTTCTACATCTGCATAATAAATTGAATACATCAGAAACTATAAATAATTGCCAACAACTGCAAGCAAGCTACAAGTTCAGTCAGCAAATGAAGAAATTTTTGTTAGCACTGCGATTTTCTAAAAAAATATATATATGAACATATGTATGGATGTTCGTTTGTGAGTGCCTGGCGAAGGCTAATGGCCTTAACAGACAACAACAACAACATGTTGGTCAAATGTGCGAGACAAGTGCAGGTAACAACATCAACATGACTAGGACCATCTCGTGTACACAAACCAATACGAAGCGCGAAAATCAAAAATATTACAGGTGAATACCAAAAAATATCGGCTAAAAAATTTTAAATTCGAATAAAATTATTATGACCATAAAAACATTTAACTATGTGGAATATATATTAAAAACCAGATGCTGATAAACATACTGTATACATAAATAAAATATTTAAAAAGTTACAAAAAAACATAAGGTAAGCTTAATATACCACAAAATTCTTGAAAAGTTTTAACTAAATAAAAATAATTAATTAAATAATTCTAAAATAATTTTGAAAAAAAAAACTTTAACAGCATCCAAGATTAAAGTAGTGCACCGAATACTCTGCAAAGCTGTTGCAAGAGTGTCGCGATGCATGTGCATGCCACAAGCCAAAAGATGACCGCGACCGCGATGGCAACGCACAAGAGTATCCACGACAGAGACAGGAATATTGTTGGAGGTAGAGGCCAGGCAATCGGCCAAACTGTCAGACATGGTGCGCTGTGTGCCAAAAGAGCAACCGCAGGCAACAGGCAGTTGGCAACTGGGCAACTGGCAAGCAGCAAGCAGCAAGAGAACAGACATTGGACAAACGACAAGCGGACAAGTAGACAAACAGACAGCCGACAAGCAACAGGCGCAAGTCAAGTGAATGGCCAATGACCACCAAATTGGCAGTAAAGCATGCAAAAATAACTTCAAATGGTCAAAAGGTTAACAAAATCAAGCAGTGTGTGCTGGCAAAAGAACACGATGAGAAACTTGTCAAGGGGGTCGTGCGATGACTGGGAGGGGCAGGTTGTTCGAGACGTGCTGCTGCTGCTGCTGTTGCTGTTGCTGCAGCTGTTGTTGGCCGTCAGTCGGCAGTATGCTTGTGCGCAACATGTTGCCAGCATTCCGTCAGTGGCGTCGACTGCCGACGCCAGCAACATAATCCCCTAGCCGATGCATTTTTGCACACACAGCTTGCAAAAAAAAAGGAAAAAATGATTAATGAGTTGCCTCATTACTTGACGAAAATCAATGTCGCGCATATTCTCTGGGCCAGGAAAGAATAGTTTCACTTGTCCATGTATTCTTTGTCAGCGTGTTGCTATCGCCTTGGCGCATAATAAATCGATCATATTTGTTGCAAGCAGACTCAAACATCATATAACAAAGAAAACAAAAGAAAAAAAAACTGTCAGCTCAGATTCTGATCAACAGGGACAATCGGCTCCTGTCGCATATGACGCTCCGGATATCGGACGCAACGCCAAAGATTCGTCGCTCAGTCATACCTTGGAGCAACTCTGATTTCGACTCGGGCTCTAAATCTAAATCAAAGTGATCTCCTGTGCACTTGCAGCCGCGCTTCGTGCTTGTGGTTTTTTTTTTTTTCTTTAATTGCGGTCGCGCGCCTTCCACTTGCTCCCCACTTTGAGGTTCGTCAGGGGATCTGACTGTGGCTCTGGATGTTGATGCTGTTGTTGACTGATTTTATTTATTAAACTGTTGACATTCTGAGCTTACTGTGGTGCTGGCGCTCAGTTTCGTTTGATTCCATCAACCGATATCGATATCAACAGCTTCTGATGGCGCCTGCAACGGTTAAAATTTATTGCGGCTTGTAGAAATTGATTAACTTGATGGCGAGATGCGACTTATTGTCAACAGTGTTTCACTTAAGCATTGCGTATTAGACGTTTTACGTATAAGACGTGAATTGCGAGAAAGCAATATAGAACTCAAACCAAAAAGTTTATATAGAAGAATATTAAGTGCAACTTGCACTTAAGCATTACGTATTAGACGTATTACGTATAAGACGTGAATTGCGAGCAAGAAATATAGAACTGAAACTAAAAAGTTTATATAGAAGAATATTAAGTTGCCAGAAATATCTTATTCAGCTCACATAGTTGTCGATATTCAACAATATGTTCAAATCAATTATATTTAATTTATAACGCTTTTAAGTATCCATATCGGATTAAATTTGAGTAAGAATACATCAGAACAGTTAAAAGCTGTTGGCCTCTGAGTGTCTCCTTAATTCCCCATCTGAATAAGTCAAAAATCCTGAAAAATAGTAGAAAATTGTTATTGTCCTCGTGCTGTGTATCGAATGATCTAGCGACCGGATATGCTGTGTGACATGATGGTAAGAGCTTTACTTGTCCACAAGAACCTAAGGAACAACTATGTTTTATTCGTTACTTTAATTTTTAACCGCGTTTCTTTTTGTAATCACACTAAATTCATAAAAATCTGAGAACAAATTTTTGAATTATCCTATAGAAATAGAAATAAAAATATTCTATTGAAATTTAAATAAATATTGAAATGATAGTTGAAATTAATCTTCTTTTTTTAAAAGCTATTATGCAGGACATTAAACTTCTTCTTTTAATACTAACATTGCCATAATAAATTCTAAAATAAGTTTATTCTATTAGATCTGAATTCTGAGGAATTCTAAAAATTTTTATTACATAAAATATAGTACAAATGCATGAAATGAAGCTTAAAATAGCATTAAATCAATTAAATACATATATCGTTGTTTGTCAGGTAAATCAATCATACTTTAGATATAATATTGAGTCATATACCAGCTCTTAAGTCCATATCATTTAATATCTTAAAATCGTTCAAGTGAAAGTGTGAAATAATAAAAAAAAAAACGTACACTATCATTGCGCCTCAGCCATACAAATACAGATAAGTATTATCGTGATACAAAAAATATTTATTTTATATGTGAGCTATATTTTCTTGCTGTAGTTGTTGTTGTTGCTGTTGAGGTACCAATAAACCAAAGCGATTGAACTCTTTATCGCCAAGAAGTTGTGTAAACAGAAACTTGTACTAAGCAAATATTGTAGACCTTAAAGGCGGATTTGAATTGAACTATCTTTAGTTGAGATACAACATTTATGACTTTATGACCTTTATCGAGACAGACAGCCTGATTGAAGTTTGCTTTTCCCACATGAGGAGAATTCGAACTGACAAAACGAGTATTTTATTGTATATCTATTACAATTAGACAAAACGAAACGGAACCAACGAAATATATTAAAGTCAACAGCATTTAATGGTTGTGTTTAGAAGTTGTTTTTGCTGTTGATGTTGTGGTTATTGCTTGTGTCGGCGACACAAACAAGTTGAATGGCATTGCAAATGCGCAACAAGAGCCGCAACAAGAGAAAAAGAGACGAAGAGTGGAAGAGATGGAGATGGAAAGGTTTCTCCGTGGAACAGCAGCCAAGTGCCAGCAGCAGTTTGATTGTTATTGCCAATGAATGAATGCACTTGCTGCCTTTTGTCTGTTAGGATTGTCTGCCAGATGAGGCAGCAACCAACTGCAGCTTTAGCTTGCAACTTCATCTCCTCACACACAAACAAACACCAGCGCCAGGGGGCATGCAACACATTTTGCGGTCTGTTGCTGCTGCTGCTGCTTCCATAGCTTCTGCTGCCATTGTTTTCACTTGTGCTGCCGCTGCTGCTGCCCTTTTTTGTTGCTGCGTAAGCCCAGGGGGTGTTGGTATTATTGTTGTTTTCCTGCTTGCTGCTCCTGTTCGCAGTGGCTGCTTGTTATGAGGCATTTTGGTATTTACAAAATGTGTTGGCAATGAATTTGCCGTCATGCCACAAGCAACATTTCCGTTTGGCATCATATTGCGTACTCCTCACACTCTTTGCCACTTCATGTCCTCCGTTAGATCCTGGTCCAAGTGCAACTTCAACTCATTGTCAGTGACAATTTCACACTTTCTTTGGAGTGGGTGAGAATAACTCGTTAGCTGAATACCAGATGCTCCATGGCAAAGGACATTCTTTGCATTTGATATTTTTTATACTGGTTGATGATTTATTTCGACAGAAGCGGTGTTTGTTTAACATTGAAAATGCACTTTAAAGTCAAAAATATTACAAAATTATGTAAAAAAATAAAAAATATAAAATTTTGTTTCACAGATTGCTTAGATTTACTTAACCTAAGGTGGCTAAAAGAAATGCATCTTGGAGAAGATTTAAGCATATTGGACTTACACAAGTACTTCTTAAAACTAAATGCAGTTAAGACATAATTCTGTTAATTAAAAACATGTCGTTAAGATAAGTTCCTACATTTTTAAAAGCCTTTCTCAAGTAAACAGAAAATTGATGCCGCTCTTCAAGCTTCATGGTTGCAAATTCCTAAACTTTTTTGCTGCTTAATGTTTATCCATTCATACCTATATCGTATGAAGAACGAAACGAAAGTGGTTGCGGGCATTTTTTGATTCGATTAACTAACAGATAAAAACAATACATTGTTTCCATCCTTGACAAAATGCCTTCGCCATATTAATTACAATTGCAATCCAGTTAAAATTTTAGCACCCTTTTGTTCCAAAAGTAAAAAATAATAATAATCAAAAATTAATAAACGCTGTTGGTGATGGCCCATTGTTTTGTGTTCTGGTGCTCGACTCCAACAATAAATACTACATAAATAAACGTGCAAACAATACTTGTACTACAGCCAACGATACGAATGTAGTGTCGGATAGCAGGAATTGCCACTTCTGCAATTGAAATTGACAGAGGAAACACGAAACGTAACTAAACCCTTTGTTGGTGGCCATTGGCCAAGAGCGAGGCAAAAACAACAACGGCCAGGGAACAATTGGAACAATGGGCTAACAGTATAACAAGGGATATTAAATGCAGCATATTGAATGAATTGATATCGGTGCCTATTGGCATTGGGTATTGGCATTGGCCAACTTTTTGTCCTGCAAACGTTGCGAAAAAAAAATTAAAACCATATCAATTTAAACCCGTTTTGCAGTTGCTGTTAACACATGCTGGTGGGGGCTGGAAAAGCCAGGGCCAATTGGTAGACATATAAATTTCGAATTGCTGGCAGCATTTTATTATAGCATATTTTAGTAGGCTTTAGAATTGAAGTTAAAGTTGAGGCAGTTTGTGTAGTCAATTTGATAAGTCTGTTTAGTCAGACTTATTTTTATTTCGTAAAATCAACGAGCTGAAAATAAATAAGAAAATTTTTATAAAATTCAAGTGGCTGCACAATGTCTAATCTTCAAGATGTACCGCTAACTGAACCCGAAAACATACTACCAAAAACTGAAACCAATACAACTATAACTGATAACGAGACAAGTACTCCAAGGAGCAATTCGCTGAAACGCTTCTTTAAGCTTACCAAGAAGACCAATCCAACACAAAATGTTGTCGAGGATGAACCCGTGGCTTTGGAAGATGAGGCAAACAACAAAGATACAGTTAAGCCGGGCACCATTAATCGTCTATTGACACGTTTGAAGAGCACTTCAAAAACAGGTGAGAATAAAGCATGGATAAATTTTATATTCATTTATTCATCATTTCAACTTACAAAGCGAATTCGAAAAATTTCTTTAACAAAAGTTTGACAATCTATGTAACATACATATAAAAGCATCTGTGATTCCATTATATTTATTGTTAGTATTCAATATAAGTCTTCTTCAATTGCATCAAAGTCAAATATAAATTTGATTTTCAATCATAATTATTGCATAATTGCCAACAAAATATATTGTAATTCTAACACTTTTCAGATCCCTCGGAGGCCTCAACCAGCATCACTCCGGCCGTAGAGGAGACTTCGGGCAACAAGCCGGTACCTAATGCAAAGCCAACATTGAAGGCATCAATATCTAGCTACTGGAAGCAGCTCTTCCACCGCCAGAAGTCAGCCAATCGCCAGGCCGTAAACGATGAACAACAGAGCTCGGACACAGATAAGGAAGTCGAGCCGAACCAATTGGAGAGCCAGACGAAGCAAACTGATCAAACTAAAATTGAGGCAGCGCTTCCAGCAACACCAGTCACATCACGTGAGAGCTTAAAAATGCCTGGAGCAGAAAAGTCTTTGGAGGAGGAGGTACAAATGCTCGCCATTTCAGATGAGATTGTGGACAAGAACGAAGCATAGAATATGGCTTCAACACATTGAATTAAATTTATTGTTAAACAGTTTGTAAAAGCCTGCCAGCCAAACACACACACACACACACATATACCAACACACACTCATACATAAGTCAGTTATACTAGTTCGTCTGCAGTTCAGCTTTAAATAAATTCCAAAATGTTGTATTTAGCATTACAAAAATAACCAAAATGACAATAAGGTTCATTTACGTTTCCCCTTTTTTTGTTCAGCTTGTAAACCGATTCCAACAAGTCTGACAATTAGTTCACAGAGTTCAGTTAAATCTGCTGTTAAAGTGTGTATTTTGGTTTAAATTTCTCCCTTTTTTGGCGCAGGTTAAAAGGTGCCGCATATGCCAGACAAAAGTATTTGTTCAACCCCTAAGTACATACATTGATTTCACTTTTCTAAGAAGCCCTAAAATGAGACACCCCCAAGACACCAAAGTCAACTGAAAAATCTAGTAGTGTGTGATTAATTGATGAATATAATGGATTATCGCAATGCTTGCCAAAATAAAATTTGTATATACATGATATAAATAAAATTTAATATGTAAAACAATTGGATAAGCATAAGTATTCATTCGTCAACGCTTAAAATTTAACTTCTTTAAAGTCATTGATAATATAATGTTACTTAGTTCCCAACGCCAAACAGTCGTATTAGCAATTATTATGCTGATTTATGCAAGGTATTTTTATTTTCACACTTCCCTAGATTTATGTATAAAAGTTTAGCTGTATAAAATGTATTTTTATTTATTATTTTTAATTACATTGCTTAGTCTTAAATGAGTCCGTTTGGCATTAAACTTCTAGGCTAGCACAGGTCAACTATTCTGATTGAAGATCAATATTCGTTTGATGCACTTATTGTAATTGTCTTGTTCTTAGTTTTTAATATATATTTTTTTTGTTGCCTTGTGTAAAAAATGATAACATTCAGCACTCGCTTACGGTATGTTTGCAATAGTCTACACACAGACTTGAAATGTCTCCAAAACGGAAACTTGTTGAGTGTACTTAGAACAGATGGAAAATATTTACAAACATTGTGCAGCAACTGCGCAAACTCGAAACTGAAACTGATAAGGAATGAAGTAAATATTTACATGCGAGCAGACCAAAACAAACACTTGTTGTACTCCGCGCCAACTGTTGAGCTGGAAAAGCGGAAAACCGCGCGACTCTGCAAAAATGCGAGGTAAACATTTCAAATGCGCATGTCACAAGTTTCAGCTGGTTTTCTTTTTTGGCCGATTTCGGGGTGGGTGGTTATCAGCAGCAGTAAGAAAAGTGGGTCAGAGCTCAATCCACGGAAAATTCCGGCTGTAGGATGTATTCACTTTAAGTGAGAAAATGTTCTAAAACTAACAATTTAAAATAAAAGGTAAACTAACTAAGTGCATAGAATTTAAAAGTTGTTTAGAAAAGCTGCTTAAAAGTGTATATTAAATCGAAACAAAGCTGCTGCCTCCGCATCTGCCATATACGAAAAATTCTTGTACAGATACACACCAGACAAGCTCACACATACACACACACACACACACTTCGATAATACATACTAAAAGAACTCAGTTTAGTTATAGAGATTTTTCTTTGTGGTCAAGGTGCGCAGCGAAACCCGTAAAAAATTGCAAATTTATTGAAAAAACTAACAAATTTCGAGGTAAGCTCACAAAAAACACTAAACCACAACTCCTAGCATTGGCAAAAAAATGAATTTTTCATTCTTAAACTTAACTTAATTGTATTTAAGTTATTTTGCAGCTTTAGCTCTTAGCTGACACAGATTACGTAATGAGCAAGCTTTATATATTAAGAGTGCACGTACAATATTTATGCGTTTTTCTCTATATTTATGTATTTTATAGAATGCGAAGTCCCTCGGCAGCAGTTTCGGCAATGCAAAGGACTTGTCTGATATAATGACTGGCAGCTTCAGGGTGCAACTCATCAACATGGGCACTCGCGCTGCCGCCTGTAAGTATGCCCCAAAAAGTCTCAATTGGCTGCGCGCTGTGATTTTATATTCCAATCTCATGAAATGGGTAGAAAATGGTAAAATGGTATTAAAAAAGTATTTTAAAGTTGAAATATACACTTGATCAGTCGAATCGACATAGTAAGGTCAGTCTGTCTGTTTGACCGTCTGTAAATATGAAAGCATTGATCTGTAAAAGTAAAGAGACTCAAGATTTCAAACAAAGGATGGAAAACTCTATCGATAGAAGTTTGAAGTTAATGCAAATACTCTCCATTGACACTGTATGTGTAAAGTATAGGATTCAGTGTACCTTCAACTCTAAACAACTCGACAACAACCATAAAATATGTTTTTTCTTTTTGTTTTCGTTCACAGTTCAGGCAAAACTGAGGGCCCTTCATGAATACCATGTACGTCTATTGCACAATGTCTTACCTGCGCCCTCTGGCGTTGATATTGCTAACAATATCAAATACTTCTCTCAAACTCTACTAAGTAAGTGCTACTATATTATAATAATATCTTTACAAATAGGGTTACAATGTTAATTGTGTTCATTTTTATAGCTGTTCTTAAGGATGTGCGCACTTCTCCGCACGAGCTTATACGCGACCCTCTTGAAGATCCCACACGCATGTCTGCCTATCCAAATCTTGAATATGGCAATCTTTATAATGCTTTAACTATGCTCATTGATGTGGCACCTTGCATTCAGTATGGACAAATTGGTAAGCATTAAAGTTAAATGAAGAATACAAAACCTTGAGTTATTATCTTATGCCATTGTTTATTTGTCAGTTTTCGGAAAAGCTTTGCTGCAGTGTCTTAGCTGCATATTACCCTTTCTCGATAAGGATCTTATTGACAACTTACCCTATCTAGTAAGCTCTACTATATCTGTTCTACCGCCAGCCCTGCATCAGGATATTGTCAACGCTTTGTGCTATTATGTCTTGCCATTTACTATAAGTATGTCGCAGACTTCTTTGTATTTTGGTTTTAGTCCAACATGATTTCAATTTATTATTTGTAGCACGTCGCAGCTCTGATGAGCAGGAGTGTCAGGCCTGTCAATCCGTATCCTCTGTCATTTTAATGGTATTGCAGTACTCCAAAAATCCGGGTAAGCACTGCATGTTTATTTTATATAATAATCAATATCAATAAACCTCGTCTGCCAATTCTCCAATCGAGTATAAGAAGAGATTTAAGAAAGGTTTGCCCAAAAAAACATTCTTCTTTTTAGCACATCACTGTCAACTACTGGAATGTCTGATGACTCTTAAGCATAATGTCGTCAAGGATATATTATGTGTAGTTGCCTACGGTACAGCTGTATCCCGAACTTCCGCTGCCAAGCTGCTCTTTTATTACTGGCCTGCATTCGATCCCAATCTGTTTGATCGCAAAGTTCTACTCTCCAAACTCACCAGTAAGACAAAAATTCTCATCATGGATAACATTTGATTTACATTTGTACGTATTTCATTAGATGACCTCGTTCCATTCACCTGTCAGCGGGAGCATTGTCCCAATGCTGGGAACGCTGAGGCGGCAAAGGTATGCTATGATCATAGCATCAGCATCGCGTATGCTCCGGACTGTCCGCCGCCATTGTATCTGTGCATCGAGTGCGCCAACGAGATTCATCGGGAGCATGCGAATCTGGATTTTGGTGACATACTGCACCCCATGCAGCAGGTGTCGATGGTGTGCGAGAACAAAAACTGTCGCTCCAATGAGAAGTCAGCCTTCTCCATATGCTTCTCTACCGAATGCGCCAGCTTTAATGGCAACCATCCCATTCGATACTGTTCCCAATGCCACAGCAATCGGCATAACTCGCGTCGTGGAGGAGATCATGTAGTCCATCGCAGCCTGCAGCCCGCTTGGCAAATGGACCCGGAAATGCAAATGCATATGGTCGAGTCGGTGGTCAGCTTACTGCGCGAAGCCAAACCCCTTAACTTTGAGCCTGGTAAGGAGTCCTCATCGTCTGAGGCTAAGAAAAATGGCTCTGCTATAACACCAGACAACATTTCGCTGGAGGAACGCCAGATGCTGGGTCGATATGGGATTTGGTTGCTGGTAGGTCGCTGTACCCCAACTCCCGATACCCCAGTTGAGGTGCTGGGTCGCATTCTTAGTATGCTCTTCCACTGGTTCCATGTCACGGCCTATTCATACGATGGTAAGTGCAAAGAAAAACCTTTTAATCAAGTCTTAAGCCAAAGCAATCTTCTTTACAGCTGCTGGCCAAATCGAGAGCACCATAGAGAAGCTGAAAATGGATCATGTGTGCAACTGGCTGAAAGAGATTTGTCGCATACACTACAATGTGTTTATCTCCTGTTTGCTTCCGCATCCGCCTGAATATGCTCGCGTCGGTGGCCACTGGGAGACGCTAGCCTCACGCACCAGCCACCTTAAGGAGGGCCTGCAGCGCCTGATTTGCCTGGTGCCCTACGAAGTGATCAACCTCGGAGATTTGGGACTATGTGATGCCGCACTGGATGGAGGCGATTACCAACGATGTTGCCGAAAAGGAGCTAAATGAGCTTAAAATTGTGCTTAGCAAAATCCTCGATCCGGAGATGTCACCGCTCGGCTTTGATGCAAAGACCATGTACAACTTTGTGGCCATTCGGTTTGAGAAAACGACAGCCAAGGTCCAGCAACAGGCATTACACTGGCTCCAGATACTCACCAAGCTGGAGATACTTATTCCACTTGTCCAACTCTTTGCCATGTTTGGTGATGGGGTTCGCATCATGAAGTATGGCATTCAGCATGAACTTATGCGCGAGAAGGAGAAGGAGCCGCAGGCCCAACAGCAGCAGGCAAAAATTCCAAAGACGCCGTGCAAGGAAAGCAAGGCCGAAATGGCAAATCCACCCAGGCGTAGCTCAATTTGTAAGTACATAATAATCATGAATTACAGAAATGTAAAAATACACTGGAGATATCGGCGATAAAACTTCTCCAGAACACAACTTTATTTCACTATTTCATAAGCCTTTTGACTTTGCTATTTTAGCGCCTGTTGTTGAGGATGATTCCGGCAATACGTCGGCCATATCGGACGACGAGGCACCCACTAATCGTCACACGGAGTTCTCTACTGACGCCGAACACAATCTCACCTGTTGCATACTCATGCTGGACATTCTGCTCAAGCAGATGGAGCTGCAGGATGTGGAACAACACATGGGCATACATACCAGCGTGTGTGAGAATGTTTCACGCCTGATCAAATGCATGGTGACTGCAGCCCGCGTGGGCTTAAGTAGTCACGTATGTGCATTAAAGGTGGGATAATAACTTTTAATATTTCAATCAACACTTTAACCACTATCTATACTCAAAGGTGGCCGAGTGTGCTTACTGCGAGGCATCTACAATGTGGCATCAGCTTTCAACTAAGCTGGTTGAGTTTATGGCTCCTCTAAATCCTGTTAGACCACCCGATGTAAGCTTCAGCTCTAAGAAATACAATTCTTAATACTCAGCTCGAACTTTCTTTAGGTACCCATTGAGGATATTATTGAAGAGGAGAAGTCATCCCGAAAATCGCCACCTGAATCGGACAAAGAGAAATCACGTGATGTTTCGCTTTCCATGGCCCCACTGCCAATTCCACTAGGTCCACTCGGCGGTTTTGCGGGTAAGCTTGATTGTTTCCAGATATTTTTGTTAGCTAGAATGTGCAAATTGCTTGAAGAGATACAGGTCTCCTCGAAGTTGTATAACTAATACAGAAACCCAAACCCCTTATAAATACTCTTAACTAAATACCGTTAAAGTAATACCAAAGCCAAAATCATCGAAGTTGTAGCTAAAAACGTAGACTGTATGTCATTGCCTTGACTATATGCAGGCAGAATAAATAATAATAATAATGGTATGACGTCTGTGAAGGCGTCAATTTGTAAACAAGTTTCTTAGACTTAAACCCACGTTTAAAACGCATTTTAAACTGAACCTTGTTCCTAGTAACCTGCACCTGTTATGCTCTGTATACAGTTTTAACATACCTTAAACCCGATTAATATGACATACATACTGAGTAATGTACTAAACAACAAATAAACAAGGTCCAAAATAATTCAAAACTTGTAACACTTCTCATAAAGATCTAAACGATATTCGTTTTAAAGTTGTAAAAATCCATTAAATTCAAGTATCCATCATAATTAAAATAAAACAAAAACCAAAATTAACAAATAAGAAACATTTTCCATTTTCTCATTTCGTTTAATTTTATATGTCTATCTTGCTATCTCTCTCTACATAAATATGTATATCTTTCTCTCTCTCTATCTCTAACATATTCAACGCGACCACTGTATAATATTAACTAACGCTCGCTCGCTGTCTCGCTCACACACGCACTTTTCTCGCGCGTACCAACTGTCTAATCTCTGTGTCTATCTCTGTCACACACTGTCGCTCTGTCGAAACAATCGGTCTATATATGATGATTATTTACTTGCTATCTTAATATACAATAACAAACGTCAACTACTCATCAAATACTAAAACTGCAAATTTTACAATTTATCAATCATTATCAGATATCTTTAAGCTAGATCAATTCTTTTCAGACGATGGAAAAATTATTATAATGGCAGGTGATGCACCAAGAAACAAATTTTTCATTTGTTAAAAAACAAAAAACCAAAAAAAAAATTATCAAACACACAATTCAAAAATCACAAGCTAAAATAATCAAATATTTGCATTACAATTTTAACATTGTTAATCAGTTTAAACATTTCGTTACAATCCAAGTAAATCTAAACACACTCCTAACACGAAAACAAGAGAAGACTTCATAAACAACATTCCATAACAACAATACAGACTGTCAGCAACAAGTCACTCAATCCAATACAACACTCTACTACCTCTACCTTAATATATTTCTGTTTAGCTTCCTAGTATATAATTTAGCATACAAGCTTTTAGATGACCTTCCAAGTAGTTCTTACATTTATCAGCCACATTGCTGAGTTTGGTTCCACATTTCTTTCGGTTCGGTAACGAAACACTTAACACACTTGCGACTTCCACTACACTACTAAATACAAATTCCACAATACTAATCGCACACCAGTGTTGCCATGAGTGCCTTGAACTTATTTTCGATGAGATATAATTTTGAAGAACATATTCTTTAGGAATTTTATAAGTAGAATTTTGGGTCCAAGTATGATCAGATTTAAAGTCAGCAAACGAATATTAAATCATTTGAAATTGATAGCATTGAAATTCAGTTCGAACAGAGAAACTTTAAAACTGAACATACCGTGACCTTGCCCCCTATTGGATATTGAAAAATTGGAAAACTTTAAAGTTGCATGTGTTCCTTTTTCAGTGAGTTTCCAAATTTATTGTGTAATCCATGATAAACGAAAAAAAAAAAAATTTTTTTAAGGACTTAAACTTATGTGTATGAAACTCGGAAGCATGCCCGAATTAGTGAATGCAATGAGTTATCTTGAACACTTAAATAATTTCGATTTTGTTTCTAGCAGAGTTGTGCAACTGACGCGCATTTATAAACCAAGCGATTTCTAATCTTCAATTTATATTCTTTCCATTAAGGTCCTGTGCCTGTCGCCGTGCCCCAACCTGAGCCACACTCTGTGGGCGGCGTACTCGTCCATATGCCCCACGTTTGTTCCGTATGTATTTAAAGAGCATATTTTTATCTTTATTAGCAAACCTTATATTATTACGTTCTTTGGTTAACATCCTACTAACAAAAACACTATATCTAAACATAACAACAACAAACTAACTAAATAAACAGACAATATTATGCGTTTAAGTAGGTAATAAATACCAACACGCCATATACTATACTATAAATATTTATAATTAATCTATTACAGCAAGAAAACAATACTGGTTAAGAGTGAAGATTTAATTTTCATACACAAACATTAATTTAATTTTGATTTCAGAAGTAGTTTTGATTTCGAAATCAAAAAGCGTTCAACAAATTTACAAAACTTTTTATTTCTTCATATATTTTTTATAGAATAACGAAAATGGGCATTCAGTTGATAGTAATGAATTGAGAAAAGTTCACGCCACAGACGAGGTACTTTGTGCATTCATTAACAAACCCCAAAATCAAAAACAAAATCAAACAAGCAATATTTTTAATATTAGTTGTATCATTTGGCTGATTAAAAACCCCTCCATACAATTCGATATTTCTATATAAATTTTTTTGATGTCCAGAAAAATGTACTCTTCATGTTAAGTGTATATACCATAAATTGTACAGCGTGTTTTTCCATTTTACTTTCATTTTATAAAAATTCTTCCTACATTATTATCTAATTTTTTTTGTTTATTCTCTCTATTATAAGTCAACTACAAAAAAAAAATCATTAGTGCGATGTTTAGACAATTTTCTAAAAAACAAAACATTGATTTGTTTTGATATATAAGAAGTTTTATGTGACCAATTAGAACATTTAGATTTAAATACATCCTGAGCTCAACATTTTAGAAATTTTTCAATTTAATAAAATACTTTCGACATCGAACAAAATTTCACTTACTTTCAACGGATAGATTTAGTTAGCGAGATAATCATTGGCAATATGCCAATTTGTGTAGCTCAGTTTTTTTATTTCGTTAGGTTGGTGAGGAGATTTCAACTTTAGTATGTTAATAGAACATTTTCCAATAAATTAGTATAATATGTTTAATAGCTAGCATATGTTTTTAGAAGACGTAAGTCTACATATACGTATATTGTTATAAAATTTTCTACACATACAAAATGTTAACAAAAAAAAGAATTTATGCTTTTCCTAGGCTACTGCATAGCTTTCAATAAATACTATTTAGATTTTATAATTCTATTTATTAAGATTTTTTTTTTTTTTTTTTTGGTTTCCCGTGTCTCAAAGTATCTTGTATGTGTGTGAATATAAATTATGGAATACAGCAAAAGGAAAACTGTAAACAACAAATTTGTTAATAAATGTACATTATTTTCTATAATTCTAATTTTTTCATGACTTTTTACATGTAAATATTACGTTAATTTTAACAATACTTTCACGTACTTTTATCTTATTTTCGTATGGTTTATGGTTCTTGTTCTAAGAGCATGCTCCGTGTGTTCCAGCACCTTCACAGAATTTTGTTACCAACACCAAGCAATTAACAAATGTACAAATTATTATAATCAATGCACAAATACTTGTACCTTAACATTTTTATGCAATTTTTTCATGTTTTTGTGTGATTTTTTGTGTAAACTATAAACTTGTTTAATTTATAACGATACCAAAACAAAACAATAATATATTGGATGTGTAAGTTTAAGAGATCAAAGTTACATTTATCTACTATGTGTACATGTGTACTTGATGTGATGAAGGTATTCGACTGTACAGCCATTTAAAATGAAATACCACAGTGTAAATATGTATACTACTTATCGTAACGATGTGTTGTCAAATTTGAGAAAAATGCTTCACCTCAATGCTAAAATCCATTGCTTTCTTATGCAGATTATGACGGCCACCGTCGAAACAGTTTCAGAGCAACTGGACCTGGCCTCTATTTTGCCCACGGACAGGGCCATTGCACGCTCCATAACATTATCCGATGCGGATGTGGGTAGCGCCAATGTCAGTGTCACTAAGGCATCCGTTATGGGTGAAAATGGTGCGAATGGCAGCACAGCTGGTGGCGGTGAAAATGGTAGCGGATCCGACGAGGATGAGGAAGAAGAGGATAGTGATGATTTCTGGCACACATCTGTGGGAAAATTCAAATTTACCCTCGATCAACTACCACAGCCGTTGCAGTATATACATCAGCTGCTCACGGTACGTATGTGTAATGTACAAATAACATCCGCATCGTATATTCTTCCGATTAATTTTTCTTTTAGGAAATTCCTACCATTAAGAAACCAGAAATACTCTACTATGTGCTCCAATGTCTAAAGACAATGGCACTGCACGGTGATGCTTTGACCAAAGCAGCTCGGGAACAACGCGGCTTCTTCATCTGGTGTCAGGAGAACTTGTTGATCAAAAAGTAAGTGTAACCCAGCTTCCTTTCCAAACCAATTAATGTTTGAAATTTGTAGTCTTTGGGAGTTATGCAATGCGGAGCACTCGCATATCTGCCAGGTGTGTGTGCCGCTGCTGCTGCACTGCATTACATTGCCGTTAGGCTCGGATGTGTTCTGGCGAGTGGTGCAGGAGGCCTTCCACGATGTCGATTGGCGTGTGCGGTTTACGGCAGTTGAACGAGTAACCGTGATTACCCGTTTCATGGATTCGACACCGCTGCGCTCCGAGGTGGGGCTGCAAACAGCATTGGCTACAGCCTTTTGTCATCTGATCGCCAGCATGGATGACATCAATGTGTATGTGGCGCAGCGGGCGACTCTGTATATTGGAACCATACATGATACGGCAATACGGTCACTGCTCTTCTGCTTGGAGTCCCAATTCGATCTCTTTATTGTCGATCGACCCGTGGTGCTGCAGTCTGTTTATCAGCTACACAATTCCCTATCCGATCGCAAGATGCTTGGCTGGGAATTCTTTCTGAATCGCTTCGATACACTTTTCGTAGAAGCGCAAATCAATTTGGAAAAGTGCGGTGACATTTCGTATCTGAGAGATCTGCGCAACTCTGACAATGGCAGCGAGGCGCTCTCAGCCAAAATACTTAAGGCTAGGGAGGCACTTAGCCAGTCGGATACTACGGGCAGCATGGCCAAAACTCTTAGCGCCTCCTTTGGCACCAAGTGGCCCTACAAGAGGACAATGTCCGCACCAGCTAGCATGGCGCCGCGTCAGGATTCCAAGTTCGGTGAGCAAGTTCCGTCCTTAAGATAGACGTTTTTATTATGATCGATAACTTTGCCTGGTTTTCTTAAGGCCATAATTATTGAAACGTGCTTATTTATTGCCATAACTTCTATACTTGCAGTGCCTGAAAAGGAAAAAATTTATAATCGTCAAGTGTCGGCACCCATACTCAAGAGGAAGACCTCACGTTTTGGATTGGGTCAGTTCCTAGGCACTAGTAGTAGTTCCAATCAAAATACAGCTAGTACAGCTGCTCATAGTGTCGCCACAACTAGTAATACAAAATCAAAAGCCCAACAGCCCTGCCCCATACACCAACCTCCATATCCACACACGGCCTTTCCCTATCAACCCACACAACACCCGCACCCCCAATCACAGCCACCACAACACTCACATTCACATGCACACTCACATCCATCACACCCATCACAGCAACACCATCCACAACCACATTATGCTGGTAGTAGTGCACAAGTAGCGACGTTTGCCTCGGCTCATAGTCAAAGTCACCAGTATTTAGTGCATTGTGTACCGCCTAGTCATCATAGTCCAATGCCTACGCTGCAGGAGGCAGAGACTCTGCTTCGCTCCCAAGCTGCCCAGCAGCCGTTTCAACAGTCAACGACAGCGTCAGCCACTTCGCAGCAACACATCGCAGCACCAACAATAGTAGCAACAACCACAACAACTACGACCGGCACGGCAACGTCATGCTCTTCAGCGGGTGCCAGTGCTGGTCACAGCTTTGCCACCTCGTTTCACTCCCATTTCCAAAAGCATCCTTCGGCTCCGAACTTGCTGCCGGTACAGCCAGCGGTGGTTGCACCCAGTCCCAGTCCCTCGGCACTGGCCTTGTCCATGCATTGCACTTGTGATGTCGCATCGCATCCGGGTGCCAATGCCAATGCTGGTACCACGGGCAGCGCCACGGCCAATCCAGGTAGGTTGTAGAGCATGTGTGTTTACGTACATAATAAAGTTTTGCTGTCTATGTTGTCCTTCCCCCCCTCTTTTGATCCGCAAATATGTGTGACCTCTATGTTCCATATAAATTGTATAGTTCACAAAATTAATGAGTTTTATATAAATCCCAAACAGGAATCGATAAGGCGATCCCACTTTACAAAATATTTTTTTCTAATAAATAACAAATTCAAGTGTTTTCCAGACTCTTTGTGAAAGATATAATTATAAACGCTGGCTTGCCAACGTTTTTCAATGTTGCTTCCGATCTTTCTATGTGGACATGTCTTCAGATCATTTGAACCATCAAACATGCTAAATGGAGCTTCATAATCATTATCTGTCTTAATAAAAGCATGTCTTAAAAATGTAGCTTAAATTATGATTTGTAGAACTTTGGTCACTTTCCGTTTCCGTTTTACTTTAAATACAACCTAACGATCGAAATATTTTGTAGACAAAAATTGAAGAGAGATCAAACTAAACATTACTGATTTAATCGAATTTGTTAGTAAAATATTCCTTCATGGATTTATTAACCTATTAAAACCAACTATTCCAACTCTATGCTTTTATTAAAGCCTGTTGAATAATGTTCATTGAGATATTGGCACCTAGAAGACGTCAAGTTTCTTTCATTTCAAAGTACAAAAATATTTATAAATTATCAGCTATTATACTAATTAAAGAGTTTTTAGTTTTTATTATAAATTTAAAGTCTTTGTTATTTGTGTATGCGTATTTATAGATATATGTTGTATGTAGTTTTCGTTTCCACATAAAAACAAATTCATCTTACGTGTACCCTTCCGAACTGGTATGTATGCTCTCAAGAACTTTTAAAACTAAATGTACTATAAACTCTAAACTCAAATGAAACAAAACAACTTTAACAGCTCAAATTTAATTTGTGTCCCTCCCAAGAAAATCATACTTGTGTATATACAGACACACATATACACTATCTTATATATAAATTTCAATCTATTTGTGCAAAATTGGCATGTGGCTGTACAAAAAGAAAAAAACTACAAGATTGATGTTTTTTGCTATGTGTAAAAATTTTAAATTCCTGTCGACTAATATATTTTGTTGTTAACTTTCATTTAGATGGACATATTCACTCGTTGGGTGGCCTTAATGACGATAATCTTATCGGACTGCTTAGCCGCATTACGGAGCTAGAGGAATCTGACCGGGAGACAATTCATTTGCTTGTTTTTATGCTGATGCAGTTTATGTCTCGCACAGATCAAGCGTTCCCTTCCGAAGACAAGCCCGTTACCCGAACACAAAATATTGTATTGAAGCATTTGTTTTTGCTCTTGGGTCACAATCAAATAGACAAGACATTCCACACTACACCCGATTCATTGCGGTAAATATTTGTGTCTTAAATCCTAAATCATTCTCTATCATATTTTCTTCCTTGAACAGCGTTTCTGCAGTTTTTAATGCATTTTTGGCCAATTTGCCGCAAGTCTTGGATCAGAATCATCTTATTGGTGGTCTAATATTGCCATCGGTTATGCAGATCATTCTATATGCACCCAATCCCACAAACACTTCGGGAGAATCGTATCAGAATATCGTCTTTAATTACTCATTGTGGAACCTGGAACAGTATCCACGTCGCAACTGGCTTTTCACACTTCTGGTCGTCCTCTACAAGTACTCCTATACCCAGCCACCGCTCAGTGGCTATGTCATCTCGGCTATTCGAATGATTATGAACAGTCTTCGTGGCCATTTCCATCAGTGTCGACGTATCCCCACCACTACCATACTAGACATACATACTGTTGGCGGAGCAGCCAGATCCCGAGATGTAAGTCAGCCCTCGCTTGGCACCGATCCCGATGACAAGGAGGTCAGTCCACCGGCCAGTCCCATGTTTCCATCCGAAGGTACCAGTGCTGCATCTAAGAGCAAGGGTCAAAATGTCGCCTTCACACCTAAGCTGCAGCACGCTTTTCGAAAGTATAACGATTCCAGTTTGGATGCCGATGAAACTGAATCCGAGCTTGTGGCCATACCCGAAAGTGATCTTTCGGACAGCACATTACATGGCAGCAGCGCACCGGTAGGATGTTTCTACTGTAGGATGTTTAACTGTGCGATTAAACTAATTTATCTTTGTGTTGTTTAAGGGTTCCTTTGATGATACCATAAATTTTGAAGACATACTACCAGCAAAAATAGAGTCCCTTCGCAATCGTCGTACCATGGAATACTCCGAAGAGGTAAGAACTCTTGCTAATAATACGAGTTTAATTAATTTTCCATTGCTTATTGCAGAAATCTACCAAATCGCACAAGTCAATGATCACCACCAAAACAGGTGACACCTATTCCACCAAAATCAAGAGCACCAGTGAATCCGTCAGCACCACCGTTGTGACCACACACACACGCCACAGCCTGCAGGAAGGTGTGCGTATGATAGTGACTCCATTGGTTGGCTCCGAGACGACAGAGACAGCTGTGGTTAGCCCACCCGTGGACGTGCATCGTGCAGTGACCGTGCGCAACAAATCGCTGGAGAATGCGGCTGCCTCGACATCCAAAATGTTTGCGGCTATCGCAACAAATCATCTGAAAGCATTGGGCGCCTTGCAGGACTTGCCGACAGGCAGCAAACAGGGCTCAAGCAGTGGCAGTGGAAGTCGTTCCATAAATGGCAACAATGCTGCAGCTGCACCACCCAATTCAGCATCAACATCGGGAGCAACTGTCAAGCCAATTGGACGCCATAAGACGATTGTTGAGTGCAGTGCCGGAACATCTAGCTCTTCGGCCGATGAGTCGCGTCAAAAGAAGTCTCACACAAAGTCGCTGAGACGCACTGATAAGAACTATGGCTCACCTGATTCGCCGCTGTCTAAGATGAGTGTTATGCCCAATCCATGTGATGATCTGGATGCAGGACTCTTGCCACCGCCCAAGAACATTGCAGCTCTAGAGATACCGACGCCGGAACGCCTGCTGCCTATTGGCACACAGGATACGGTCACCGCACTGGTTGAGCGTGTCCGTGAAGGTCTCAATCTGCCGGACATAAGTCACCTGAAGCAAGACAGCTTGGATGTGTCCGAAAGCACCAAGGATGACATTACGGCCAGTAGTCGCAACAACTCACCGCGGCGCCTTATTAAACAAGTGGCCCTTGAATCGCCGCCCAATGCGAATGCACCCGCAGCCGCTCCTGCAACTACACAGGCCCAAGTGCAGTCGCAGCCTTCGCAGGACCTGCACACATCGATCTTAAAGAATGTCACACAGGATCTTAAACAGATGCCCAGTGAGCGTCAGCAAAACGTGGCGGCTCCCTCAACCACATCCAATAGCATAAAGCGCCCTAGACAAAAGCTCGCACCTTTTAACGTTGACACCAATGCCATACCAGACATACGGTCACGATTCGCCGGCTCTTGGCCTCCGCCGCCTTTCCAGCCAGCCGAGGAGCACGATGACGACGACAATGATACACCGGAGATTGCAAATGGGCACACGACCCACAATGCAAACGCCCATGCGCCTCGTGGGGTATGTACAAAGTTCCTCTCCTAATTTTATTTATTATTTATTAGATCTTCTCGTAACTTTGAACCATACCTGTTAAATTGCGATTACAATTACTAATCAATTAAATTACTTTTAAAAAGTAGTCGTAGTGACTATATAGTTCGCTGGTAGAAATTTATGATTATATAATATTACGATTACAAAAATCAAAATAGTCTAAAACTATCACAAATTATCAAAATAATCAAAATAATTATTTTATTATAATAATAATAATAATAATAATAATAATAATAATAATAATAATAATAATAATAATAATTATGATAATTATTTTGATTATTTAATAATTGTATAGTTTCAGACTTTAGTTGTTGTTGTTTAAGTATTAAACTATGTTGGAATAATTGACATTTTTTAGTGAAACATAGTCACAATTGGTCAAAAATAGTCGCAAATAAAAAATTAAAAACAACAATATAATAAAAATAATCGAAAATAATAAATTTGATTATTCTGATTATTTTGATTATTTTGATTATTTTGATTATTTTGATAATTTGTGATAGTTTTAGATTATTTTGATTTTCTCAATCGTAATCATTATATAGTTGTTAAAACCAAAATAGTCGTAATGTAATACTAGTTCAACTTTCAACTAAAATAATTAACTACTATTACACAATTAGTAATCACTACTAACAGGTATCTTTGAACCTATTAACCTTGATCGTTGCGCTACCAACTGTCTAATGCATGAATCGTTTCGAGTAGTAAGCGCATCCTACAATAAGATGTTTTCACTTATTTTCTTTGAGGCCTCCATTCCCATACTAAAAAATCCATACTGCTTTACTTATCTAGTCATAGTCACTAATCACTAATCTTTTGATCTGATTGGGTTTTTCTGGGTTTTCCCAGCAAATGTTGGATCATTAAATTCTTTGTTGAATTCCCCAGAATATTTTAATTTTTTAAACTTTTTCAAAACTTGACAAAAAATAAGTTTTGGGTTCGCTGAATCCATTAATCTGCAATCATCTGCTTCAGATTAAACCCTGTCCATATCTTGAATGGATCTTGCTTGATCTTGCTTTATTAATTAAACATATTTAATTTTGTTAATGTAGAGTTCCCGACGCGTTGGAGATTATACAATTGTGGAGCGTTGTTCCGATTGCGGTGCTGTTATCGAAGAGTACACGGATGAAGAGATTGGTATATTTATTGTTATCCTGGGCACATTCATTCATCGCGAGCCGGCCATAGCAGCACCCTTCCTGCCCGAGGTGCTCACTATGACTTCAAGGTAAATGATATACGAATAGAGAATGAAAAACTTCATCATTGCTAATTTCTATTCGTTGTTTTTTTTAGAATTTGTTTAAGCAGCACGCATGCGTGGCAAGGTGAAAATGGGTTGCCCTTGGCTAGTAGCGCCCAGGCCGTAGCCCTGCAATTTATCCGATGCGTTTTGCATCAACTGGCACCCAATGGCATCTTTCTGCAAGTGTTCCAAACTCAGATGAAAAGTGAGTTAACTGCAAATCAGTTTGATAAACACTTTACTAATTTTTCATTTGCAAACAGTCAAAGTTCGACACAATCACTTCCGCAGCATTGCCAAGGCACTGCAGGATTTCCAGGATCTAAATGCAACGAGTCCAATTTATATGGTGTGCGAATCGCTTACCTCAAAGAAAGCACTGCCCATCGATCAATTGCCCATTATCTTCCGCAACATGGCCGAGTATCTGCAGTGTATGCCGGCAGAGGCAGGGTGTCGGACTGGCCGTGTGGTCCCAGGCCATGCAAGCCTTGGAGTCCTTGCTGCGCCAGGTCATTGTCATAATGCCCAGTTTAAGCAACGCCGAATATATGCTGGATCTGATTGCGGCCACTTTACGTCTGAATTGTGTGCCTAAAACATTGCTTGATCCATATTCCAAGATTATGGCCTACTGTGTGCAGCACACGAATCTGGAATACCAGACGCTCTATGATCTATGTACTCTCAACACACGCTCTTTTAATAAGGATCGTGACAAGAATTTACTTTGCCGCCAAATGATCTTTGAGTTTGTTCAGGCTCTCAAATTTAAGTCCAACATACCGGACCACAATTTGCTTATGATAATTGGGTGTGTGCTTCTGGATGCAGGCGGAACTTTACCGCCGGGAGCATTGCCTGGTCTACCAGATGCAGCGCCTGGTTTAACCACAAATGCTGCCGACTGTTTGAGACAGTACATAAACGATGTCATTGATTTTCTAGCCGATTTTCATACACTTAGCAAAATTAAGGTATGTCTTTGAATATAAAAGTAAAAAAAAATAACTGTAAAAATCTTTAGCAGAATTTCAAAAATGGGCAACCGAGTACTGGCTTGGGTGAGGATACTTTGGGTGGCGTTCTTAAAGGTGCTGTGGCACAGTATCTGGCATTGGAGATGTCGCGTGGCAATAACCGCGATAACAAGGCAGTCTCACGCTATCTGCCATGGCTAAACAATGCGCCCTCTTCACTTCCAGCAGGGGTAAGTTATAACAAGAAGGCTCTAGTCGAGAACATCCCACAAGGACATACCCTTAAACAGACTTAACCTAATTTTATTATTTTCCTTACAGTCCAAAAGAGTTTACTGAATGTGTGGGTCATATGCGCTTACTGTCGTGGCTGTTGCTCGGATCACTAACTCACATGGCCTTGATGCAGCGACGCCAGGAGACGCAATCTTTGCCACCAGCGCCATCAGCAAGTGCTGCTCCTGGCCAGCCGCCGGGTGCCACGGTACATTATCATCATCAAGGAGTCACATACTCGCAGCCAGTGCCGCAGGAAGCGTCCTGTCACATTGCCGATCACATTCAGGTGATCTTTGCGGGCTTTGCCGAGCAGTCAAAGACCTCCGTGTTGCACATGTCCTCGCTGTTTCATGCGTTCACATTGTGCCAACTTTGGACAGTGTACTTGGAGCAGATGGCCCATAACACTAGCAGCAATTCTGAAGGCAGCACACTGGGTGTGCTCTTTGAGTTTTGGACCAAGGTAACACCTTGCATACTCCAGCTGGTGTCGCATGCCAAGCCTGTTAACAAGGATCTCAATGTGCCACCAAGCGTCGACTTTCAAACTCAGAGTGCCAACTCCAAGCTGTCGGAGATGGTCAACTTGCACTTCCTGAGCCTCTTGGAAGCACTTAAGGAGACAAATTCAACGGTGCTGGGCAAATTGTTGCCCATGTGGAGCACAGTGCTCTCGTCGCAAACACAACTGTCGGATACGCTGCACGTTCGACTACAAAACGTGCGTGATTATGCGCCCGATTTTGAAGAGCAGCAGGCACACAAATCTGAGGCTCTGCTCAAGTGGTTACAGCGTCTACAATTTAAAATGGGCCAAATCGAGTTGCAGGCCTCAACAGCAACACAATTTTACTCCATCTAAAAATCTATGCAATTATTGATTGATGTTTAAAACACACAAAAAATATATTCGAATTGTAGCACTTTAAAAAATATATATTAATCTTTACGCAGATATAATGAATCTGCTAGAATCACATGCATTTCATAATTGTTTGGACTCCTTCTTCATCTTAAGCTATCAATAATCACTCATAGACTGAATAACTAATACCAGTTGTGATTTTCTCTGTTATTGTCGGATCCAGCACTTCATTATTTTCGCTGGCACTTTGCTTGCCTTCGATCAGATAATCCACCTGTGGATCGCGATACTTTTGAAATGATGCTTTGTTCTTTAGTACGGAACTTTCAGACATGCGCATGCCCGGCATCGGCCTATGCCTGGCCAGACGCTCTTCTGCCTGCTTTATGCGTAGCTCCTGCAATCATTGAATACATTAAGCAATTGACAATTAAATGACATTAAATGATTAATTCGGAACCTACTTTTACTCTCTGCATGTAATCCACCTGCAAGCTGGCGGATTCGGCTAACGGTACAAGCTGAATTTCCTTGTGTTGTATAAGTGGCGGCGTTGCGGCGGTATTCTCCCAATGTTTTCCCTTTTTACGCGTACGCTCCTTGGCCGGATCGTGTATATTGGATACTGTAGTACGGAAGGGCATAAACTTTTCTCTTTCTGTTGCAGTCGGCGTTGCATTTAATTCTGTTTTTTCAATGAGATACAGTGCATGTTGGTCCAGCGCTGGCTCCAAGGCATGTTTGCCAACCAATGTGACAGCATCGATTTCAATCATTTCAGCAGCCACCGTGTTGCTGCTTTTCGCTTGTTCGTTGGAGCAACTTGATGCAGTCTGTTCAGTGTGAGTGGAGTCAAGCGAATCTGGTGTCTGTCTAAACGATGCAATTTCTGCCAAATCTTCGGCTGTGATGAGTGTGGCGGTTGGCGGCAACACTTTAACCTGGCGCTGATGCATTGTTCCCTGCGCGATAATTTGTAATGGATCCATTTCAAGCTCATCGTCGCTGTCCAACACATCTGCCACGTTTGTGTCGTGATTTGCAGTACGACCATGCCATTCCAGATTATTAAGAGTTACTTTGCCTTTGGACGCAATGTTTAGTTCACCCAGAAGCTTTGCAGCTGCCTCTACTTCGTCTCGACATTGAATTTCGTCAAGCAACTTGCTGTAGGACTCTTGAATACGCTTGCCTTTATCTGGCAGAGACTGTAACCGCTTTCTGCGATTATAGAAACACATTAAATATGAGCATGACTCGCAAAGAACATGTTCAGAAAACTTACTTGGAAGCCAAAAGATGATTGAGCCTCTCTTTGATTTCGAGCAGCTCGTGGTATCTGAGCGTTTTAAGGTCTTTGCTATTTTGTTCTTTTGTTTGTGATGATCCAGGAATTTTATTTAACGGCGGTGCATTCATTTCGGCGGTAAATTATTAATATTTCACAATGGTTAGTTGATTATAGGAGAGCTACGAAAACAATTTGTTGTTCTTCTTTATCTGTTAATGCTCAACACCAACAGCTGCAAATATGGTCACCCAAAAATGTTATGTTAGCTAAAATATCATTTACATTAAGATTTTCGACGATTTTTTAGCCTAGTTTCACCACCATGCGTCCGATTGTCAATCAATGAGTTCGCTACATAATCAGTGTTGTCTATTTAGCTTTTCTTTTAATCAGAAAATTACATATGTTGCCATAACCTATAAAAACCATAATGTTTTTAAAACAAAGTTTACTGTGCCATATATTAAATTAAAGGAAGTCAATACTTTAAAATGCCAAATGAATTGATTGACTGATTTAAAACACTTTAATGAACAGAAAAAAAAACGTTAAGTGTACTGCATGGGCAAAAAAAACTGGCTTCGGAAGTCGCATCGACAGATATGGTGTTCCATTTTAAAGGACTGAAAGTTTTTCCAAACCCCTTTCTAGAAGATGGTTACTTATATTTGTAGTTTATTGGTTTGGTAGTAGGCATTGGGAGATCAATTTTCAATAAATCATATCAGCTGCCACAAATAACGTAAATACGTAAAAAAAAAAATACATATTTGTATATACATCAATACTTTAATTAGTCAAAATGCCGGAAGACTTTCTGGTTCCCGCTGGAAATTACAAAGTGCAAAAAAAATTTCGCAATGAGGATTTCAAACGAAAGCAAAAAGACATGCCATGGTCTAAAAAAATATTGGATTTGGATCGAAATCAATTGTTTGGACGTACGGCATGGGGCTGGACTAGAATTGTTTCGTTTTACCTTCTTTTATATTTCTTCGTCATACTTATCGTGGTCTTGCTTATAACAATATTCCATTTCACCATTTACAATAAAAACAGACCACGATGGCTTAAAGATCAACCGGGTGTTACCGTAGTACCTGGTGGCACAGGTACAATAAGGTTTCAAACAAACATTCAGAAGGAAATTTATCGCATTGCGGATCAAATAGATGAAAAGATTGGAAAAATAGATGAAACTATTGAAAAAGTATTTCAAGACTGCAACAAAGATAAAACTTGGGGTTATCAAGCCAAAGAGCCGTGCGTTTTTGTCAAATTAAATAAATTAATTGGATATAAGGCGGACACCTACGACACAATAGAAAATCTGCCATCAAAACACCCAGACGTTTTAGAAGAAACAATGCGAACCAATCCTGGAGTCGGCAAAATTTGGATAACATGCGACATGACCCATGGCAAAACGACACAAATTAAATACATTCCTGGACCATATTTTGACACAACAAACAATTTGAAAGGCGCTAGTCGAGTTGTTGCCTTGCAGCTTCGTCAATTGCCGCTTGGGGACACTGTTGACTTTGATTGCACGGTTTGGGCGCGCAATATTAATGTTGATTCCAGTTTTCAAGGCGCAGGTCATGTAAAATTTTCAATAAATATGAAATAGATTTATTTTTGATTTAGCGCAAAATATGTTGAATTTAAAGTGCAGACAAATATTATATATACTATACAAAATATTTACAAATTTTTTAAAAAGCAATTTTTTTTTTGCTGCTATACTTAAATTTTTGAGACATACCTTAATTATGGAACGAATTACCCATTTCTAAAAATCATTCTCTAAAGCACTTTAGCAGGCTTTTACAATAAAAAGCATTCAATGGATTAAAAGTTTAAAAAAAAAAAAAACATTAATTTCTTGCGGGCTCGACGTCAATCCAAGGGGGTGGCTTTGAAACAATTTAAGAATTGTGAAAAATGTGCATTATTTTTGGCTGGCCAGATAGCGCTATTTCGAATGTTGCCAAGCATTCTCATAAGTGACCTTTCTGTTTTTTAGAATTATTTAACTCAAACTGATCGTATATGAAACTATAGTCTGGGACAGGACCCAGTCAAAAAAATTAAACAAAAAGAAAATTTTCAAAAGTGGCATTTTCATTTTTGAATGGATTTTTACAGAAATGTAACTAAGCCACATTCGATTTATTCGGTTACCTCTTTTTAAAAGCGCCTTCGCTGCTTAAGTAAAACGTGATATATGGATCTAGTGATCATGCATCAGCATACTAATCGTGAATAATCGATAGCAATAAATAAATCGGCAGACCTTTTTACAGCACAATTGGTGCACACTGTTAACCACATTTTTTGGGTGCCCACAGCTTTCATGTGTTGATTTTGGTGTTGGCGAAAATAGTTGTATATTTCATCATCTGAAAATATGTCTGGAGAAGATTGGATTGTCAAGTTTCAGGCGCTCGGCATGAGCGAGCAGAAAGCCAAAGAGACACTCAAAAATGCCAATGTATCGCGCAATTTGCAGCTGGCATTAGCCGAAATAACTGAGCCGTTGGCCGATGGTGTCGGCATGCTGCTCTACCACATGGCCACCAAACTAAAGCCACAACTAGCGGAACAGCTGCCGCTGCTCGTACGCTACATTGCGGACCGCAAACTGGACAACACTTTGCGTGTGGATGCGGCCCTAGAATATTTACTGCGATGTGTACAAAAGAAGGGTGCCACTGTCGATGTGGCCGAATTAGAGCGCGAATGCGGCGTTGGTGTTGTAGTCACACCAGAAGAGATCGAGCGTGTTGTGCAGCAGAAGATTAAGGGCAGCTACAAGCAAATATTGCTGGAGCAGCGCTACCATTTCAATGCATTTAAAATCTTGCAGGAAGTGCGCAATGAACTCAAATGGGCTGATGCAAAGTCATTGAAGTCAGCTATTGATGTAGAAATATTCGATCTTCTTGGTCCCAAGACTGAAGCCGACCTTAATCCACTACCTAAACAGAATGAAAAGCAATCTAAGGCAAAAGCGAAACCGGACGTAAAACAGGCTAACATACCGGACGCAACTACTGATGGAGATGGTGCCAATACTATTGCCGAGTTAATGAAAACGAAAGTACACTTTCATGCGCCTGGAGAGAATTTTAAAACCGATGGCTATGTAGTCACGGATCACACTGAGCAACTACTGCGCGAGCATTTGCAGAGGACGGGAGGTCGAGTTCACACGCGCTTTCCACCTGAGCCAAATGGCATCCTTCACATCGGACATGCCAAGGCCATCAACATTAACTTTGGCTATGCGGCAGCCCAGAAAGGTGTTTGCTATCTGCGCTATGACGATACCAATCCCGAAAAGGAGGAGGAAAAATTCTTTGTGGGCATACTCGACATGGTCGAGTGGCTTGGATATAAGCCATTCAAGGTGACCCACTCCTCCGACTACTTTCAACAGCTGTACGAATGGGCAGTCGTTCTGATCAACAAGAATCTGGCCTATGTGTGCCACCAGAAGGCGGATGAGCTTAAGGGCTTTAATCCGCCGCCGAGTCCATGGCGAGAGCGTCCTGTCGAGGAGTCACTGCGGCTTTTCGAAGACATGAAACGTGGTAAAATTGATGAGGGTAAGGCTACGCTCCGACTGAAGCTTACACTGGAGGAGGGCAAACAGGATCCGGTTGCGTATCGTATTAAGTTTATACCGCACCATCGCACGGGAGCCTCGTGGTGCATTTATCCCACCTATGATTACACACACTGCCTTTGCGACTCCATTGAGGACATAACGCACTCGCTGTGCACCAAGGAGTTCCAATCGCGTCGTTCCTCTTACTACTGGCTGTGCAACGCTCTGGGAATCTACTGTCCGGTGCAGTGGGAATACGGGCGTCTTAACATGAACTATGCCCTTGTTTCTAAGCGCAAGATCAACAAACTTATCACCGAGAATATTGTGCATGACTGGGATGATCCAAGGTTATTTACACTAACGGCGCTAAGACGTCGCGGATATCCTGCGGAGGCAATCAATAATTTCTGCGCTCAGATGGGCGTTACTGGCGCACAGATATCCGTCGATCCAGCCATGTTGGAAGCGGCGGTACGCGATGTTCTTAACGTAAGCGCACCGCGTCGACTTATTGTGCTGCAGCCACTTAAGGTGACCATTAGCAACTATCCGCACGCTGGACCAATAGAATTGGACGTGCCCAACTTTCCACAGAATCCCGCTTTGGGAATGCACAAAATTACTTTAGATCGTGTCATTTACATAGAGCGCAGTGACTTCAAACTTGAACCGGAAAAGGGTTATCGTCGTCTGTCCAGCCAGCAGTCTGTTGGCTTGCGTCATGCTGGATTAGTTTTGAGCCTGAAGGAAGCTGTACGCGATCCTGCCACGGGTGAGGTTCTTGAGCTCGTCTGCAGCTGCGAGTCAGCGGAGCAGGCAGAAAAACCAAAGGCATTTGTGCAGTGGGTATCACAGCCCATTGAGCTCGAGGTGCGTCTGTATGAACAGCTGTTTAAGCACAAGAATCCTGAGGATACAAACGAAGTGCCTGGTGGTTTTCTTACCGACATTGCCGACAATTCTATATCAGTTGTTTCTGCGTTCGCCGATAAGTCGCTAAGCGGCGTCAAGGTGTACGACAAGTTCCAGTTCGAGCGAATTGGTTTCTTCTCGGTGGATCCGGACACAACCGACAAGCGAATTGTGTTCAACCGCACCGTGGGACTTAAAGAAGATTCGGGCAAAAAGTAAAAATCACTTGGAACTTTTTGTACAATAAAAAGAATATGTAATATGCTCAAAAAATAAATAAGATTTATAAAATCGATATTTATTTTTTTCCCTCAACCATGATTATGTGATAGCCAAATTTCGTCTTTATCGGTGGGTCTGTGTAAACGGGATTATTGACGTTGGATATGGGAAGAGCGAAAGCGGCATCTTGGAACGGTCCGACCATTGCGCCACGTATTTGCCAGCCCAGATCACCGCCTTGTCGTGCTTTGTCTTCACTGTAAGCGGTTGCCACTTCAGGAAACTTTTGTCCCGCCTTTAGCTTCTCCAGTGCTTCCATTATCTTTCCCTGCTTCTCACAGAGAATGTGTCGCACCTTAACAGCATTGCCTCCCTTTTTCTCTTTGCCGGCACCTATAAATATACATAAATAGGAAGCACATGTATTTTCATGTAAACAATGTATTTCGTTAGGGACTCTCAACCTTTGTCGTCCGCAGCAGGTTTTTTACCACCTTTTGCACCATCTTTGCCGCCTTTTGCATCTTTTTTGGGTGGCATGCTTAATATTTAGTAACAAATCTAAATGTCAACCTGCAACTGGGTTTATTATGATTTTCTGCTGCCACTTATCGAGTCAAATTCTTAGTATTTTTTTAATTCAAGGTCACACTTGTTCGTTTTATGTATCGCAAAAAAACTATCGATATAATATAAACATCTCTAGCACGTCTCTCTCACTCCTTTTCACTTTAGCGAGGCAAAATTTGTCACATTTTGTTGGCAAAATTGTAAGTTTTTGCTTATAATATAAAGTGAAAATAAAACAAAACATGTTCTAATAACTTTTAATTTGCAGTGCAGTGTGTGAGTAATCGTTAAATCATCAGCAATTACGTCAAATTCGTATCGCAACACACCAGACAGGGACACAAAACCAGCAACTCAGCAAAATGCCCAAGAATAAGGGAAAAGGTGGCAAAAATCGTCGTCGTGGAAAGAACGAAAACGAGTTTGAGAAGCGTGAGCTGATCTTCAAGGAGGATCAACAGGAGTACGCACAGGTGACCAAAATGCTGGGCAATGGTCGCTTGGAGGCAATGTGCTTTGATGGCGTCAAACGTCTATGTCACATTCGGGGGAAACTTCGTAAGAAGGTGAGTAGTGCGTGCGTATTTGTGGGAGCTCGTATGTGTGCGTGCGTGTATGTGAAAGACTGGCGCTCTCTACTGTAGGTGTGCACTGCTTTAAAAATATGACATGCATTTCAGCCCGTACATACATATCTATATGTATTTATGTTTATGCTACGCTTAGACAACAAATTGCATTGCGATGTTAATAATTGTCGTCGTATCGAAAACAAATTGCTCTTTACTGTAATGTTTTGGTTAATACTATTAGGTCTGTCAAATTTTTGGCTATCCGAATACTTTGCCTGTGGGCAACGGCCTTCAAATATTGCAAACAAAGGCAAATTGCGTTCAATTTATATCTGAATGCGCATATGTACATATGTATATGTTTTAATGTATGTACATTCAATGCACATATTTTACTGCAAATTCGTTGAAAATTTAAATATTCGATTTTTTAGTACTATACTAAAGTTGATGTCTTAAAATGTTTGGCCAATTTCTTCCATAAACAGTGTTTTTAAAAGTGTATATTTTGTGATGAATTGTGTATCGCATTAAAGTACGCAGATCTGATTCCTTTAAGTAAACAACTTGACCAAAACAGACGACTAAATCAAGCAAATGCAAAATTTGTAGTAAGTCATACAATGAAAAAAAAAAACACTTGTCAGGTGTTAATGTTGAGTATATAAAGCTATACATATATGTATATTGATGGCCATACTTGCTTTGGTTTTTTTTTTAGCTTTTTATATTAAAGACCAACCAGCCAACTTTTAAATATTTCTCTTTGTGATAGACATGTCAATCTACATACTGTTTTTATTGGTCTTTAATAATTTGCATTTCCTTAAATTTCCTACATCCTGAAGCTACCAAGTTTAATGAAAGGATTTATCAACGTCGCACTAAGCTCTTCATCAAATGTGCTTTTGACACAGCAACTCCCACTCCCATAAGTTATGTAAAAGCGTTCACGACAGCTGAGCTACAGTACATTAGTTACATACATGATTTGACAACCCTAAACAAATGGCGGGCAATGGCTATCCATTACTGCTTATTTGTACGCTCTTTGGCACTACTTTGCATCTGATATGGTGATTTTTGCTCATTTTCTTCTACAGTTAACGGTATTTCCTACTCGACCTCCTCAGTTCATAAAGTTTGTTTTAAATATAGCAATAATGAGACGAATCCAATACATAATTTAATTATTTTTTAAATTTCACATTGAGGTTTTAGTATCGATTTGCTTGGTATTTTTCCAAATGTAAAAAAAAATGTTAAGAGCTATGAATTTAACTGCGTATATTGTTTGTACGTCATTAGAAGACACCGATTCCAATCTGGACAGACAGACTTTGTTTAATTAACTTGCACAAGACGATCATTTTGCTTACGAGCATAACTCAAACGGCCAAACACATGTTGGAAATAATTGAATAATGGCAAAACCGAGATAAGAAGTAGTAAAACTATTTCCACTCAAGTTTAAACATTTTTGCAATGAAATTCTAGGAAATTATGTTCCTATAGATTGAATTGTTTTAAATTATCGCGTGCTGCATTTTGATAAAGAATCAAACTTGATAATTATAATCATAATCACCAAAGGGAGGCAATGGAATCCATTGATAAGATATCATAACAGAAGTAAGAGGCTACAAAGAGTACGTCGAAGTATGGTCATAAAACAAAAAATTTTAAATAATTGATTGTATGCAACAAAAAATTAACAGATATTATTGCTTATCATAGGGTCATTTGTGTTGTCTCATAATGACTTTACAATTAAACACTTTCGGACAGGCCCCAAAATTTCATCATATATTACAACAGACATAAGATTTAATCATACTTTAGTCAGTTAGTAACTAATACTTAATTAAGAAGCTCGTGCCAATGACATCTTATCTTTTAAGTAGTCTGCTTGAACTCTGTAGTCTACAATGCTGAAACATTTTATGATAATGATTTTTGTTGAGTACTATTTTAGTAAGGCATGTAATTGAATACAAACTGGAGGTGTGTCAGATTAACTAGAACTAACGAAGACTATAATCTGCATGCCAAATATTATATACACTTGAAAAGTATAATTGCTATTTAACAAAATTAATAAACATTTTTCTGTTGTATAAAAACATAAGAATGTATTTCCGTTGCTTATAATAGCTCGACGCAAATTAATCAAATATTTTGATAAAGCCAACTCAACAGCTATAAAAAAAGATTGTTAGATCCTGAACAGCATTTGATTAATTGATTTTAATACTCTTTTACCAATACTCTGGCTAAAACACCTCGAGGCACACGTCGTTTAACACATTTTTCATATATGCCACATTTTGGCTAACCATATTTGGTGGCAAGACAGTTTGGATGACACGCCTACCTAAGATTTGCATAAGGAATGCCTTCTGTCTGTCTCCATATCTTAGTCTTTGCAAGCAGAAGAAAGACCCAGTTTAATATTGATACCAGACTATGCCGTAGTTTTCCCATGTTTACCATTGGAAATTGTTTCACGCTAATAGAAAATACATTTGTATTTGCGCTTTAACATTATAGTCCCAATTGATGGGCTACACCGATATCTTATCGATAAAATGAACTTGAGTTTGGATAGTTCAAAATTGGTTTTCAGATAAATTAATCAGCTTTTGTAATTTTTTTTTTTATCAACTTTGCTAACAAGATAAAGCGAATCTGTTGTTTTACTAGTTAATATTTATTAATGCAATAATTAATTGTAATTAATATTTACTGAAATTTTTAATTTGAAAATTTGATAAACTAAAATATTAATCAACTAAGCATTAAAGTCTTGAAAGTAACAAAATGGACAAAAAATTAAAAAAAAAAATTCCACAGTTAAATACTTTCTGCACTCAAATCTTTATGTTCAATCAGCAGACGGTGCAGGCCGGTTCACCTGTGTTGGATCTAAAGTACAAGCACCATATAAATTATAGCGCATATCTCTCATAAGGCAGGCAGCTGATCATCTAATCTTTATAAGCTTCTCTTGTCCCCCATGCGCACACTTCTGACTTCTGCCACTAATCTCCCGGCAATTGCGTGACTAATGTTCACACCCAAAAAAGTCACCGGACTCCCACCCCCTATACTTATCTATGGCCAGGCGCCTGGAAACGTACAACTCAAGTTAATTTCACAATTGGCACAGTTATTAATATAAATAAAAAGATACACAAAGGGATTATATAAAATATTCATTTAATTGCTTTTATTAGGAACAATTTTGCGACTTAAAATTAAATGACTTAGATTAAGGTGGCAGTAAAAGTTTACATATTTAACTACTGAGATTATTTTCTAATATTTTTTGTTGTTTTTTCTTTGGTTTGATGAGTTTTTTTTTTATTTTTTTTTTGGGATTCTTTTCGATAATACATTCGAGCAGCGTTTTTTAGGGTTTTTCTTTGTCCTTACATTATTTGGGTAGCCGTGCTTATGACCTGATTGATCCAGTCTGTAAACGCAGAGACTCGCACAAAGACAGAGGGTGCATTCTTCTGGCCACAAGGCAATCGTCCCCAGGAGACAATGCCAATGATCACGTTGCTCTGCTCAAATTGTGGTTCGCAGCATTCCTGCATGAGTGGACCACCCGAATCGGCGGTGCAGATGCTTACACCACCAGTCAAGGGCCCAGTGCACAGGTTCGTCTCGTGCAACTCAAGGCCGGAACGTGCAAGTATCTCCTCGCACAGTTTCATATCCAGAATGGGCATATTGGCCATCTGCAGCTTGTGTGGATAGTCGGGAACGGCTGTCATTGAAACATTGCCCCAGCCATACAAGGTGCCATAGCCGTCGGGATGTGCATCCTGCTCCGGCAACGCTGCTGCCTGCACGTACTCATCGAAAGCGAGAGGCTCCTTGGTGTAGATCAATGCAATATCGTAGGGATTAACACCACCCAGATAAAGCTCATGGCGCACATAGTAATCAATGTGGCGCAGTTGCACGTTGCCCGCCTCGCCGCGTCGATTGTGTATGTCATGGCTGCCAGCAACAATCACTGAATTGGCCACCGATTGAGGCGAGCTCAGACAATGGGCTGCAGTCAGGATCCAATGCTCGTTGATCACAGTGCCGGCACAATAGTGCACCAGTCCTTGATCCGGTGTCATCATCTGTATGCTGACCACATAGGGCGCTGAATGCGGTGTCGCCTCACGCTTGGCCAGAAACTTCTTGCTCCAGTGTGTCTGTCGTGGTGCCTCCAGTGTGCTTATACGATTCTCGAGCAGGCCATAGGTTGCCAAGCTCATTGCCATGGTGTGGGCTGGTGGTCCGCTGCACTTGCGCACTGGCAACTGCATGTGCGGGGCTGAGCTGAGCACAACCATAATGCTGGCTATTGTGGTCAGTAGTACTGAGTAGATGCATCTGTATGATAATAGCATGATGGTTTCCTCGCTCTGATTGCACACCCCGCACGTTATTTGATTCGCACTGAACGTAATTTTGACGCGTTTATCGCCACGAACTATCGAAACTTTTCTGTGTGTGTTGTTGGTTGGATTGTGGGTTGGTTGTGGGTTTTTGGCTTTTTGGCTTTAGCTCTTTGCCTTTTCTTTGGTGTGTCGATAACACTTCACTTGTATTCCCTTTAGATATCGCATGGAATTCACTGTTTTTATTTCGGCTGAGTTTTGCCGTTCACCTTTTTTGTTCTTTACTGCTTGGCGTTGTTGTTAAATTTGCAGTTGCCTCTCAAATGTTGGCCATATTTAAAGCAAAACTCTTATCATAATTAGCGCCAGCACTTGATAAGAGTTAGAGAGAGCAACTGCTGCGATTGGTTGCTTCCTCCTCTTTTATTTTTATATCACAATTACGTGTAATATTAATTAACAAGAGAGAACTCGTTGCGGATTCTGATATGTCGACCTTATCGGTGTGATAAGAAATTTGCGATTGCTTGAAGAAATTCCCTACAGCGTGATTAGGAAACGTAATTATACATGCAGCCCCAAAAAGGCCACGCTATAATGTTTATGTTTCTTATTAAGGCTATTTTTCGCTCGTTTATACTAACTAGTAATAACTAGTTGATTCAAACGTTTTTATGACTTGTTGTGAATTGTTATTGTAGGGATCGCATAATAGAAATATGGTATTAAATGAATCGACGCAAAATATTGGGAAACAATAAACCTTGACTTTCAAATTGTTTAATATATTCGATTTTAACTTTTATTTTTCGATCTAAGACAAAAATGTAGTTTCTCAATATGTAGTCTAAATTAATGTTTAAAATACAAATTGTGAAATAACTTATTTAAACGTTGTTAACAGAAGTTTATCCTTAGCATTGATTTTTAAAGGACATGTGATAAATCCATAAATTTATTTCAAAGTGTAGATCATTGGATTTGATTATCGACTACCGCTCGCTTCAAAATAAAAATTAGAAAATATACAAATTTTTCTTTTTGTAGATAAAAAATTTTGTTTTTGTTAAAAAAATGTATAAAAAACGATAAATAATTCTTGTTGTACAGTTTTCAGATTTAAAATTGTTAAATTCCATAATGGTATCTGTTTTGAAGAAATCACGTCGCATTGTGATTAAGTGCGATAAATCCTTCAGCAAAATACTGCATTATGAGTAAGAGTTAAAGCGTAATTTCCTGTTAAGCGATTTTCATCTAGTTTAATTTTTTAATTTAATGTCCATTTAGGGTCAATTGAATAAAAAAAGAATACGCATCCAATTATTCACTCACTCCTGTGATAAGAGTAAAGTTTGCTTGCCTTCTCTCTCTAGGAATTCTTTTCCATTGATGAGTTCACAGCTACCACAAGTTTTTGATATCAAAATATGGGCTATGCCCATATACGTATTTATAGTACAATTGTTCATTCTGTAGGAATGATACCTGCTGCCACAAATACCGATATGATGACACAGTAAGGGGCTACGGCTCCCCTGTCCCTGCCCTTGGCAACGACGCAATCAGCAATAATTAGTTAACGTATCGTTTATTGGTCTTTGGGTGCTTCCCAGACCGTTCATGTTCAGGCATGTCGATGTCGAGCGGGCTTCCTTATCTTTTTGGCTCACTTCACAAGCTCGCGCCCTTGGGTAATATGCCGATTTTTAAAGTGATTTAGTCACGATTCTTTTATCTAACATACCTGCCGCCAGTCCGGCGGAGGCGCAATTTGGCTCTAAAGCATATGATGGAACATATGTACATATGAGCGTATAAGTTTGAATCAACGCCACACGCCATCGCTCATATGCTTGACAATTTTTCCACCACTTGAGCCTTATGATTAATGCTCCAAAGTTCACTGTTGGCCCTATGTTTATTTAAAGCGATACCGTAACTCTGGCATTATGAACGAGTATTGCATTTTTTAAGCCGAATTCACTATCAAAATTTGTTTTTGATTTTACGCTTTTAATATCTCTTATCATGACTCGTTTGATGCGTGTGTCATATTTATGCATTACTTAGGTATTTATTGCATTTTACGGGCATTAGTACCCACCAGCCGATAGTAGTACAAATAAATACTACGCCGGAAAGTCGCTCCGGAAGTGAATTCATGAATGAATGGGTTGTGTTATTCACGCATCAAGTGCAAATTGTTGCAGGTCAGTTGACGACAACAAACCGGTTGACTAATTGCCCCCAATTAGAATGGTTAAATATTTAATGTAGCCAAAATATTTGGTTTATCAAGATTAAGACTTTTCCGTTGACGTCAATAGCTTCTGAGAACAATCTCAAATCTTAAAGTGCTTTCACATGTTGTTAGATATCTTTTTTTATGTGTGCGTAGAAAAAGATGGTAATCAGTGCAGTGCACGAGAAATAAATTTTAAATCTATTAACAAGCTCTATGTATTATCAATTTAACATTTATCAGCTTAACCTGATTAACAAGGCCTTATGCCTTAAAATTCCAGAATTAAAAAGAATATGAACTATGTCTTTATAAGTTTAACTTAATTTATTATAATAATTGAATTAGAAAGGGGGTTTTGTTATTTATACTATGTAAAGTGAACAGTGAACAAAATAAACCAGAAATACTAAAAAAAAAATTTCGAACAAGTTAACAAGTTTTCTATTTCCGTCTAAGTAAATGAACAGCGTACATAGAATATTTTCTATTTGTGAATGTTTGCTTGTGTCAACACCAGAATATTCAGCAAACATTGCAATAAATGGTGAAATACCAAGAAATCAGGCGCCAATTTTTTTTCTTTAAAGATCTGCTATCTGTTACATAAAAAAACAACAAAAGATACAAGGTGCACGATTGCTTTACCTTTTTCTTGCTTTCTGCTTCTGAGTCACAATAAATTGGGTTTTTAGAGATATGCAGGTGTGATATTTACAAATGTAATTAAAAATATTGGAGTTCCTAATATGTAGTTGATATATTTCTTATCAATTTTATTTCTTTCCTTTTTGTTCTTTAGGTATGGATTAACCAGGGAGACATCATATTGGTTGGCTTGCGTGACTATCAGGACTCAAAGGCCGATGTCATCTTGAAGTACACACCGGATGAAGCACGAAATCTGAAAACATATGGTGAATTTCCGGAATCGGTGCGCATCAACGAGACAGTCACATTCGTTGAGGATGGTTTCGATGAGGATATTGAGTTCGGCGATGAGATTAGTTCGGAGGATGACGCTGATTCTGTTGACAATATCTGATTAACAGGAAACAAAACCGCAACAACTGAATCAGCAGCACCAATAGAGTCAGATCAAGAATAGGGAATTAAACAAATTTGTATAAAGCCGATAGCCTCCACACCACTCCACACACATACCCATAAAAACAACAAACAAAAACACACTCGAACGCATTATACAATATCAGTGTGCAGCTGCAAGCGAAACGGAGGTGACAAGAAACCAATCTAATTCAATCAAAAATAAATATTCTTCAAATTCAATAGTTACACTTTCAATAAAATTCCAATTTTCAATTTGGATGCCAAAAATCAAATTGTTCGCAACGTTTAATTATGAAATGATGTTAATCGTAAATATGTAAAGAACAAAATTGATAACAAATGCAACAATGCGAACACAAATTATTATTATTGTTTGAATTAAAAACAAAATATCCGATATACATGTTATTTTTATTTCATTTTTTAAACCATTGAAAACCGAAATGAAACAAATCATAAAACTGCTATATTTATACATATATTGATATCTAGGTGTTTTACAAATAAAAACAACAACAAAACCAAAACTATAAAAGGCAAACAATTTGAATTTATAGGTTGTTGAAGGAATGCAAAATGAATTCAACTCCCTTGTGCATAATTTATGTGTACTGTCATCGATTTCGTGTAGTAATTATTGTGGTTATACCTATATACCTAACGGTTTTGGCTCTGTTTTAAATTCAGATTTAAAACAGAAAAACAGTTATTTTTATTAAAGCACATGAATAATATTCGTTAATGTAACTAAGAAGGTAACGAGTTCAATAAATAGTTTATTCAAACGGATGCAAAAACAGCAAAGAAAAAAAAGAGAAAACATTTTATTCTTATTCTTAATTCATAGCGCATGGGCATATTTATTAAATGAACACAAATTCATACTAATATACAAATTTCATATTGAGCATTATTTGGAGTAGTGTACTGCCTGTTTACAACTCCTCGTGATGGGAGGGGAACTTCTTGAGTATGGCATGATATAGATTGTAAAAAGCGTATACTGAAACCGTAACAATAACCAGTAAAGCGCCGCCAAAGGCAATGCTTAGAAAATTGCCATCAATAATATTCGCTGAGCGATGGCGTTTGGTTGAGAAAATCTCTTCAGTTGATGCTGGATTATTTTGTTGCTGTGCCGTACGCTCGGCCATTAAGCGTTTCATGGTGCTTAAGCGTTCACGCAAAACTTCCACGGATTCGGTGTCCAAATCCGAAGTACCTACAATTCAAATCATTAATTCCAAGCCGATTTGATTTAATTAATTTGCTTACCTGTTCCCTGAGCAGCCATAGCTAATAGGTTTTTAGCTATTTTAGTGAATGCGTTAGTCTTGAAATGTTATTATTAAGGTATTGATGAAATGACAAAAGAAGGGTGTTTTTGGGAAAGTAGGAACAGGCGCATGAGCACAACGGACAAGTATCGATTTACTTTTTCAGTGCTAAAACTGACGATTCAAACATCGCATGCAACACCTATCGATTAAATCTGGTATTTTTTGTGGCAAAATTTATCCACACTTTTCAATAACATTGCCAACACGTGCAGCTCGCGCGCCACTATACTTGTTGTTTTTAGTGAATTTTAAATGATATAATGGGTTTAACTAAACAATATTTGGCATATCGTGCCATTGATAGTTTTAATATCATTGCCTCTGGTCGTGCCAATGTAAACTTCGCTGTTCTCGAGCAAACCGAAGGCCGTTTTGTTGCGGCACCAGCGGCTGAAAATGTTATTATTTGGGATTTGCGGTAAGTTAGGCACAATAATTTTTAAATAAAATGGGCTCACACAAATATTTACAGCATGGGCGATCGCAAACTGACGCTGCGTCGCGAAAAGCAAGAGGTTACTGCCCTACGTGTCTCACCCGACCATTTGCACATTGCCGTTGGCTACGCAGACGGTGTGGTTCAGGTATTTGATCTCAGCTCTGGCACTTACTATGATGCTATTTGCTCGTTGACGCTGCACAAGAATGCAGTCAGCGTGTTGCGCTATGATTCACATGGAATGCGACTAGTGAGCGGTGGCCTGGACACTGAGTTGGTCGTTGTGGATGTCGTAGAGCAGGCCGGTCGACAGCGTCTAAGTGGACACAATGCTGCCATTACTGATGCCCATTTCCTGCAACGTCTTGTTGAGCAGGACATTGTGGTGAGCTGCTCTAAGGACACGCAAATTAAGTTTTGGAATCTGGAAACACAATTTTGCTTTAAAACAATTGTTGACAACCGCACGGAAATCTGGGCCCTGGCCTTTGTTAACGATCTGATGGTTGCCGGAGCTAGTGAGAGTGGCATGAATGTTTATCGATTGCGCAAGCGTGAGGATATCTCAACTCATGCAACACTAGAGACTGCTGTCGCGGGTTTGGCCATTGAAGACGATGAGACAATAAGTCCGCTAAGCGTTAGCAATTGCGGCACCATACAGCGTGCTGGCAAGGGACGCACGGTCAATTTGGTGACTGATCCAAACGAGCGTGTTCTTAGCTGTCATGGCACAAACGATTTAATTGAGAACTTTTACATATGTTCCGCCGAGGAGGCCAAGCATCGGTTGTCCAAGCGTCTCAAAAAGGCACGCAAGAAGGCGCAGGACGGCCAGGAGGTGCCCGAAGAGAACGATGAACAGCTATCCAAAGAGCTGTCGCTCAGTGATGAGATCAAGCGGCTGGAGAGCATCAAGACGAAACAGAAAATCAAATCCATTGATGTGTTGCTCGGCGACAACAAAGAGATGCGCGTCCTGGTTAGTCTGGCAAACAACAGCATGTCACTATACTCTCTGGAGGCATCCCTAAAGTCTCACAAATCAACAAAGCCGTCGGTCACCAGTGTCAAGTTGTTGCGTTCACTTACACGCCTCGGTCATCAATCGGAGCTGCGATCCGTTTGCTTTAGCAACGATTCACTTGCGATTGGCTCTGGCTCTGGTGATTCGTTCAAGTTCTGGGACCGAGATGCTATGCAATGCCTGCGCACAGTGCCAACCGATTATATTCTGTGTTCGCGTTTTGTCCCAGGTGATCGCTATGTACTGCTGGGCATGAAGAGCGGCAAGCTGCTTATTGTAGATGTGGGTGCAGCTGATATTATCGAGCACATACCTGCACACGAGAGCGAGCTCTGGAGCATTGCTCTACTACCGGATCAGAAGGGTTGCGTGACGGGCAGCAGTGACACGACGCTGAAAATCTGGAGCTTTGAGCTAATCGATGCTGGCGAAGGTGCTGCACAAACCAAAGTGCTATCATTGTTGCACAAGAACACACTCAAACTGGAGGAAACTGTACTCTGTGTAGCTGTCAGCCCGGACATGAAGTATCTGGCCGTTGGACTGCTCGATGCCACCGTCAAGGTTTTCTTTTTGGACACTTTCAAGTTTTATTTGTCGCTATACGGACACAAGCTGCCAGTGCTGTGCATGGACATCTCCTATGACTCGACGTTAATAGCAACGGGTTCCGCTGATCGTAATATTAAAATTTGGGGCCTTAACTTTGGTGATTGTCATCGTTCGATTTTTGCACATGATGATTCGGTCATGTCACTACAATTTATACCCAAGACACATATGTTCTTCAGCTGCGGCAAGGATGGCAAGGTCAAGCAATGGGACGGCGACTCCTTTGAGAAAATTATTACACTGCCCGGTCACATTGGCGAGGCGCACTGCTTGTCCGTCTCGCCCAATGGTCGTTATCTGGTCAGCTGTGGGTCAGATCGTACGCTTCGCATGTACGAACGTACGGAGGAGACCATTGTGCTGAAGGACGTGCAGGAGGAGGAACGCGAGCAGTTGGAAAACGAGAGACTGGCTACCGGGGAGGATAATAGCGTGCCCCTTTTGCCAGGCCTTAAGTTGCCCTCGCGAAAAACTGTCGGATCCGAGAAGGCCGCTGAATCCATAATGGAATGCCTTGAAATATCCAAACAATACGAAATGGAATCGGAGGAGAAGCCAGAACTACATCCATTGATGATAGCACTGCAAGTTAAGAATCCAAATGATTTTCTGGTTACAACTCTGGTGCGCATACGCACCTCGGACATGGAGGAAGCACTGCTCCTACTTCCTTTCTCGACAGTGTGCGAACTGCTGGAACGTCTGCCCGCACTCATTACCCAACGACCGGACGAAGTGGAGCTACTCTGCCGTGTTACTGTCTTCCTGTTCAAGGTGCACATGAAACCCATTGCAGCGGCCAAGTCCATGAAACCGCTGCTCCTCAAACTGCTACAAATGCTCAAGCACGATGTGCAGCAACTGCGCGACATTATGGGCTACAATCTGCATGCATTGTCGCTGCTGCAGATGGAGGTGGAGCAGCGCGATGGAGTCCAACTCTTCCGGGACGCTACTGTGGCGCGACGTAAGAACGAAAAGAAGCGACGAGCGGCAACCAAGCGACGCATACAAATTCAGATGGCATAGGAAAAAATGAATATTCTTTGTTTAATATAAGGACTTTAATTTTATCAAGATTATTAAATCAATAAAAAATACATTTATTGATCGACCGAAAAGTGCCACTTGCAATTTTGGCCTAAAATAAACGCGACCGATTGCTGTGTGTGTATGCGTGCGTGTGTGTGTGTGGAGAGAGTGTGCAAGATTAATGTCCTTATTGCACGTGTGCGGACTTGATGATTTGGACAACATTGAAGTACACATAAACATAAAATATTTGGGAAGCGGGACAGAGAGGAGGCGACAAGGACGAGGCAAGCAAAACGTATTTCCGATTCAACAAATGCCAGCCTTTGGATAGCAGCCAGCATCGTTGCTACCAGGACCACAAGGACCTGAAATCGACGAAAAAATTATGTAAGCAAACAATTAAGGTCAGCCTTGCACTTACCACCACAACGCTGAAATGCACCCGGAGGTCCATAGCTAAGCTTCTGTATGGTGCACTTCTCAATAGGTCCACTGGGACGACAATAGGATGTGTAACGTGCCCAAGGCAATGGCTCCTTTGGCTGCACACAGTTTGGCAAATAGCTGAGCTTGTATGTGGTGCACTGATCCATTGGCCCATCGTTGCGACAGAATCCTTCACGTGGTCGGATCGCATCCGGTCGAGGATAACAGGTCACATCCACGGGCATATACGACAACTTGTTGACAGTGCATCGCTCCATGGCACCACTGGGTCGACAGAATGCTGTCAATGGCATGATGGGTGCACGGCGCACATGCGGCTTGGGCACAAAGTCATGCTTCTGCGTTGTCATCGCATACAATGGTCCATCGAAGCGCAATCCATTCTCCATGGGTCGAATGGGTGGGGTGCGCTCAGTACAATTGGGTTGATAGGACAGCTGTGGGTGGGAGTGTGAGATGGGAAGAAGAATCCTCAAGTGAATGTTACCTTTTGTACAGTGCATCTTTCCAGTGGACCGGTTGCCCGGCGGAAAGTGTCCCTGGGCAGAATGGGCGACGGCTTGGTGCCAGATGCATCCACAGGCCTGTAGCTTAGCTTGTACACCGTATTTGCTGATCCCGCATCGTTGCCCAGAAAACGTAGGGTATTCATTGGCATCATGGGTGCAGTGCGTCCAGCATTGCAATTGGGCATATAGCTAAGATTGTAAGTGGTGCAAATATTCTGATAATTCGGCGGCACACATCGTATCTTATCGGCCCAGGGCGTTGGCTCCTTTGGCGGCAGACAGACCGGCATATACGATAGCTTCTGCACGGTACAGCGCTCCATGGGGCCCACAGGCTTGCAGAATTGTGAATTCTGTTGCATTAGCTTAGGCGGCGGATTCTGGCCCACATCAACCGGCATGTACGATAGCTTCTGTATGGTGCAACGTTCCATGGGCGCAGTCGAGGAACAGATGGCCACGCGTGGCAAGCACGGAGCACGCTTCACAATGCCCTTGGGCACATAGTCGTGCTTTTGCGAGCTCATCGCATATATGGGTCCCTCAAAGCGCAAACCGCTCTCCATGGGCAGTATGGGCATGGTACGCGAAGCCGGACACGGCGGCATATACGATAGCTTCTGCACCGTACACTTCTCCATTGGTGCCGTATTGGCGGCTATGTGATTGCAAGGCTTGACAGGCCGGGCACGAAGATTGTCGCCCACGTTCCCATAATAGGAGCGACGATAGATGGTGTCCGTGTCCAGTGGCGCCGTTGAGCGCATAAAATGCGATTGCGGTATTATGGGTAGAGTACGAGCTGGTTGCTGATAGCAGCAGCCATTATAGTCACCACGATCGCATGGCTGACATGAGGCATCGGGTGGACACGATGGAAAGTCCACTGGTGCCCTGCACGGATCACACGATGGATCACCCATTATCAACTGTCTCAATCACAAATTAACTCACTTTTCCGAATCTATAATCGAGTCTTGTTATAAACTTTATCTTTGACTTGATTAATTACTTACCAGATTATAATTTGTGCTTTGAAACCTTTTTGTGTGGCTTCAAGCTAACAAAAACTTGTAGAATTGGCAGTTGTTAAAGGAAATAATAATTTTGTTTGCTTCGCGTACAGAATTGTTGTGACTGTATTTTATTTTATTTTTTTGAACACATCAAAATAAACGATTGAAAAATTTTGCTGTGACATTCAACGACAAAGTTTGTTCAGTTTTGTAATGCCGCAAAGCAAGTAAAACTATTCACAATATGCTTTAAGTTTCCGGCACAGCCTACCTAACTGAACTAAAATCTATTTGAAAACATAAATATATATCGTTTATTTTTTGGTATAACAAGCTGTCACAACTATCATCAGAAAAATAAAAAATCTGACATTTGAAGCGGAAATTATTTGATTTTCATTTAAAGTTGAATTTGTGTTTGGTTAAGAGTACCTTAAACATAGACGGTAGCAGAAAATAATTTAAATCTACAAACAGCATATAAATTTATAATAACGATCACAAAACAAAAAAGGAACCAATCTTTTTGAAAAGTATGATATGGGGATTTCTGGTTTTAAAGAAACTGTTAAAATAGGTGAAATGTTTATGTAAAAAAAAAAAACAAAGATATGAGCATTTTTGATTTAAAAATGTAAGTCTTTTAGGTGGGTGAGATAGAGAGTTTTGTGGGATATTACCTTTCCACCAAATTTTGTGACTTTAGCTTAAAAACTGCCAAAGTTATAAGCAATACCGTTATTTCAAAAGGCTGAACGCGGAGTTTTCTGTCATTACTCTTTTTTGGTGGCTCTATCTATCTATTCCGTGCTCGAATTTATTGATGATTGCCCAACTCCCAAATGGGCAAAAGAAAAAAATTTAATATAATGCTTCAATAAAAGAATTAATATATGCTATAAGAATAAATGTATACAATAAAGACATACTCTAATACCAGTTTATACTTCTGTGTTAAGGATTCTGAGTACAAATAGTTATATTTGAGTAAAAAAAAAATATAGGCAGAAGAAGCGTGACTTTAAAATTTGTGATACAGATCTGTGGCGGATGGCACCTTCTGTCCTTCTAACAAGTATGGTGACTCAAGCGCAGAAACTAACAAAGCTACAGTGTTCAGATTTTAAGATGTGTTCGTGGTATAAATTTTATCCATTTAATATAAAACTCTTCGACCTCCCTACTTAATTTAATGACTCTTGCTTAGTCAGTTTTAAGACTTACATACATTCCAATTTTTTTAAAAGCGGTGCACAGTGGGCGAAATGGCCAATCTAGCTTATATTAATCAATAACTTTTAAAATAAAAGAGATAACTTAGTTATGTTTTTTTTTTTCTATATTTCGTGGATTAATTAGTCATATGTTTTTAATATTTGTAGTTTCAGTAATGTACGAATTCAATTTTTTTTTTTTTTTTTTTGGTTACAATTATTTTAAGATGGATAAAATTAAATAAAAGGCTATGATTGTGGGAAGAAAAAATTAATCAGAATCTGTTTCTGAAACAGAATCACCGATATCTGGATCTAAAATTAAGCTTAAAACTTCTTTATCTAGCTTAACAAATTTTCTTGAAGAATTATATTTTACTTGCAGTTCATTGTTACTTTCAGCAGCATTTTTCATCTTACCCACCGCGGTGGGGCTAAGTTTTGTTGCTTGGCATCCGGGTCTGTGGCGGATGTTAACATATACCTTTCTACCAAACTCGGTGTATATTGCTTAAGAACTGTGAAAGATACAGATACAGGCGTGGCTTCCAAGCTTTTGATGCAGATGTTTGGGAAATTTCACCAGCTATCTTGCCACCAAAATGTGGAATATATGTGTTTTACCGAATTGCACATCGAGTTATATCAACTTTTAATCCATTTCCCAGGCCCCCGAGATCTTACAGCGCTAAATTTAACACTTTGTCTGACGAAGACATGTACCAAAATATTTACAAAGTTGCACTACCTTTAAGATCTCAAAAAAATATGCGTTCATACAGACAAACGGACACTATGACGGACATTGCAAAAAAAACAATAAAGGTAGCCAAGATCTCTCGTCTACAGACTTCTTACAAGTTTTTTTTTAAGAACTCTGCATCAAAAATTAACTATAAACGGGACAGTATATTCATAAAATGTATAATCGCATTTAGCAAACGATTCTTTATGAGCTGTAAGTAAAAACAAGTAAGTAAAAAAAAAGTAAGCAAGTAAAGAACAAATGTGTATTGTTTTTAGTTAATTGAATACTTTTATTTTGGTTTGCCTTTTGGTCGAAGCCGTACACAGCAAAAGCCATAATTCAAAACGAAACGTTTCTTGCGCAGCACCTCAACCGATTGGTAATCAACGGATATGATGAGTTTCATAATTGGACCCTTTTGTGCGCGATGAAGGACGTGCCAGTCGTAAACATCGAGATCTTTGTTTTGGCTACCAATAAGGCGGAGTGTGTACTTGACTGAAGTGCTCTCCAATGAAGGAAGAAGGGCAACAAATACCCGCCTCATGGGCACTTCGGATTCTGGTATCACTCTGAGCGATGCACCCTCCCAGGGTCGCAGGCTGATGTCCATATCCCTTAGCCAGTTAACAGTGCCTTCATTTTGGCAACTGACAGAGAGCCAGCCCTTGCGAAAAGTGCAGCCAGAGAACATGGGCTTAACGGTGTCCTGACATTCGCGCCGCACCAGATTTATAATACTTTGCTGCACAGCCTCCAATTGCTCTGTGCTCCACATTTCGTTTGGATAGTCGCCTGGTAAAATGGCTAAATTCAGATAATCCTCTTCTTCGCTGCCCTCATTTGCGTCATCTTCGTTACATTCGGGTGCAACGTGAACAGGCGGCCTGGGAGCAACACGTCTCACAGGTGCTCCAAGTCTTGCCTGTACAGGAACTTTTCTGAATTGTACAGGAGCCGGCATTATTGGAGTTAATGTTCGGGCAGGATCTGTTGCGACATTGTCTGCTTCTCTGGCGTCTAAGGGAACATTTGGTTCCATTTTGTTGGAGCTAGGGTTGCTTATTGTTGTGAGTTGACGTACATCCGATCTGGTTCGTGAATAGGTTCCGAACGGATCCATTGCTTTGATTCTCGCCTCATGCTCACTATAGCCCAATTTCAAGAGACGCATAAAGCACTTTTTTCCAGCGCCGGTTAGACGAAGCTTTTCCGAGCTGGGCGTAGATATTTGTGTTTTGATAGTTTTTGTTTGTTGCTTTTGTTGTTGGTTTTTTTGTTCTTGTTTTATATTTAAATTCATTGTTGTTCCCACGAGTGTAGGGGTTGGGGCAGGTCGACCGTGACATAGCCCCCAGTATCACGGCAAGGCAATTTGATTGCAACCGGAGGACGCCAGGTATCCGGAGGACACCGTTCAAAGACAGCAATAACGCAGCTGCCATTCAGCCCATTGGCACGGTACGTTTAACACCAGGGATTGCGGGTTTTATCGAGTTGTCCTCTCTAGATCCGCCATATTTAGTCGAAAGCAGTAGCACCTCGGGCAGGATGTGGCTTTTAAGGCCACGTATGGTCGGTCTTAGGCATTATAAATGCCTCTGCCTGCCACTGTGAATCAGGACGAAACAAGTTCATGCCATCAACACAGTGAGCAGTACTTCGCTACCGTTTGAATTGGGTTTTTCTTCTTGTTTTATGTTCATTTATTTCAGTTCATCGCATCTTGACATGTTTGTGTATATATAGTTGGTGATATCTGTTTGGTCCTTACTATAGTTTCATTTACAGTAGCACACAAGTGTATTTACGTGTATATATGTATGTATAAGAATTGGAAATGGTTAATGTGCCTAGCTAAAGAACTAACTAAATTAGACGACAAACAAATGTTTGAGTTTGTGTTTACATTTTACAATTATAAATGGATCAAAAGATCATCACGCAGAATCATTTACAGTGCACCAAAAAAAACATAATCGAATACTTTAAATTTGCTATAAACATTCTAAGCTACATTAACAATTAAATGGAAAAAACAATTTGGGAATTTCTTTTTTAAAAAAAGTGCCGCCTAGTCTACTTGGTAGCATTTTATCTTCGGCGCTGTAAAAATATTTTGTTATAAACTCGAAAACCTAAAGCAAATATAATATTTTGTGTGTGTGTGTTTGTGGTCGGTTTTTTTTGTAACCAAGAGGAAATACAATATGTTTCAGTTCCTTCAATATTTGCTTCTGCTTCTCAACTATTAAAATATATGTTCCTTGTATACAATTCAATATAATTTCTAAATTCCTTAATTCTTAGTGATATTATTAAGTTCTGCATTCATGCATTACAGCGATGGCAGATCAACGGGTACATGATCTAAGAAATTTGCCGGAAACTGACCCTGTCGTCCATTCGCCTCGCCATATAGCCAATCCTCATTGATGCGATACAGCACATTGACCAGTTCGTTTTCCTTTAAAATCAATACATAATAGGTTATTTAAGCTGAAGTTGTGAGTTTTTGTGAGCTTGATTTATCTTACCCTTAACGGCAGATCTCCTTCAACCTCGCCTGGGAAATTGTACAAGCAATGTGCAGTGTGTTTTTGCTCCTGTTGTGGTTGTTGTTGTTGCGTTTGAGTTGCATTTGCAACACTATTGCGTAATGGCACTTTGGTTTCCACATAGTTAACAGGAAAAAGACCCTCACAGCCAGAGCGTGTGCGTCCGCGATACCATTCTTCAGTGGGTTGCTCCAACAGATAGATCTTTTCGTTTTCCTACAAAACACAACAAATTCGTTATGAAGGCTCTTTCTGACTTTGTTTCTTAGTAATACTACTTACCCGAAAACTAAGATCACCTTCCTCGACACCATCAAAATCGAAGAGTGCAATGGCATATGGCAATTGCTCCTCCTCCACGTAGCCAGAGCTGCCATTGCTCAGAGCCAAGGCATCAACCTTGCCTGAAATCACATCCAGCAATGAGATATGTCCAGACGCTGAAGAGGTAACTGCTGTCGCAAGGGGCGGCGGAGCGCCCCTAGGCATTGGCGGTGAACAGGTCTCTCCACTTCCTCTACCACCACCATAGCCAATGAAAGGTGGAGGCTTTGGCGCCTTGGGCTTTTGCGATATTTTCGGCTTAATAATGGTTGGCATAGTCAACGATTGTGCAGGCGGCAACAGACTTCGGCCATTGCACAGCGGATTGTCCGAGCTAGGTGCTGCTTGTGGATATGCATGTGCTTGCATTTGACGCACAGGTGCCGCGCCAAAGCTTTCAACGGCATTGCTATAGATACTATTGTCCACCGCCTCCCAAGGATCGGCGACGTGGGGACTCTGTGTGGCTGGTCGCGAACGCGCTTGATGGTAATCATCCTCAAAGCCACTCTCCGGCTGCGATACGCTGCCATTGTTGGGTGAACTGAAATTGCTGTCGGAGCTAAAGCTATCAACGCTAACGCAATCGCTGTTTGACTTTTGTGTGAAGGTTGGCGACGAGGGCGGCGAATCAAAGCTAATTAGCTGCCCATCTGTGCTGCTGCTGCTCGATGTCTTCATCGTTTGCATCGTTGACATCGTTGAGGTTGTCGTTGTACTAGCTGTATTCCACGCTGCATTCCAGTCGTAGTTTGAGTTTGTTGTTGCATAGCTGCTGGATGCAGATGCCGTTGCAGATGCAGATGCCGCACCGGATGATGCTGCAATGCCGCTGCTCAGGCCGTAGACACGATTTTGTGCGGCGGCCCTTGAAGCAGCGGCCGTTGCCGTGGTCGTTGACTTTTTTCGATGAAATATGTTGGATATGATGCCACCAGCACCACTTCCGCCACTGCTACTGCTACTGCCACTGCCACCATGACTGTTGCTCAGGCTAGCTAGTTTTCGTCCATTGATTTGAACTCTTGGCGGTGGCGGTCGTGGCGGTGGCATTTTCTTGCAGTTGTTGCCATTGTTGCCGGCAATGGGAGCATCGAAAGGTGAATCATTCCAGTTGGTAGCTGGAGTATAGCGTGCCTGCGGGAATTTGCGAGTTATGCTGCTGCTGCTGCCGCCGCTCTCGACATCAAAAAAGTTGTTGTTGTTGTTAGATTTCTTGTGTTGCTGTTGGGGCACGGGTCCTCGGGGTGGCGGTGGCAATTTGATGTTTAACTTTTGTAGTCCACCATTCGAAGACTGTTGCTGCTGCAAATGCTGCTGTTGCAATTGCAGACGCAGCTGTTCCAGACTCGCATTTGCACCAGCCGCAGCGCTCTGTCCACGTGATCCGGGTGGTGCTGGCGCTGGTCTCGACGGTATGGTCATTCTACCTGCGAGAGAACAGAGATTTAATTGATAACTAAAATTTGTTTTTATCGTTATTTATCTTATAAAAACTAATTAGTACCCATAAAAAAAAGTTCGTTGTTAATTGTTCAATAAAAAAAACAATTTTTTTTGGGTCACAATCGGTAAACGGATGGATGCAGACTAAATTCGACTGACGATTTATTTTAAATCAATGCCAAACGTCAACAATAAATGAGAAAAAAACGAAAACAATTCAATTCATCTATCAACAACTGAGTGGTTATTAAGTTTTTCTATTTACGCTGCAATTAAGCAAAAATATAAATAAAAAATATATTCAATACAAACATTTCCGTGGGATTTACGTCATTGAATGGAGAAACCCCTTTGCAGACGCCCCCAAAAGAATTCGCATAAACAATGAACGGGGAAAAGCATGCCAGATATCTGCTTGAATGCAATTCCAAGTAGGAGGTAGGGACGAGAGTTCATTTGAATTTTTTGGTGACCGGCACATTACGGAACGACAATTGTGTAAAGTTTTTGTTGCAACAACAAAATATAATTCATATTTAAGCGCTACGATAAGCGGCACACACACACAAGTGCCGCACTCTTTCGCTTATCAAAACAAATACACATATCTCTCTCTTAGTGTATGGTTAAACATGCATATTTTAAAAAGCAAAACATTTTACGCAGCAAATAAATTGTGTTTAATTCGATATTCATTCTAATAATAATATGATGTTTATTGACCTCTACAGCTGACATGCGAAATCGTCATCATCATCATCAACGTCATCGTCATCACAATATTCATGAACAGAAGTAAATTCCCCAAAGCATTGACAAACAAAAGTCCGCCCAGTTGCGAATGTTGCCATAATTATTTCACTGCGTATAAACTCTAGGGTGGTCATTAAAAATGTAAAAACATTTTTGCCGCCCCTAAAATAGTTTGCTTGTGATAAACAGAATAAACTGTGTGAAAATTGTGAAAATCATTTAAATTAAAGGACATATCTTTAACCCGTTACGTTACATATACAATTATTTGTGTGTATTAACGAGTCTCAAAAAAATTATGGAAGTTTTATCGAAAATTTGAAACAAGCATGTTCTGCTCATGGTATAGAAGAGCTTAAGTACTTTTAGTCTCTGGGAATCGGCGAGATCGGAGATCGTTCATAAAGGCGGGTATGGCTACATCGACTCGGCTGTTGATGCTGATCAAGAATATATATACTTAATGGGATTGGAGATGCTTTCTTCTGTCTGTTACAAACATTTAATGGGATAAACGTATAAAAATAAACTATGTCAAACAATGTGAAAATTGTGAAAATTATTTATAAAGAATTAGACAAAATAAATAAAATAAATGTTTATAAAACCACCGCTTATATTGAAGAAAATCGTCTTGAAGCACGTGCTTTATTAAATTGAGAAAAATTTAGTTGATTTTTGTATCAATAAAAGAATCAAAGCTTTTAATTAGTTTACAGTTTATACAAACATGAAATTTGTTCTTTTTGTTACTGCTTAATCGCAATTTTTTTTTTCAGTATGTACATTTGTTTTCCTTGCATAATGTAAAGCTTAAAATATTCGTGTGCTACAATTGTTATTTGCATTTGTTTTTAATACCGTCTGCACATGCTACATTTACTATGCTCCACTTGACTCCAAAATGTTTTGTGTATATAGGAAGTGGACACTTGACATATGCCGCAGTCTGAACAATTCAGATAAAGGTGGGCATTATGGCATCTAAAAGGAAAAACTCCTTTAAAAAAAGGGGCAAGTCGAGTAAAAACGACTAGGACGTGCAATTTAGCATAATGACTAAATTTATTCACAGTCCTAAACCCAATTTTATCAATTTTAACATGAGTACTTATGTCGGAAATCAGAAACTTAATCGATAATTTAAAACAAACTTGAACTGCCTAGGACTAAGGCAAGCCTAAATTCCGAATCTCGAGTCTTGTATCTCTGAGATCAACATACATACACACGGATATAGGAACTGCTGATATATATACTTTATGAGGTCGGATAAGATTTCACAAAACCAAAACACTCTTTTTAACTCACATTATGAGTTAAGAGATTCAAAAAAAAGATTTATGAACATTTCGTTCTTTAAACATATTAGCTTTCGGTATATTGTTTGAGGAACAAACACAATTCTTTGTTTGTATGCAAAAAGATATGTCAATCTTTCTATCTTTTCATAAGCACAAAGAATGTTTTGCAAAAAATATGTTAATTTAAGTTTTAGAAAATAACTTGTTAAGCGAATACCGTTCATATTATTATTTTACAATGTGCAAAAAATTAACATGATTAAGACGAGCTTTCGTTTCGTCACACATATGAAAAGAAATATATTCTTGAAGAGCAAAGCGAGCTGATTTGGTTTTAGCCATGCCCGTTTGGTCGTCTGTCCGTCTGTTTCTAAGATATATATTGGAAAAAGCAAACCACTTTATTACATATCGCTGACATACAAATGTGAGTTTTTTAACAAGATATAACTACGTAAAATAAAAAGTATACCAAATATACAAAATAAACTTCTTTTACTTTTTCCTTACTTAAGAATGTTTTTACTTTTAATCCGTGAAAATCCGTTTCGGACATTATGGATATGGCCAAATAAAAATACTTCCTTCTTATGCGATATACATTTTAAGGCATATCTTGAAACACAAATTTCCCTACAGTTTATGTATAGTGTTTTAAAATACTCAATACATATTTTTTCACTACAAACGAGGCACAAATTGCAAACACGTTTCGCACTACACAAAAACAACATCAACAACAGCGCCTATTCACTAACGACTAACAGAACCAATCTAATTAAAGTCACCTTCTGAAGGGTAGTCGAAAAAGTGGACATAAAGTGGGGAATGTAAGGGGTGGGGTGGTGCAACGGTAGCGCCAATTTGCATAGACAACACGTGTAAAAGGTGCATTTTAGGGTTTGGCTATCGTTTCTGCTCGTTTTATGTTCTCCCATCCATTTCTCAATACCTTTTCATATGGGGTGAGAACGTTAGCCCCCATGTTATATGGCATTTGTACGTACATATGTTTGTGTAATTACATCATTTGTTTTTTGTGTTTTGCATTTATTTGAGAGAGCAGAAAAATATTTAGAAAGTGAGTGTGAAATGTATTTTTATATTTTAAACGTATTAGAAAGCTAAATTTTGGTTTTAGTACCACAACAGAGAATTGATGTAGCAATAATGACTGACAAAATTAATAGCAAAGATAGCTAACACTAAATAAGAGTTCTTAAGTAAGTTTTAAAACACAAACTAAAAAATTGCGACTTTTTCTTGATTGTTAGAAATAATAAAGCTTAATATGGCACACATTGACTAACTTTTAGCTGATGTCATCTAAAAGACTAGTTTGTGTGTCATTGACTTTTTTATTCGGTTTTCAATAAAAAAAGTTTATAAATAACAAGAAATTTTTAAATAAATTTGTTGTTTAAGCATATAACCCAAATAAAATCTTCTAGTCTTACTAACGACTGTAGAACAAGTACACAAATGCATAAATTTATGTACAAATGTATGTATAATATTTTCACATTGATGTATAACAACAAATTTATGTAAAGTGTAAAGCCCCGTGCATGCTAAGGTCACAAGTTCTCGTGTTTAGTACATATTTAGTGCTATTGTCATATGTACTTGGTTGAAAACATAGATGGGGTTATTTCTTTAGGGGTTTTTCTGAATGATTGACGTTAAACTACTGCCGGTTGTAACCGGTTAAAGGCTGTGCAAATTGTTCTGCAATGCAGTGAAAGCGTTGCATTCGGATATTGTGATACAAAAATATTAGGGGTGTTGTGGATTCTTCTTGCAAAGACGATGAAAGGCAGGTGAACTTGAACGTGATATGTGGATGGAGTTTTGGGTTAAGGCACCGTGCATTCTACGTTTCAGTTGCATCTAAGTTTTCGATGAACATTGATTCACTTTAAAGCTATGTATTGACACCCGCTAACATGTACATATACCTCAAACTACAGTACAGTATCTTCATTCTGATGTCAACATGATTTCTCCAACTAATATTGGTGCCTCTAGCGCAAACTCTACTGCGAAATACGTTTAAAATCCAATTATCGCTTTAATGAGTGCTAATCAAAGCAAATCAAACAATAATTTATCTGCCCGCTTGATGTACATGATGTAAAAATATATAGTATTTATATTAATCAAGCGTCATGGATAACTTTTGCTCAGCTCATCTACTTGTCAGCTTGATCACATTCATCTACGAACCATAAAAAAAAACACAGGAGAACAAAAGAAAGTGTTTCTCTAGTCAGATACGAGAGAGACTTGTTACCCACGCTAAATACTAAATTGGGCACGTTTGTGTGTATGTGTGTCTGCCCGTACTCATCTCAGCTGAGCGACGATCGTACGTACAGTGAGAGCGAATCGAAAACTCACGCCCCAACATGCAAACAAAAATGTTGATGATAGAGTTCATGAACATTATCAACAACACTCTTGAACAGCCTTAAGTGAATATCGCTGTAATTGTTTTGCTTGCGGACTGCGTTCAAAAGATACATTTTCAATGCTCTATTTAAATTGATGGCTTCGGCATTTCTCTTTTGCATTTGCCAGCATACAGCTATTGTTGTTGCTTAGAGTTCGATGTTTCTGCAATTGGCAATGCCCAAATACTAAACACAATGTATAAAACTAATAATAATAATAGCAACAACAAATATTTGCGCCATCAACAACAAGATGTTATTACGACCTTGAAAGCTCTTATTTTTATTTGTTGAAAAAAACAAATATTGTATACACTTTAAATACCTACAGCGGATTTTCATGCCACAATAATGTCAAATTGAACCAGATCAAAAAGTCATAACCAGACTCAAAAATCTAAAGAAAAGTTCATTTGATTTACATAATTGTTTCACTCAATTCAGGGTTGGGTGCTATAAGCACTTGGGTCGGACAACGACATGCATTGTTTGTCTTTGAGGTTAAGGCCTTTTTATTAAACCAATGAACCAAGGAGCCCTCATCAGAGCGATGTTAAATCATGTCAAAATGCACAGCTTTTGTTTATGCATGTACAGCTTTGTCAATATTTATAGGTTAATTAACACGCACTGAGGGAATACGACTAAAAAACGAGCTTAAAACAGTTGAATTCAAAATTTTTAGTTGGCGCAAATGTTTAAATATTTGCACAACACGTAAACACGGTTCAAATTGAAACGTGCGGCAACGTCTATTTCTTTTTGTACACCATATTCCTCCACTTTTTGAATCTCTATCTTTTTGGCGTTTGCTTTATGCGGAAAGTTCAACACATGTTTAAACGAAACGGCAATACATACAAACATATGCGATCGGTTTGCGAAGGCGTACAAAGCAAATGGAATAATCACTGTAAGCAGTAAAAGCAAAGAACGAAACACAAAACATAAAACATCGAATGAACAGGTTTTCAAAGTAAAAGCAAATAAAAAAACAATATAAAAAAGTTTTTCTCTTGTTTTTCACAAAATTTGCATTGTTTTCATTTTGAAAAACAGCGTATTGTAGCTAAGAATCACAGAGAATTAAGAGCAGACAATGTGTGCTTAAATTGCACGTTCATTTATTATGTATGTATGTTTGTACATACATACTTATGCACGGAAAAATAGGCATTCATCATGATTGCATTCTGGACTCGCATTCATGCGTTGCAGTGCATATATGTATAGACTGAAACTAGGTCAAAGTTGAACACAAATGACCTAATCATCCGTTTATACATATTTTCTGTGTGTCATTGAATATGGCGCTCCCTGCCCACAGTTCGATAAACAATTCCATTAGCTATCGCATCCTTGCTCGGCAACGATAACGATCATATAAATATCAATATCGATTTAGAACAATACAAAAAAGAGAAAGTTTAACTGTGAGCTAAAGCACTTATTTTAACGTTTTGTACAAGAAACACATTTCTTGAAAACACTATACAGATATAATTTAACATCTTGTCGCTTCCTGTTTTGAACAAAAGTACTATCGCTATAACTGAAAGGCATGCTACATAAGAAGTATTGCTTAATAATTACTCGTATACCCCTCTGGAGGAACTTATCAATGTTTGCCGGCTGGCAAAAACAAGCCTCAAGACGACATGCAACGAGTAAAACTCAGTGAATTGGAAAGTGAGCGAAGCACAAACAGTAAACAGAAGCCGAACAGAGACTGACACTCAGGCAAACAACACCTGCTGCTATTGAAAGTGAACAAAATGAAACTTAAATGTTTTGGGGGGGAATGAAAATGAAAACAAGCCAGGTCCTGCGTTGTTTAACTTCTTATTGCCAAAGTGTAAAATGAATTGCGCCAGATGCTTCGTATCAGAATTCATTCAACAGCTTATCGTATTTTTTAACTAAGCTACAAAACAAATAGAAGCATGAAATTATGTAATGGACAATTGTTGTACAATATTTTATATCATATTTCAAACAAAGCAAACGATAAATATTTAATTAAATATTTACATATGTATGTATGTAGTTTGCATGTGTTAACTCAACCATAATGACCTTGATGGCAGTTTAATCAAATAACAAGGGCGCCTTACAAGTGGGTAAATGTTGGGGTTAATGAAAATTGCCAATTGTGCAGACAGGCGCAGCTTGTGTAATGTGTGGTGCATTAGCACTTACAGAAATGACAATTAAAAGCGATTTATGATAACGAATACGGGTAACTAACCTTTTGCAGATTTTTATGGCGCAACGACTCTTGTTTGTGGGCTTGCTTGCTTATTTCGCTGATGCGCTCCAAATGGTGCTGGTAAATCAACAAAACCGTCAAGACCAGGCCCAAGACCAACGACCAGGCCAAGCCACGATGACTAATACTCGCCACACTCACTCACACAGAGACAATAGTTAACTTTTTTTGCCGCGCTCGTCCAACAAACTAGCCACAAAATGTTCGTGTGCGTGTGTCGTCACAACAGCACACACAAACAAACAATCAAACAACGCACTAAAAAAAAGGCAGCTGCAGATTGCAGTGCTATTGTTTGCAGCTGCTACGCGCGATGGATGGACTATTTTATTCACTACACAACACAGCCACGACAATAGCCACAAATAAATAATTTCACATAAGCATACAATTTAGTCGATACTTTTGTTGAATTGCAAAATTCTTTGTACAAAAAATTTCGTTTTCCTTTCAGCAAAACTGCGCCGCGATTTGCTAGTGCTGTTCGTTTTCGCTCGTTTGACAATCTGCTGACAGAGTTGTGTCTGCTCTCTAGAGATGTTGCTCCTAAATATCGATACATGAAAAATGTGCAAAGCATAATTTCGATAAGAATTCTTAAATTTTCCCAAAATTTGTGCTAGTGCTTTTCTTAAACAATTTTCATTTAAAGAATCTAAGCAAGCTTTTGCTTAACTTTTCTTAATTATTAGATTATACACATTTAAAAAATGCGATAGCCTGGTAACACTGTTTGTGTTCAGCTGTTTCTTGGCAGCCATAAACAAAACATCACGATTGCTACTGAGTCCAAAACAAAAGCAACAAAACGGTGAAATCTTTGTATCTAGTTAACGTAATTAGGCTGAGCCTGTGTCTGCGAGCCTTTAGTATGGCCTGGCGTTCAGTGGGTACTAACAATGCTGATCTTATTCGTCAGCTGCGTGGTAAGAACCCAACAAGTGCCCTTTTTCTATAGTGTGTATTTGTGTATTAAATAATGTATTGTAAATAGATTACGGCGTAATTGCAACGGAGGCTGTCGCAAATGCTATGATTGCTACAGATCGCAAGCACTACTGTCCCCGTAATCCATACATGGATGCACCGCAGCCAATCGGAGGTGGCGTAACTATCAGTGCCCCTCATATGGTAACTTTGTGTTAACAACAAATTTGTAACATTGATGTGTACAAAACATTTATTTTTTCACAAACTACTTAGCACGCCTTTGCTTTGGAATATCTGCGAGATCAGCTGAAGCCTGGTGCGCATGTACTTGATGTTGGCTCCGGCTCAGGCTACTTGACTGCCTGCTTCTATCGCTACATTAAGGCCAAGGGTGAAAATGCCAACACTCGTGTCGTTGGGATTGAGCACCAGGCCTCGTTGGTGCAACTAAGCAAAAGCAATCTTAACTTAGATGCAAGTGACATGCTGACCTCGGGCCAAATGATAATTGTTGAGGGAGATGGTCGCAAGGGGCACGCAGCTCTTGCTCCATACGATGCCATACACGTAGGTGCTGCTGCACCCGAAACTCCTACCGAATTATTAAATCAACTGGCTATAGGAGGGCGCCTTATAGTTCCCGTTGGCCCGGAGGGTGGCACACAGTATATGCAACAGGTAGGTTCTTCAAAAACCATAAAACAAGAAAAAATAATAATATTTTACATTAAACTTTTTATATCCTTTTAGTATGACAAGGATGCTGATGGCAAAGTGCAAATGACTCGTCTAATGGGTGTTATGTATGTACCCTTAACAGATTTGCGTTCTTGACTGCACAAACTGGGAACTGCAATAGTCGCCATGCTACTGCTTGGCTTTGTGCTCTTTCAATTGTGGAAATATTATCGTTAAACCCATTTATTCATAGTAGTAACAGCAATCTCCCAATATAAAGTATTTCCTGTGCTGCTTTCTATGTTAAAAGTTATTTTCAAATTTATCTCAAGAAACATAAATAAAATAAACGCACTTGATGTTTAAAAATTGTTATTAAAAATTCATGAAAAACGTTAAGTACTCTGGATATTTAAATTAAGCCACTCGGAGCTATAATCAACTATCGATTTTACTATCGAGTTGTTCAATTGATCGCCTGCTTGCGATGTATTATTTGTTTTTCGATAAGCATTGTGGTAGTAATCGGAATGCCACCAGAAGAACAGCAACAGGATATAAACATGTCAGAATTTGTTGGCAAAATTCGATTAAAAAACTTGGTGGAACTGCAGTCTGAAAATCATGTTGACACAGCAGACATTCCAAATACTTTTAAAGTCGACGACACAACACCCGAAAAGCACAAGAAGGCGCGAAAAGCACGCGCAGCGACAACCACAAGAAAGAAGACCAGTGATGAAACTAAAATAGCACAAGTAATTGTTAGTAGCACTACAATTAAGCGGACAGGCAAAAAGGAGCCACTTCCGGGTCAAATGCGCATAGACTCATTCTTTAAAAGTAGCTCCAAAAGCTTCAAAGTAGAACCATTGGGAATCTCACCTGCAAAGCAAAATCCTCAGCGACCACAACGTAAAGGACGCAAGCGTCTGTTTGACGAAGAGTCGTCCACAACACAAGCAACAACTGATACAACGAGCACATTTTCAGAAATTGATCAGAAAAAGAAACCCATTACTAAGCGATCACAGCCGCCGCGCACAGCCAAGACAAAATGTACGGCTTCTCCAAGCGTCATAATTGATCTCTGCTCTGACGATGAATCGGAATCTGAAAGAAATAAATCCTGCGAAATAAAATCAGCCAAACGCGGTGTATTAGAGTCACGCCAACAAGATGACTTACCTTTTGTGTCAATACCAAATTTAAATCTGTCGAACGAAGTTGGCAATGAAATTGAAGCTGCTTCAAAAGAAAATATACCTAAAGGACGTAAGCGCAAACGCTGTCCGCCCTACAAGGTTGTAGAGGATACGACCTTTGCAGTAGACGGCTTTCAGTTTGGTGACATTCCGAATGCTACACATTATTTTCTCACTCACTATCATGCCGATCACTATGTGGGTCTAACACGCAAATTTTCCCACCCGCTCTATATGAGTCCCATAACGGCTAGCTTAGTGGAAACATTTATACCTGTAGACAAGCAATATGTCCATGAAATCGATGTAGATCAGTCGATTGTTGTCAACGACATTGAAGTCACAGCCATTGATGCCAATCAGTGAGTACTTACTACTTCATATAATTATTCAAAACTTTCTGTAATATAATTGCTTTCGCTTATGATCCAGCTGTCCGGGTGCCATTATGCTCCTCTTTAAATTAAGTACGGGTAAATGCATATTGCATACGGGCGATTTTCGTGCCAGCTTCGAAATGGAATCGCTGCCTATATTTTGGAACGTGGACGTCGATCTTGTATACCTGGACACCACGTATTTGTCCAAAAACTATGACTTTTGTCATCAGTCGGATAGCATTTACAACGCCTGCTCTTTGGTGCGGCAATTCCATGAAAAAAATGCCAGCAAGCGTATATTACACGTATGTGGATCGTACTTAATTGGAAAGGAGAAAGTGTGGATGGCACTGGCGGAGGAGTTTGAACTGCGCGTCTGGACAGAACCTAATCGTCGGAAGGCCATCAACTGCCTTAATTGGCCAGAGCTTAAAGAGAGGCTGTGTGATGATCCATATGAAGCCAATATGCATGTTATTAGTATGGGAAAGATAAGTTACCCAGTAAGTGATCCTTATAGAAAATGTTAAAGCATCTTAGTAAATACTTTCTTTGCAGCAACTGGATCAGTACTTTAAGCAATTTGAGAGCCATTTTGATATGCTGTTGGGCATACGACCCAGCGGCTGGGAAAAGAATTCAAAACCTTCGTACGGTAAGCGTATCAGTGTGATTGGAGTTGAATACTCTGAACATTCCAGTTATCGAGAGCTAGAACGTTTCGTACGTTTCCTCAAGCCAAAGAGTGTTATCAGCACTGTTCCAGTGCAACGCGATCTCTGTGTAACCGCAATAGTACCGTCAAACTGGTATAACTACAAAGGCATTGCTGGTATGATCAGTACGGGTTATCAGCCCTCAATCACAACGTTTTTTGAAACACCACAGCGACAGACGCGAACTTTGCCCGTCAAAAAATCCAGCATGATAGTAAGCCCTGTGAAAAATATTAACATCACATATCCAGACGACATCCAAAGCTGCGTGAGCGACATAGACGATGATCCTCTTGTTAAAAACGCTAAAACTCAACCTGAGGTTGATAAATTTAGTCCCAGTAAAAGTCCTGCACAAGCTGTCAGCAGATTTACGTCTGATGCTTCAGATGATTTGCTTTCGTTCAGATAGCATTTTGTTATGTTTTTTATTAATGTTAATTGTAAGTATTCGTTCTAATTAAAAAAAAAAAGTTTAATTAAAATTCTAGTTTTATTTAGCCTTAAAGCAGGATTATCACACAACAGGGTGGCCTTACAGAGATTAACATTTGAGAAAGAGCTTGATCTCCAGCGCTTGACCTTGTGGGGAAATATTGTTGGGTTCGCGGCAGTCTTCTTTGGGCAACGTACCAGAGAGACCATGAGAGTGTTTAGTAAAGGAATTCACAGGTTTTCGGCCCTAACTTCACAGTCAGGACAGAGCCCAGAGAAACACCGCACTTTGCAAACGCACAGCTCGATTTCTTTAATGTTCACTCAAATGATAACATTCTACATATTTATGTGTTTAAATTGTATTTCATATTCATTTTTATTTAGATTTTCCACTATTTAATATATTTCAATGACATAGTAACACTTGCTTATACAGCTTATATGCATAACATAAATATCTCAAGGAGTAATGAGCTTTAAGATTTGTTAACTGATAAATATTTGTTAATGATATTCACAATGCAGGGCGATGATTACTGAATTGAAATCCGTCCCTGGCCTAGGCAATACGAATGAGGCTTTGATTTTCAGCTGTTGGTTAATAATTCTCACTGATATGTTTTTTGGTATAAATAAGAAAGTGAACAGCTTAAATTTTGGAATGGAATGGACAATGTATCGATTTATGCTATTTCATTTGGTTCTATTCAAACAATAAACATTGTTGATGCAACTAAATATATATGTATGTATGTAAGTATGTACATGACCTATTATATGTATACAATAAATAGCAATTGTTTTTTTTTTTAACCATATTTCGCAAGAAACTAACAAATTTAACAAAACTCAAATTTTAAAGGCATTATAACTAAAAACCAATTTGACAATAAAGTTAACAACAAAGCGCATAAGTAGACAATGACTTGGGGACCAGACCACTAGACTTGGTGGGTAATACAGAAGTTTTAAAAGTTGCAGCCATTAACTATAAAGAGAAAACAATAGTTGTTAATCATTTTAAATCACACAAATGCACTCATATCACGTACCACCAAGAGAAGAATGGACTTTTGTTCTGGAAGCGCTGAGTGAATGAGAAAAAACGACTGCCACTGGATCTGAAAAAGGACAGGAAGCAACATTATTTGTGTCATAAAATATTATTGAAATAAATTCATCTTACCGCTCAACAACAACAGCTGGCATTTGGACCAACTGCACAGGCGATTTGCCATCGCGCAATGCTTGCGTTAGGTTTAGTATCTGGCCACGCATTACGGACATCTGGCGCTCAAAGAGCCGTTTATCGAATCCACGATCTTGTTGAAATAAATACAACAGCTCTGTACAAATTTCCTCCACAAAATTCATATCGGATAGCTGTGGCAACACCTGATCCTTGATGTCATCACTGAAAGGCACCTTGGCCTGAGGCAACCAGGCCCAGTGATAGGGATATGCGCGCCACGAATCCGGATGCTTGAACGGGAAGGCCAAGCCATTATCAATGGCGGCAATTCGAATCTGTGGTGCCTCCACCAAATTCCACGTGGGCTCCACTTTCGTACTTTGCAACTTTCCGGGACTGGGGCCAGCAGTCTGTTCATCGTCGCTGCTAGCATACCCACTGACACCACTGGGTGAGGGATCACCGATGCCCATGGATGTGGGCGCGGGCTGGCCACCGCCAGTCGCTCGCTGTATTTCATTGGCCAACGACGACGTTGGCTGCGTGTCATTGATGTCTATGATGGAATGTCCAGACACCACTTGTTTATGTGCACGCGCCATGCTCTTGCCACCAGTGCCGCCAACCTCACCCACAAGCTTGGGCGCCACATACTTGATTAGCCAGTTGTCATTGCCTCGATCCGTATTGCGGATGATGTAATCCAGTACAACCAAACGTTCGAATTGCAACTGAAATGATTTGGTCAGCGCTGGCGACAACTGCTCATTCTCAAAACGACGCAGCCAGAAGTCAGCGTCCTTGTATCCCTCAACAAAAAGCTGAAACGAGCCCGTCTGCAAAAACAAAGTATTATGAGTAAACTATTTAATTAGTATAAATGAGATTTAGAACTAACCTTCAGTGGCAAACTCATGCGATTAAAGTGAGCCGATGGATAATGCTCCTTAATGCGTTTCTTTAGTTTAGCCTTTTGCCGATCAATGCGCGCATAGTTAAAGCTTTCGGCTACCAATCGAACGACTCGCGTTTTTGGTACCACATTCAAGTTTAACTTGCGGTCAACCAAACTCGCTCCAGCCTCAGATAAGTAGCTAACAAAATACAGTTTGCTTTAGGAATATACTCTTTATATTATGCAATCGAGATTTTTAAACTCACCCTTGATTTGGTATCAGACAAGCGCGGCCGAAGCAGCAAGGGCAACACAGCTTATGCATCCATTTGGTCCATTTTGGATTCAGTCTACCATAAGGCTCTTCATCTTTTGGCTTAAAAACGGCCAGGCAACGGTGCTATCAATTGCAAAATTTTAGTTATATTAACAATATTCCTTCAAGTAATTTTCGCTTTATATTGTATCGAAAACAAACCAAAAGTCATGCAAAAACCAACTCGATTACAAGACTTCCCCGTTTGTTCGAAACTTTAATTTATGCGCTATTTTTATAGTTTTAATCACAAGGCTTAAACTAGACAACTTGGATTATGCGGGGCGCAAAATAATAATATTTAATATAAATTCATTTAACTTACATTTAAGGCATCCTTAACAAAATAGGAACCACTGCTGCCCTGATAGATTCGTTCGGGTAAAACGCCCTGTTCAATGGCATGTTCTGCCTGTGCCACAATCTCTGAGAAGAGCGGATCGTCTGTAAAACAAAAAGTATATATTATTTTACTTTTTCAATGTTATTTAATTAAATTATACTTATAAAGTTTGTGCGCAACACAAAAACACGCATGTCTCCAACAGTTGCTTAAGGCAAACTGTTTATATATTATAATTATGTATAAATAAAAATAGCTTTTGTCTGCAATGAGTTTTTGACCTTTCGTGACAACTTCTTACACTCATTACTACTTAATTGTAAATGTGTACATATGTACATTATTATTGACCAAAACAGTGGTAAAGAACTTCTTTTTTTTAGCTTCAGTACTCTGAAGAAATACTTTATAAACTTTGCGATTAAGTATGGAGTTATGCCTGATTTTCAATTTAATAAGATCTGTACATTGAATATTCCTAAGTATATTAAAAGGTTATCGTAAAAATACAAATGTTTGTTAAATAGGTCTTAGGAACTGTTAACTTTATATTAATTACCATTTTAAAAGGTTGGCAGATATATAGAAAATCAACACTAAGTTCTTAGTGCTTTTTATACTTTTAACAAATGAAATCTGAAAAACTGTGAGAGCAAAAGACTTTAGATTCAAAACTTAAGCTCTCCTACACCATGAGCAGAACAACTTGGTTTCAAATTATCAATTACACTTCACATGTGATCAATAGCAAAAAATAACTTGAATTTTTGTAAATTGTTAAAGTGAGGTTTGAAGTTATGGATAAAATAATGAACCTTTGAAAATATTTGATCAAATTTTGAATTAAAGAGGACCGGAGAATGTGCGTAGATACAAATGTACGCGTAGAGCCTTCCTTATAGTTTCTTGTTGCCCTTTATTATGTCACTACCTATAAAGTCGAAGTTATCGTTGAAGTCGCAGTGATCCTGATAAATGGTAAATACATGCTGTATAAAATTCTCCCGACTGGAGCACAACGAACGGGCCATTGTTATTAAATGAGTAGTGTTTTGTGCGTTTAAAATGCAAATAGTTAAAGTTGCTTCAAATTAAATGGGGGCACACACAGCACATTTGTAAATTTGCATATCAAAACCGTTTCGATAGGGTCCCCGACCCACATTTGATGGTAGCGAAACACTTACACATGTTTTTCAACGGGCAATTGGCGCATTGGCATTTGGGCAGCGCTATTTTAAGGGTTGACTCATCGGAATCACCTTTCACGGAAGGGGTATAGTACAGAACAGTTGGTTTTTCATCGTCCTCATCATCCGAGCGCGATGGCAAATAATCCTTATTTTGAGCATCGCAATTCTGCTTACAACAATAACATACGTACGGCTCATACACTGATTCAACAGAGCTTTTCTTACTAACTGCAAGGTCATCACTTTGCGGTTTTGACGGTTCTTCATTTGATTTTGTGGGATCTGGAGATGTTTGTTGGGTTGTCGTCATTCTCTATGACCACTCGGCGATAGATGGAGCCACAACAACGCCCATTTTAACATGCACTCTCAATTTGCAAAACTTTAAATTTGATATTTGATGTCGTGGTGTATTATTACAAAAGGCAAATATTGTGTTATTTTTTTAACATTAAAAGAACTTTAACATTGACTTTCCAAAACGAAAATCAAATATATTGTGAAGCTTATGTCAGAGTTGATTATTTTTAGAATTAAGCAGCGTTGCAAAAATGATAAAAATAAGCTAAATATACATACATATTAATACCATTAATGTGTTACATAGCTTATATAGTTTGAAACAAGTTGCCAACTTTTACCACAGTTAACCAGCTGGCATATTGTTTGTTATCTGTTTAGAAGAAAACGTAAGTAAACAAGTTAAAAAATCCCTTTTATCAACTTGTCTTAAGATTCTTTATGCTCTTATACCCATTTCAGGCGTTTCAAATGGAAATTAAAGCAACTTTAAATTAGTGTGTCATAGGAAGCTATGTAAACGAAATGGCAGAATGCTGTAAATAGCTGATTTACAAAACCATACCAAATTACCAGTTCAGTTTTATTTGTTGACACTTTTACATATACGCAAGGTAGGAAGCCCCACAATACTTGCTAAACATGGTATGAAAAGTTTTTACTTTTCCACAAGGAGATATAAATATGTATATAGCAAACTCACCGCCAAATGTGTTTGACATAAGATCAAGATGATCATGTCCGCGTCCGAGGGCGCCAAGTAGATCGCTGATGCGACTGGCGTGACTGCCACCACCGCCGCCGCCTAGGAGCGGCTGTGACTCACGATTGTCACTGCCGGCGTCCGTGGACATGCCCTCGAAATCGATTTCTGGCACAAGACAAATATCGTCGGCCTCCTCGTGCGGTAGGCGTGACGTCGTAATTGATTTTAGCGGCGATGTAGTCTTTTGCGTCGTTGTTGCGCGTTGTCGCGTTGGTGTTGCAATGTGACTAATCACTAAAGCCGGTTGCGATGAGGTTGCGTTCGATCTGCCGCTAATGCCTTCGTGGCTCTCCTCGGAGTGTATGTAATTCGCACTACTATTGACGTTTCGCAGGGCCGAATGTTGCATTCGGTTGTTGTGCAGTAAAACTTCTTCTTCATCGTCGCCATCCCCATCGTTGTCATTAAGCAAAAGCAGTTGCTTCACTTGCGGTTGCTTTTTAACAGTTGGGGTGACAAATAAATCGACGTTTTCAACATCATCGCCACCAGCGCCATCGACAAGAGCCACATCAACAGCCGCAGCAGCTGAGGGGCCGCTGTCAACATTATCTGCAGTAACGGCATCATCGTCATCATCATCATCGTCGTCTACTGATAAAAGAATTTGTTCACGATCTTTCTTTGTTTTGCGCTTTGTTTTTCGCTTGCCGTTTACAGATGCTTTGCCATGCACACCAATCGTATTTATCTAAGCAAATAAAGAGAAGGTTCACCTTAACATATATGATTTGAAACCCTTTTTGGTCGACTTACCTCAACTTGCGTTGTCAACTGATTAATTTCGCTTGCTTCGTATCCATTTAGAAGCGGTGTCAGCTGATTTCTGCTCGTTGTTGTTGTTGTCGTTGCTTGCTGCTTAACAAAGTCACCAATAAGATCGACCTCATCTTCAAGTTGCAGCAAGGGCGCCCCATTGGACTGAGCGTTGTTCATTGCAACACTTGAACGGTGTGCGTATAAGCGTATTTAAATGGTTGGGGTGGCAGTACGCGACAAGTCACAAGCGGGAATGTCTCCCGTATCTTGCAATGTTAACAAAGGCGCGCGCTCAGTTTTCGCAGCCTGGCTGTGACTTTTATTAGGCGAACGTGAACACTGTTATCTGCTGCTGAGCGCTACGCCTCTATTATTCATAATTTGCATGTTCTATAATTTGATCTACAATTTGGTTTTATACTGCGATTTTGTTTTTTCTACGCATTTGCTATGCACCAATTATTGATTATTCTCTTTAAAATTAATATATGTACATATATATATCTCTAGATATATGTGCGAATATATATATATATTGATTTCGTAGCCAGATACGAAAATGATGAGCAACGACACTGTCCACTTGCTGAGAATGTTGCAAACAGCTGGCAAGACTATCCACTTGTGCATTACTTTAACTGTTCTAACTTTGGTGATATATCGATAATAAAAGCACACATCGATTACATGGGTTTTCGCAAAAAAAATTAACACCTAGTAAATTTCAATTGTTTTCTCTTAACATTTGCCAACTTTATTCTTATAGATATATATTTAATAAATCGAATACATTCAACATTATTGTAGAGCAACAGACCGTCGCAATTTGTCAATGCTATTCAATACTTTACTAAGCTCTTGTTGCAGATTAGTACTGTCCGTAACAAGTTCAATGGTTTTCTTGAATTTATCCATTGCGTTTCGTAAGCTTAGTGGAGGCAATACACTGAACCAAAACAAAGGCTCGACATAGCCGTTCTCCTTGTCCACAGAATGGCGCTCCAGTGTGGTCGTCGATTTAATTTCATCTGTTTCAGTTACAACCCGACAAAGGGCATTAAACTCCGCACTATTTTCTGTGGGTATCTGAGCTGTTGAAATCGAATGTCCACCTTGTTGAAATTTGGTTCGGGCGATGAGAATGGCACCACTGGAACTTGTGCGCTCAATGTCGATGCGACTTTGGGTGTGAGCTTCAATAAGATGAAACATGTCCAAGTAGAGAGAGTCAAGCAACTGTCCAGCATTCGCTTTATCATCTTCTGAGCTTTTTGTAGACATTTTATCACTTTAATTTCTTAACTAGTAAGTAAAGTTTTGCCTTGTTATGAAAAAAATAACACCAATGCTCAATCATATGATTGAAAACAAGCCTGTTCTTATTCTTATCTAAAAAGTTGGCAGGCCTGCTGTTAAGCTCTGTTATGCAAGGGCTGCACAAAATAGAAGTGAAAGAAAAACAGGTTGGTTCATGTTAGTAATTTTTGCCAATCGCTTGTTTTGTTAATAAAGTTAATTTAGTTTATTCAAAAAGCTAATTTTTTGAGTCCGTTCATTTTAAGTATATAAGCCTTCCCCCATTTGTGTAAAAAGGTTAAAATCTTTCCAAGAAAATTTAACAAATAGCTCACTGAATCTAATGTTATAAAACCAAAGAAACTTGCTACTGAACTGCAATGCTCATCACTACTGTAAACTCAGACTTCAGTTTACAGTGCTATGTACTTTGCTTTTGAAAGGGTATTTATAAATGTCTTAACTAGTCGCTTTAAACTAAGGATATAATATGTTTTAAATGGAATACTCATATTAAATACTTATATAAATCGATCAATAATTAGAAAAACGCTCCTGTAAATACATGCATAGCTTGCAAGAGAATTTAAACTTCGATGCGGTATTTGGATTCAAATGCGATTGAGAGAAAGTTTATAAAACCCGGTGTAATTAGCGACTAGCAGTTAGTTTAGAAACAAAACTACAAGCGCTAGCTAGCCTCCACGAAAATTATCATCAACACTCACAGAACTATTGACATTATACCAGTGTAAATAGTTACCTACTTGAAGTACTATTTCAATAGCTATTGATTATGATAAACAGTCATATTGCCGACTTGCATTGGCGTACTCAAAAGTGCGGAAACCAACTGAACAACAACAAGCAAGACGACGACTACAGCGATGACGACACTGCATCTTGGTCAGATGAAGCACAGGTGCTGCACAAATTAATATTTGCTATTCTGGTCTCCCTTCGCTTGTGTTAACCAATATGTCAATAGTGTACTAATATACAAACATATACAACAACATGTATGTAGCAATATATTTTGCGAAACAAATAAGTGACCTTAGGTGTGACTAAATATTTAAGACAGTGCAAATATAAACATATAGTTAGGTCATGCATGAAAGATGTATATACATATGGTTGATGTGGCAATATGGAGATCACTAACGTTTATATGGCTTAAAAACATTAGATAAGTCCAACATTAAAATCACTTTATTGTGTCATAATAAATTAAACCAGACCCAATGTGCATGTTAATCTTATCGCAACAATTGTTTAACAGTCGAAAAACACTATAGTGAACTTTACGTCGGACTTTTACTAACTAATTTTCATTCTGTGTCTAGTTTCGCTTTAAAGTTTTTACCCCCTTCTAAGATTTGTTTACTAAAAGGTTCTTAATTCGTTTTAATTTTTGTCATTTTTCGGTAATTGCTTTTTATTATTATTCGTTCGTTATAAGAAAGCCTTACTATATATTTAACAATATAAAGATAACTACATTGTAAGCATAACAATCGTCTAATGACTCTGCTAATTACAATCGCCGACCAAACAGTCAACAAGGAAGCGAAACAAAGAACATCACAGTCAAACAATTGTTGATTCCCAACGGACAGGAATGTCAACACCAAGCAAAACATTAAAAGCACATCGTAGTAGTCTAAGCGACTGTTTGAATGAAGAATTGGACAGTGACAACGGAATCGACAACACAATGTGGCGCAATGAGATTCAGCAAAACGATGATCTTCTGCCCGAAGAGCAGTCGGAACAGATTGATACAAATAGGAGGAGAAGGTACGGTGATCTGGTCGATATTGTCCTACGAATGGTCATTGTGGTAATCTTTATGTGAGTATTGATGCTTATCTCATGTTATTCGAAACGAATAATGACAAATCTTGGACTTTTAGAAAACTTGAAACGATGTCACCATTCAAGCGTGAAATACATCCCGAAGAGCTGTGGCTTTATAAGAATCCACGGCGTCCGGATATTGTTCGAGCCGATGAGCTGTTGTTTTTGGTAATTGCCGTACCACTGTTTGTCACTCTAATATTCTACGCATTCAGCAAGGATCGACGTGATTTTCGGGCTGCCAGCTGGGCATGGACAATGGCGGTGTGCATGAATAGCATACCAACGAGTTTGTTAAAGAACACTGTAGGGCGACCACGACCAGATTTCTTTTATCGTTGCTTTCCCGATGGTGTTATGGTACTGAATGAAACAGCTGACGCTTTGAATAGCGTGTTTCTTGACTTCAATTGCACGGGCAATCCAAGGGACATTAACGAGGGACGCAAAAGTTTCCCTAGCGGACACTCATCATGTATACTTACCGAAAAAATTCAATTTTTGAATCCACGATTAACATTTTCTTTCTCCTTTGTAGTCGCCTTTGCCAGCTTTGGGTTTGTCAGCTACTATGTAGGCGCAAAGTTGCATGCATTTGATGCACGTGGACGTGGGCATACGTGGCGTCTGTGTTTAGCGGTTATGCCACTTATTGTGGCTGCCTTGGTGGCAGTCAGTCGCACCTGCGACTATCATCATCATTGGCAGGATGTGACTGTGGGTGCGCTTATTGGCCTTTTCACCGGCTACTACAGCTACCGACAATACTATCCGTCAATATTTTCAACAGATGCAGGCACTCCGTTTGTTCGCTGGCAAAAAAAATTTACCTCGCAGCCAGAACTTAAGGATGAGGACGATGGTGATGTGATTAGACCTTTGCTTGGCAAACAGTCAAGCAAGTGGCATTAAAATAGAATCAATTAGCCATTCGACAACTGAAAAATACGTAAATTTAGCAAGTGGCTTCCATAGTTAATTTAACGTTCGCAACGATAAGCTATACTCTTATTACTAGTTAATGTGGGCTTTTACATACAGCTGTTTTAGTTAAATGTTCGCGCATATTTGCAATAGTATCATGTGTCAAAAAAATCAAAAACAAAGTTCGCATTAGGATTTTTCCGCTTTTCTGAAACAAACCTTGTAATTAATGACGTAAACAGGTAGGACACTTTTTTAAATCAGTATTTACTGTCATTAAGTTATTCTATCATAAATATATACTTTAATTTGAAAACAATTTCAACAATGCTTAATGTTTCCGTCTAGGTCTGGTCTTACCCTCCCTAATTTTGGCCTCTAGTTAGGGTTAGGTATAGGTGGGACATTAAATGACATGAAGCAGATATATTCACTAGCTAAACTATAATCGACTAGTCGTAAAACCCATATGTGGCAGTCAGTAATCTAACATTGTGTGGGATCAAAGACGCTAAAACTCTTAGTTTAAGATACAAAATCAAATAAATTACATGGAATAATTGGTACAAGGCTTTAACGATATTGAAATATACTATTAGTATCTCTTGACAGATAATTGTGTTTTTTTAAGTGTTAATTTTTTGAGTAAACTGTGTAGTTTTAGTTGCTTAGAATAATGAGTAAACAGCAACACATGCATAGTGTTAAATTAAATAAATTCAATCAGGTTTCGTTTGCTAAAAACATAATTTTAACGTTTTGTTTTAATTAATGCTTCATTTCTTTTGTACATCAGCAACACATCCAGACATTTTAAATATATCAATTTTCTACATCGAAATGCAATCAAAATCTAGCCTAAAATTTGCGACTTGCGGGTTTTAGTAGCGTTGTTTTTAACTCATGGAGTTAAAGGCCTGCAACAAAACTTGCTTTTCACGTTCCTTTTTCTTGACAACGTCCAAGCTGCGCTGGCGCCAGGTGCTTTTACGCAGCTTGATTGGGCGACTGCCGACATAGCGTCCATCCATTTCTTTCATAGCACGTATGAAGTCTGCTGGCTCGCGGAAGCTCACAAAGCCAAATCCTTTGCTTTTGCCAGTACGTTTGTCTCGTATTACGCGTGCCCGCTGGAACGATGGAAACTTGTTAAAGGTGCGAGTTAGTACCTCATCGTTGACATCGTTGCCAAGATCACCGCAAAAGATGCGAAAATCATCGTCGGGCCAGTCTGCCAATGAGGAATCCTCCCAAACAGTGCCGCCAGCAATACGCACAGTCTTACGATCCTTCTTCTTGCGTTCGGTTGTCTGAAATGATTGCAGTGCCGATGAGGCGCGCGCTGCTTTGATCGCTTCCTCTGCAATCGGGTTTGGCCCCGATTTTTCCGCTTTAAGTTTTTTTAGTTTTTGAGTTACATCAAATTGTATGGTATTTATATTGATGTCGATTGCCGGCGCCGTTGCCACAGTGGGTACATGCACCGATGTTCGACATTGATAAAGTTTTGGCGCACTGCTTAACACTACCGGTGTGGCGGACATGGATTTCGATGGGGATGGGCCACTGCCCGTCGGCACAAATGTGGACATGAATGTTGGAGGTGGTGGAATTGGCGGCGGTGGCACTGTCATGCGAGGCTGATTCTGCTGCAACTTTTGCTGCACATTGGTATACGTATTCGCCGCAATGATGGGACGCACTTGATTGGGCACGAAAAGATTTCGCGATGGCGGCTTTGAGATCTCGGCTTCAAATCGAGAGAGCTCGTCTTCGATATTTCGACGTTTTGTGCCCATTTTTAAGGCGTAGGTAACAAAATTGATGTTAAACGCAAATAAAAAATTTTCACTGAAAATGCCTTAGGAAACAGATGTTTTATTTTTACCGAGTCAAGAGCGAATGCGAGTATTTAGATATGTATCGACAAGTTCGTACCGATAGACTGCCTTTGATTAAATCGATTAACGCGCGCTCAAAACATTTCATTCAACGAGAATGTTAACGCCCAAGAGCTAACAGTTAAATCAAAAAACATAATATGGTAAATTTCATAAAAACATCAATCACTACAATTCATCAACTGGAAATAAGATATTCACTAACTATTGAGACAGTCAAAAATTATCATATAATAAAAAGGAAAATTAAAACTGGTATGCTATGTTAATAAACATTAGGTTTGATAGCAACGAGAATGTAATATACAGCCAGCAACTTTAACAGAAAAAAAGTCTGTTTTGTCAAATTATTCGCCACCTTCTTAAAAGTCAGCTGGTGCATAGAGACGCAAAAAAATCAACAGCGGACATTATTTGCGCTTTTGTTTTGATCATGATACAATTAACGTACAAACAAAAGCAGTTGTTTTGTCTTTTCTCTACCTACGAGCTCTCCTCAGGCTTAAAATGAGCGAGTAAAAATAAGTTGAGAGCTCTGAGTTCATCTCTTTTTGCTTACATTCTCGTTAGAATGATTTGAGGACCGCTGTTAACAACATTTTAGAAAATGTTAACATTTTTTAGGTGCCACAGCTGAGCAATCGCGTAGTTAGTGTAAAATCAGAATGATTTCTGTGAAATAATAAATAATTTAATAAACTATAATAAACCAGCAATTCGCTGCACGAAATTCCAAACTGTGATAGCAACAAGTATCTGAAGCAAAAAATATATTCAAAACTGCGGGAATCGCATTAAAGGCGCACACAGACACACATACATACACACACACACACCTTTTGAAAGGGCAATAACAATTTGACAAGGTAGAAATAAAAATTTGGTCTACATAATGCCACCAAAGGAACGCAATATAGCTATGATGGGCTATCGTTCAGTGGGTAAGTAACGTATTGTTGGCTCCACTTGATCTTCAATTCCAGTCTAAGTCTGACTAATCACAGTGTTGCTTTTGTTGTTTTCTGTGAGTGCGTGTGCGTTGTTAATGTTGCTGTTGCTGTTGCTGCTACTGTAGTTCTTTTTTGCTTGAAGTGTAATTGCGTAGTATTTTGACAACTGACACAACAGCATTGCAGACAATTTATAATATTACGTGTGCACGTATGCAATATAATAATTACGTTTTACTTGCATTTTTATAGGTAAATCTTCGCTCAGTATACAGTTTGTTGAAGGCCAATTCGTGGACTCGTATGATCCAACAATTGAGAATAGTAAGTCATATGCATTAAGCATCTGTTTTCTTGTCAACGTGAACGTAAGCCAGCAATCTAAATTAGTCATAACTATGTACATAAAAAAAGTTTATTTTGTAAAGGATGCTAATGGCATTCCATGTTCATGTGATTACAGCGTGCACAATGAGTGTAATTTGATAAACATTTAATGGTTGAAATTTGTTAAATTATAGCGTTCACCAAGGTTACACGCGTCAACTCGCAGGACTACCGGGTCAAATTGGTCGATACCGCTGGACAAGATGAATATAGCATATTTCCAGTGCAATATAGTATGGACTTTCACGGATACGTTTTAGTCTATTCAATAACCAGTCAAAAGTCCTTTGAAGTGGTCAAAATAATATACGAAAAGTTGTTAGATGTGATGGGCATGAAATAGTAAGAACTCTTAAACATGTTAGACATTTTCTTTTTTTTTAATATTATTATTTTCATACCCTGAACCCTTGAAATGAATGTTATACCATATAGAAAAAAAACACTTACAAGCCTTAATGAAGATATACATATGTACTATATGTTATATGTTTTTAATGAGCATAAACTGCCGAATCATATATGTATGTAACTACGCCTGTCTGTCCGTCTGCATGTATGGAAACGTCGATCTCAAAGACTAAAATATATTTTTAGATACTACTTAAATCATTTGATGCTCCAAAATCTTTAATAAATTTTTTTAGTTTTGTTTATCCGATTTTGTACGCGAAACATGTTAGGGGTTCAGTGTTTTGCTAGTTGAGCTTTCTTAGCTAGAGGACTTAGTTTTATTGTTCAATTACATATTTGTTTATTAACGTTTTCAGTGTACCTGCAGTCTTAGTAGGAAATAAGACGGATTTGCACCAGGAACGCACAGTGTCCACTGATGAAGGCAAAAAACTGGCCGAATCTTGGCGAGCAGCATTTCTCGAAACATCCGCCAAGCAAAATGAGGCGAGTACTATGAAATTAAACCATTCTATTTATTATTAAATTATTATTTTTACTTTTTACTTTGCAGTCTGTGGGCGACATTTTTCATCAATTATTAATGCTTATTGAGAACGAGAATGGAAATCCACCTGCGAAAAACAGTTGTATTGTATCATAAGAAAATGGCAACCAGGCAGCTAGCGTTTATGTCGAAACAAGGAAGTTCTGGCTCAAACAATGGCAATACTAAATTGATTTATAATCTATTCTTACATAAATAGTTTGGTCCCCCAAAAGGAAAATTCTGCAAACTAGTAGTTATAAGACAGCAGCAAATACAAAATATAAAAACTGTAACTTCTAACAAAAGTGTAGGGATCACAAATGCAGCTAAGCAGCATTTGTTGGGTCCAAAGTTTTGAAACAAAGCAGGTTTAAGCTAGTACACTTTTCACAAAAACCAATTCTGTTAAAACACTTTTTAGTTCATAACAAAATACGAAAACTTATTTTGTCTTAGTTTCAATTTAAATATATTTTGTACATTTAATAAAATTTGATTTATGTGTGTATTTTATTTATTGTTTTAAGTCATTGGACAGTTAATGTGATAAACATGCCTTTATCTGCATCTACAATATATGTAAGCAGATAACTAAAGTCCAAAGGCGATTAAGTATTAATTTTAAATAATGTTAAATGAAAAATTGCAACTGCTACATATGTGTTTAATAAAAAAATTCAACAGGAGACTAACTATGGTATTTTGTTTCGTTTTTCAAAAGAGAATCAGAAAGCTAACATTACAAATCAGCATAGATTCACGTTTATGTTTCTTTTTTTCTTGAAAACATGGAGCATACAAATTACTAAAAACAAGTAAGCTCTAGCCGAAAAATCTCAAGTGGGTGATGCCCTAAATCCCATTCTAAACGCTATAGATAATTTAAAATATGGGGGCTAGCATACGTGTTACGAGCAAAATTTGAATGTTGATAAAAATTTCATGGATGTTCAATTTGTTCCCATCATTTTTACAAATTCCCAATTGAAGGTTTTTTTTTTTTTTTGTAATCGATTACATGTGTATGGCGAAATCCAGGAAAGTAACCGATAGTTTGAGAAAAATAGTTGCAACTTATATCTTCGATGAGCTTGTGCTCCAAACGTATTATCCATAACTTTTATAGCCTCTGAGATTAACGCGTTTATACATACCGACAGTTTTATAGTATACAAAATTGCGAAAGGTCAACATGAAATAAAGTTATTTCAAACTCAATGGCTAACATATTCAGTGCTGTGCAGTGTGCACACATTGCCATATTCGTTTTGCAGCACTAGTGTTGTGTTAACAATATTCCGCGTTTTTTATTTTGCATCAAACGATTTTTAAAATGGATCTCAATACCTTGCTGCAGCAAGCAAAGAACTTAACGTCCGGAAAGGTTGAGGGCGAATTGCCAGGCGTAGAGCGGACACTTCAACAGGTGCTGGAAGCCACCGAACAGCTACACAGTCGTGTTACTCAGACCGGCACAAAAGAAATACAAGCGTATGCAATATTTTCAAAACAATCAATTACAGGATAAATTGTTTTTTATTATTTAACAGGCAAATACTGCTTGGATCCAAGGGAATTGATTTGTCAAAGCTAAACAAAAAACTTGAGACTCTTAATACGGGTAAAACCTTCCAGCCACTGGATGTCGGCGGAGCGGACACGGATGTGTGCACGTTTCTCAAGAATGAACGCGAGAACGCCATACTGTCTGTTATCGAGGAGACCAATAAAAATGTTAGCATTCCTTTTGTGATATTGTCAGTAGCAAACCAATTAATTACTTTCGACTTTGTATTGACCACAGATCAGCGAAGCGGTGAACAAGCAGAAGTGGGAAAACCTGACAAGCAAATGGAATGAAGAGAAAACCCGCTTGCTGGACTCTTTGGTTGGACCATCACAAAATTTTATTGATGTGCAACACCTGCCTGAGCAAATAATACTTAAACCAGAATGCCTGCCATCAACATTTCTCGATAAGGTTGGACTTTTATATGCTCAGGAGCTTTGTCAGTATAACGCGCAGGTGCTTAAGGGCGGATCCCGTCCAAATCTTGTGCAGAAATATGCACAGCTGGCCAGTTGTGCTTTTAATGACTTACGCGTTATTAATATGTGGATGATACTGTCCAGTGTAACACAGGTTAATGATGCCCCCTCCCCAGGTGATCCACTCAAAGTTCGCCTACAACGTCCGGAATTTGTAATGTATGCCAAGCAGTATCTCGAGCGAATCTACAAAACTTACTTAAATCAACTAGTGACCGTCGCTGACATTGACGACAGCTACCAATTAGTACGTGCCTTTGTTGACCGTTGCTTTAGTGGGCAACACACCATCGGCATGATGGAAACAGTTAGTGGTAAACCTCTTTGGCCACTTGTATATTATAGTCTACGCTGTGGAGCCGTCGAAACGGCTGTTGAATTTTTACGTGAAGCTGGCTCGAGCTATCAAGACTTTTCTCAGCTCATTTCCGATCGAAATGGCGGTGTGGTTAACTCGAAGATCGAAAGCCAACTGAAACTACAGTATACCAATAAAATACGCAATTCGACCGATGCCTATAAGAAGGCTGTTTACTGCATCCTACTTAACTGCGACTCCAACAATACCCACAGTGAGGTGGCCAAATCAATTGATGACTTTCTATGGATGAAGCTATCTATGCTGAAATCGGGAGATGCTGCCGGCTATCTTCACCTGCAAAACTACATGTCAACTAACCACGGTGAGAAGTATTTCAATGCCATCCAACAGCCCCATATATACTTTCAAGTGCTGGCGCTAACTGGTCAGTTCGAGGCAGCCATTGAGTTCCTTGCTCGCACAGAAGACACTCGAGTACATGCTGTCCACATGGCGATCGCTCTACATGAGTTAGGAATGCTGGGTGGTGTGAGAAGCGTCACTCAGCCCTTGCTCTCAATTGATATTGCGGATCCGATGCCATTGCGTCGTCTTAATCTGGCTCGACTCATCCGGCTTTATGTGGAGCGATTCGAAGGCACGGACACTGCAGAGGCGCTACACTACTATTACACGCTGCGTCATTTGCACGACCCAAAAGGGAGAAACATGTTTTTGAAATGCGTCTGTGATTTGGTCGTAGACAGCGGCGTTCTAGACACCAGCATTTTTGAATTAATATTTGGACAGAGGCAGACTGGTTCAGAAGCTGCCGATCAGGACTACTCGGGGTACGGGCATGCATATCTATTACAATAGAAAACATATTTATTAATTTTTTTTTATTTCTTTAATTAATGCAGAGGCTTGTTCCGTCAGTTTAGCTGTGCAGAATTTGATACACGAACCATGGCTGGCCTAGTAGCTGATGAATTAATTTCCCGCGGCAACTTTGAGATGGCTGTGCGTCTTTATGATATGGCTGGCAATCTCAATCTGGCTCTTAAGTACATTTCCATTCTGCTGGCACAGGTGGTGGCGCAGCCAGCAGTAGAGGGCACGTTGCGTGCACGGCTCAGCTTAGAAGTCGAGCGCTTCAGCACACGCTTGCCTAGTTGTCACATGGAAGTTGAAGCAAAGGTGTACACAAGCTACAAGTTACTGCTTGAGTTGCTTAAATTTTTCAATATGTATCACGAAGGCAAACTTCTTGAGGCTCTGCAACAGCTTGAACGGATACCAAACATCATACCCAACACCACTGATGACGTGGACTCTTGTCTAACCAGCATCCGGCGATTAAGTGGTGAGGTCATTAAGGTGATACCCGACGTCATGGTTGCTGCAATGCAAATAACACTTTCGCAATACAAGCAGCTGAAACTAGAGACCGAGGCTGGCTGTATAAAACAGCAGCAGTTGCGCGAACGGGCCAAGGCCGTTGCCAGCATGTCTGCTACAATGCCCTACTGTCCTACCAATCAGCGACTTTTGAAGCTGGAGCTTCTAATGCATTAACAGTATGAATAAATGGAACAGAAGCGAAGCTTTGGTATGGTTGTTATTTTATTTGAGCAGCAGCCAAATGTACTCGTTCTGATCTTCTACAGGCAGGACAAGCTTCTGCTCCAGTTGCATTAATTTATCACGCAATGCGTTATTTTCGTCCCGCATTTTACGGCAACGGTTTTTATATTTTAAATACTGATCGCGCATTTTGTCATCTTTTTGTTCTGTTTTTGTATCAGTTTCCTCTTCATCCTCTTCGATTTCTGAGCTGCTACTGCTGCTTATGCTGGTGTTACTGCTCCTACAATTATCTAACGTATGGTTTGCATCAACTGTCACTTCTTCCGAATTATTTTCCCCTAGATCTTGGGCAAAGCCACTTTCTTGAAGTGGATCATACTCTGCATTGATCATTTGTTGATGTGAATAATAATCATCGACTTTATCGAGGCTTTCTTGCAAAGGATCTTTTTCCTTTATGCACAAATTAAGCTCAGGGTAAGCATTCCTTGCAAGTTTGGCTTGATACAGAAAGCTCGGTCGAAAGTGTTTTCGACATACAAGTATATCTTTTCGCTTATCTGTAGTAAGTTTGCAACATTCAAGCCACTTTGCGCGTAATTCTGGCTTTTTTGGCAACGAATGAAGGATTGCTGGGGTCTTGGAATTGCAGTTTTGAATACAACACTTTCTTAACCTATTAGTCGGAGGTATTGGTTGATGTATACCCACAGTTTTACCTAAAGTAAAAGTAAAGATAAAAGTAAGTTTGAATTTTGTTGCATAGTTAACTTTCTGTTGTGGTTGTTTTACTTACCCGTACCCAAATGAAGTGTTGGTAATGCCCAGGAGTGAAGATTTTTAATAGCTATACACTTTGGATGAAAGTGGCGACGGCATATTAATGATCGGGCTTTCGATCGCAAATCACTGTATTTGAGACCAAGATTTTCTAGCCATTTTTTTTTTAGTTCTTCATTCTTTGGAAATTTAAATAATTTTTTTAAATCCTGTAAGCCACTATCTTTGCATTTTAGGGCCATACATCGTCGCTGCGCTATATTGTGCGTCATTTATACTGTATTTATTTTGAAATGTATTTCATTTATTATTGTTGCTTCTTCACACAGCTGTTTGTCAGCTTCAGTTGAATTAATTTTTATTATGTATCGATAGTTGCAGCAATAAAAGAGATGAGCTACTTTAGCTGGGAGCATATCCAACAACTCGGTACCGAAACCTATCGACTATCGGCTCATCCATTTGGGGTAGAAATGCAGCAAATTGCACTATAAATAAATAATACAAAAGTAGATGCAATAACAGCACCATGAAATCGTGTCAGCTGTTCGAAATGAGCTCACCTTGTTAATTACACTATGGCTGGTAGCATATCCAACAACTCGGTTCCGAAACCTATCATCCATTTGTGGTAGAAATGCAGCAAATACACGACAGAGCATTTTAAAACGTTTAACTTGTTCTTTAAGATCTTTAATAAATAATACACAGGTAGATACAATAACAGCAACAAGAAATCGTGTCAGCTGTTCGAAATGAGCTCACCTAGAAACTGTTTAAATTAAGTTGTTTTTATTGATATCAACATGCTGTAATCTGTATGCGAAGATGAGAACAATTTGTATGTAATTATTTGTATCAAAGCATTGATGGGTTTCACAATAAACAAAATTGTCATAACACCCAATACTTTTTTGCATGTAAGAAAAGCGCTCGTGATCACGCTTGCTGAATTGGTCTTGGGAGTTGTTCAGCGGGACAGCTGCTTTACCTAATCTGTCGAATATCCATATATCATCTGTTAAAAACTGCAATTATAACTATACAATAAAGTCTATTCTGATTAAAATAATAAAATATTTATTTATTGACCAACAACCAAATGTATTCCTCCTCATCTTCCATTTGCAAGTGAAGTTTGTTTTCGAGTTGGATTATCTTGTTGCGCATAACTTTAATTTGTTTCTGCATCTTACGGCATTGGTGATTATGTTTCACACATTTTTGGCAATTTGAATTCGATTCCTGTTCATTGTCAATTTCAAAACTTTCGTCATCTTCCTCATCGTATGTTGAGTGGCTACTTTTGCTGCTTATACTGCAGCTGCGGCTTCTGCTGTTCAATTGATCGCAGTTTAAGACTGTAGTATCTTCAACAGCTTGAAGCATATCGGTATTGACGCTTTCTTCCAGTGGAATTTCGGCGCTTTCTGGTAATGTAAATGATCCATTTGGTTCGTTATCAATGCTTTCTTGCAGTGGGTCATTGTCCATTATGTTTAAATTAAGCTCAGGATAAGCATACTGTCTTAGTTGTTTTTTCATTTTAAAACTGGGACGAAAGTGATTTCCGCATATATATATATTTTTTCGTTTTTCGTCACCAACTCCGCATAATTCAACCCATTTCGCGCGTAACTCAGGTTGTTTAGGAAAAAGGTATAACGTTGCTGGACTTTGCGACTTACAGTTCTTAATGCAACAAAAATGTGCATACGGATAAGGTTGAATAGGTTGATGTATATTTCCCTTTTTGTCTAACATACACGAAATGAAAAACAGTAATGAATATTTTAACTTTTAAGTTGATTTACCTACCGGTACCCAAATGAAGTGTTGGTAATGCCCAGGAGTTTAGTCTTTTTTTGGCGACACACATGGGAAGGAAGTGGCGACGGCATATTAATGATCTGGCTGACGAGCGCAAATCACTGTTTTTGAGACCAAGATTTTCTAGCCATTTTTGTTTTAGTTCTTCATTTTTTGGAAATTTAAATAATTTTTTTAAATCCTGTAAGCCACTTTCTTTGCATTTTAAGGCCATACATCGTCGCTGCTCTTTATTGTGCGTCATTTATACTGTATTTATTTTGAAATGTATTTAATTTATTATTGTTGCTTCTTCACACAGCTGTTTGTCAGCTTCAGTTGAATTAATTTTTATCATGTATCGATATTTGCAGCAATAATAGAGATGAGCTACTTTAGCTGGGAGCATACAAGGCGTATTTAACAAGGTGGCAGCAGCGTCGACGTCGCGTTGCCTTAAGAAAAATTAGAGCAATCGAGAGAAAGAGAGCGAGAGCAAGAGAGTACCCCAGTGGCGCAGAGCAAAATAAGGCCTGGCCACAAAATACATTACCGCAATAGTACAAGTAATGCATTACACTTGTAAATTTTGTGTGCTAAGTTGTAGGCGAGAGACGTTGCCAACTTCGATTGTTCTATGACTTCGAAACGACGCGACCCGGAAAACACTAACACGCAAATATTAAATATAAATAGTAAAATAAGTAATTAAAAAATATTGAAATTCATCAAAAATAAATTTTATGTGCATGTGTAATATGCGTTGTACTTTTCTATAGCAAGTATACTAAGTCGTAAAACATGTGCATTACAACTTCATATACCTTTTCATTCGAAGTATATTAAGTCGTATAGCACGCGCACTTCAACCCAATACACTTTTTCGAAAACGTATGTTGTGTTGTGGGTAGACCGCATACAAACTGCATTACAATTTTGTTAAAGGTATATGCAGTTGTAATCGGCATCCGAACGCTATTCGATTATTTTGTATACCACAAGTGGTAAGGGTTGTGGGCACACCGTCTAAAAAGCGGCCATAGCCTCCAGAAAGTAATCCAGATTGTAATCGATGCGTATTCCAGCACTGGCCACAATGTTCTTGATGCGTAATCGATTTTGTAATGGGCATTTGCGCCACTGGGAATAAACTCAAAGAAATTTGTTCTCGCATGCATATACACACACATATGCATTTTTTCTTTTTTGCTGCGCATATACACATCTGTACATATTTTTTTGCTGCAATTAAAACCAAACTGACTAAATAAATGTTACAAATTAAATGAAAAATATATATTTATTTGCTATTTTCTTTTTTTTGCCTACAATTCTTTGTTTTTGTTTTTGCGCTACGTTTTTGTGATGTGCTTCCTTTTTTTTGCCTACAATCCTTTGTTTTTGTTTTTGAGCTACGTTTTTGTAATGTGCTTACATGCGGTAGCGGAAAGCCTTTTTTGTACAGTTGCTGATATGCTCGTGGCCCAGCAGCATGAAGGCAAATGGAGCTTGAAATATCATCCTGCTTCCAATGACACTGGCCTCCGGTTCGTAAGTGTTGTAGCTCTGTTGCCGAAAAGATCTTACTAATAGAAGCATTTAAAAGGTTCGCCTCTTCCAGTTGTTGTTTTAAAAGAGCAACTTCTGTCACCAGGCTTTTAACCTTTATTTGCAGTCGCAAATTTTCCAGCGCAATACCCGCTTCAACAACTTCCTTCCTAGAAATCGAATAATGCAATATTTTATTTGATGTACGGTTGACACAAACAAAACTGTACTTACTCTGTCTGGGAGCTAAAATCTTTTTGGTTCGTATTAAACTCCACCTTAATATGTTCTGTGTAAGAGAAACTTTTAACTTCAATTTGTTTGGGAAGTGCACCTTCGCGCAAACGTCGGCGCTTAGTTGCATTTTCATAAAAATCACCACGCTTAAAATGATTTTCGCATATTCTGCTATGTGGCGTAAATTCCACTCCCGCAGACTCGTTCCATAATTTTCGTTTTAATTCATTGCTTGGCACGTGCAAACATTTGACACCAATTTCGCATCTCTTTTTGCACAAAAAACAGTATGGCTGCATTTTGAAAAGTGTCGCACAAAATCACAAAGCAGAACGCGAAAAATTCTTCCGTAGTCGTGCGTCGCTCGCAACGTTCGAAACAAGACTGAAACCGTAAGGCAACAGCAAAGAGGGCGACGTCGCTGCCACCTTGTTAAATACGCCTTGGGAGCATATTGTAATTAACAAGGTGAGCTCATTTCCAACACGGTACCAAAACCTATCGACTATCGGCTCATCCATTTGTAGTAGAAATGCAGCAAATTGCACAATAGGGCATTGGTTTTCGTCTGACCTAGAAACTGTTTGAATTAAGTTGTGTTTGTATTGATATCAACATGCTGTAATCTGTATGCGAAGATGAGAACAATTTGTATGTAATTATTTGTATCAAAGCATTAATGGGTTTCACAATAAACAAAATTGTCATAACACCCAATACTTTTTTGTAAGTAAGAAAAGCATTCGTGATCACGCTTGCTGAATTGGTTTTGGGAGTTGTTCAGTGGGACAGATGCTTTATCTAATCTAATAACAGTCTGTTCCTAAAATGTCACACTTTCTCTTTTTCAACATGAGAGGTATGTGCACTGAAGTGCATAAATCATCTGCTAAAAACTGCAATTATAACTATACAATAAAGTCTATGCTGATTAAAATAATAAAATATTTATTTATTGACCAACAACCAAATGTATTCCTCCTCATTTTCCATTTGCAAGTGAAGTTTGTTTTCGAGTTGGATTATCTTGTTGCGCATAACTTTAATTTGTTTCTGCATCTTACGGCATTGGTGATTATGTTTCACACATTTTTGGCAATTTGAATTCGATTCCTGTTCATTGTCAATTTCAAAACTTTCGTTATCTTCCTCATCGTATGTTGAGTGGCTACTTTTGCTGCTTATACTGCAGCTGCGGCTTCTGCTGATTAATTGATCGCAGTTTAAGACAGTAGTATTTTCAACAGCTTGAAGCATATCGGTATTGACGCTTTCTTCCAGTGGAATTTCGGCGCTTTCTGGTAAATGTAATCCATTTGGTTCGTTATCAATGCTTTCTTGCAGTGGGTCATTGTCCATTATGTTTAAATTAAGCTCAGGATAAGCATTCTGTTTTAGTTTTTTTTGCAGTTTAAAACTGGGACGAAAGTGATTTCCGCATATATGTATATTTTTTTTTTTTCGTTGTTCGTCACTAACTCCGCATAATTCAACCCACTTCGCGCGTAACTCAGGTTGTTTAGGAAAAAGGTGTAACATTGCTGGACTTCGCGACTTACAGTTCTTAATGCAACAAACATGTGCATACGGATGAGGTTGAATAGGTTGATGTATATTTCCCTTTTTGTCTGGAAAACAGAAAATGAAAAACAGTAATGATTATTTTAACTTTTAAGTTGATTTACCTACCGGTACCCAAATGAAGTGTTGGTAATGCCCAGGAGTTTAGTCTTTTTTTGGCGACACACATGGGAAGGAAGTGGCGACGGCATATTAATGATCTGGCTGACGAGCGCAAATCACTGTATTTGAGACCAAGATTTTCTAGCCATTTTTGTTTTAGTTCTTCATTCTTTGGAAATCTAAATAGTGTCTTTAAATCCTGTAAGCCACTTTCTTGGCATTTTAAGGCCATACATAGCCGCTGATCGCACATTATTAAACTGTGTTTTTTATTTTGAAATCGACGTGCAAATAAATAGAAAAGAATTTAATTTATTATTGTTGCATTTTCTCTTATGACTGTCAGCTGTAGTTGAATTGATTCACGTCATATATCGATAGTTGCAGCAATAATAGAGATGAGCCACTGTTTATCTGCGAAATCCCGACTTTACCCCTTACGTAACGCGTACAGTAATTTGTACGTGATAACGCTTTAGAACAGAGGTGCTCAATGCTATGGCACACGAGCACATTTGTTTTTGTTTTGGCACTTAGCATACGGAGCGGCACATGCCATACTTTCCTAGGGCACACGCCAATTCCTCTTGTGTCGGCGTATCGAGCCAAGCCAACAACAATTCCATTGAATTTTTTATCCTCAACTCACAATGCAAAGTGTTGTGTCTTGTTCTCGGCTCGCACGACACTTTTTGTTGCGTTTTTGATAGAATTTGATTTAAGTTTGATTTTAGTTTATTGTGGACCAGCGACACGTGCATTTTTTTCTCTCAGTGTTAATTTTAATGCAATAAAACGGCGTCGATACATGTGTGCGTGTGTATTCTTTTGCTTGTGTTGGTAAGGGCACTGCCGTAAGGCAATTTTGAGCACCACTGCTTTAGAATATTGGCCTTACTTCATATATCTAAGTTATTTCTTAACCGATTTTAATAAAATGTTGAACTTCAAGTTTATCGTGGTATCAATTATATGTATGCTATTAATAATTTACAACATTGTACGGCGCGTGCTGTAAGAAATTTTAAATACAAAATTTCAAGTTTCTTCCTCTTATAGTTTTTGGGATTGAATCGTTTATACAGACCGACAGACAGCCTATTCTGACAATGGTTTAAATAAAAGTAATAATAAATTATTTATTTATTAACCAATAACCAAATATATTCCTCCTCATATTCCCTTGCAAGTAAAGTTTGTTTTCGAGTTGGATTATCTTGTTGTTATTTTGCTGCTGATACTGCAGCTGTGGCTGATGCTGTTCAAAAGATCACACTTTAAGACGGTATCTTCATCAGCCTAAATCATCTCGGTATTGCCGCTTTCTTGCAATGATTCATTGGCGCTTTTTCGTAATGTATCATTATTCGCGTCGTTATCATTTCTTTCTTGCAATTGGTAAGTGTCCTAAATGTACAAATTAAAATCAGGATAAGCATTCCGTTTTAGTCTTGTTTGATGTTTAAAGCTTGGACGAAAGTGATTTCCGCATATAAATATTCTCCTTCGTTTATCTTTTGTTACTCTACATGTTTCAAACCAATTCGCGCATAGCTCAGGTTATTTAGGAAAGGTGTAAAACTTCTGGACTCAGCGACTTGCAGTTCTTTACGCAACACGAATACCTAGGCTTAAAAGGGCGTATAGGTTGATGTATGCCCGTATTGCCTAAAAAACAAAAAGTCTAAAAAGAATTGTAAATATTAGCCATAAAATTAGTTTACCTACTATCTAGTGTTGGCAGTGCACAATTGCTTGTTCTTCTGTTCGTAATACGTTGTTGCGAAAAATGAGTACAATATAGTTTCGCTTTTTGATTGGCCTGACGATTCACTATAACAATTTAAATCAGATTAATTTGCTTGCAATTTTATTAAAAATTTGACGAACTAATTTTTTTTAACATATCCCAACCTGTAATAATCAGGACGAGCAACGTATATAATATAATATTGGTGAACTTAACGTTTGTCGCAGAAAAGCAACTTATATATTTTTCTTAATCATTTGTGTATAAAACTCTTAATTAAATATAGAGGCTTTCATAATTGTGTGCAAAGGATTAAAACATGTACTTTTTCCTTATCAGCATAAACAATCAAGACAATTCGTCCGATTGTCTTTCAGTCTAACGAGCTTTCTTGTTATATGAACCCTTTTATATAATTAACGAGTTCTTGTTTTTTTTTTCACGCCTAATGCGGGATTTTTCATTTTAAAAACCACAGTTTTTAAACCATTTTTTTCGTTTCCTTGGTTAACATGTACAAAGGATTCAAATCCTATCACGGTAGTTTAAAACGAGTGTGACCTAAAAACAAATACTTATTCCTGTGCCTCAATTCCTTTTATCATCATTCGGAACTGTTTTGGTAACGCGTACCAAGAGATAATCGTTTTTTGCTATCGCACCATCGATAGTTTTAAGTAACATCTCTCGAAATGGTGAGGGCTTAGCAAAACGAATTGTAGCATTGTTTGAATTAAAAAATTAAATTTTTATTAAAAATTACTATTAAAAATAACGCAAGTGTATGGTTAAATTCGAGCTTTTGTTTGTGAAGTACAGTTATTCAAAACCTGTTTTAAAAGTGTAGTCATTGAAGTGCAGGGGCAATGTTAAAGTGCGTACGCATTTTGCTTCGTTTTCGCTTTCCAATGACTCTCGAACTGTGTATACAAGAAAAATCATCGATAAATATATACCAAGTAGCACAACTTTACGCTCTGAATTTAGTACATGTTTACTTTTATACACAACATATGCACATGTTGGCCAAACAGCAACTTAATATATAAACCAAGGTAAAAGCAGTATTAGGTTAAAACGAACAACAAAATTAAATAGTTAACTGCGTGCGCCTATTAATCAAAAGAAAAAACTCGCTTGTGTTGGGAGAGGGTCGTGGGGTGGTGTGGCGGTTGGGCGTGGAACGCACAATTGAAATTCGTATATGTATGTATTTTCTTTTTTAAAGCCCAGACAGGCACACAGTAACTTCATCCATGTCGCCAAAGTTAACGAAGCGCGAAATTTAGTTAATGTAGCTTTTTAGTGAAGTGTTGTAAAATTGTGCAAAAAACTGTGTGTACTTATCTGCGTATTTTATTTATGATAGCTCTTGACTGCTCGCACACATTCAAACTAATTGTTTACATCTGAGCTCGTATTGTGCTCGTCGCTACGCTGGATTTTTTTTATAAATTTATTTGTGAGTGATCTGCAAACACACACACATACAGACAGCCAAACAGACAACTGTGTATTTTCAATTGGATCATTAATTTTGATATAGCGCGCATTTTTACGATTTCAATTGGCATTTGTTGTTATTTTTGTTCTTGTTGTTGCATACCATATGGATTAAAAGATTTTCCATAAATTTATTTCCAGCTTTTGACTTGTGGATTGCGTTCCAGGAATAATGGTCTAAACAGCATCTGTGGAAATTAATCAACAGCATGTCATTGCAGCAGCCAACGCTTCAGCAAGTGGCATTAGCGCCGCCAGCTGCTGGCAATAGTAGCGTGTCCGGCAATGGTAGCCATCAGTTGCTGCGACCACAATCCCTTGCTGCGCCCGAGCGCGAACCTGTCGAGTTCAATATAAACCTGGTTGGTGCACCGCCCGAAGTCGAGCAGCTGGTTCAGCAGATAAAATGTGTGGCCGAGCAATTTCTATATCACTGGAAAAGTTTTCCCATAAGTAAGTTATCCCGTTTTGGCAAATCAGATAGTAGTATCATTAGTATTCATTGCATTATTATTTTAACAGCTTTGCCCCAGCCTCTAGCGACTAGCGCCGTTAGTGTAACGGCCAGCAATGCAACGAACAGTGTCAGCGGTCGAAAAATGCGTCAAATCAATCAGAGTGATCTATTTATAGCACCACCTTTTGATGAACTAGATGCGGTTGCCTCTGATGGCAGTGGCGAGCCTCGACGCCTCACAAACGCCCAGTTGAAAAGCTTACGCGAAAATGGGTGAGTTTGGAGTCGCATCCATGCATTCATTTACATGCTCTGCCCTCAGCTGTCTGACAAGAAAAACCTACGACTCTGATGATAATACCATTATCCACAAACACACACACACACACTCTTGACTCGAATAATCGATTATAGTAAAACTAACGTAGCACTTCCTCACATTTGGAATGTAGCTCACTAACATACATATGCCGCTGCTATGCTGTGCTTAGCAGTTCACCACACCGCTCTGCGAAATCGTTCTACAAGAACATACTGGTATTATGCAAACGCTTTTGAAGAAAATTAGCCAATTGGCACTCATTTGTCGCCTCGCGCACACACACGCAGCATCAGCAGCAGCTAATAAACTAAAAACAAAATACAAGAAACCAAACTATTAAAAAAAAAAAAATCAGCATGCTATAAAAGTGATTGGGGAATGAATTGAATAATTATTTTTACTTTTGTTAGGTTTTATTTAGATGTTATTTGCATGAAACAACTCTTGTTAACAACTCTTGATAACAAAGTTAGTATTAATATTCCGACAAAAAAAATATGTGCATATCTTGCTGCATACGGTTGCAATTAACGTCAACCAAATATTTGTATGTAAAATATTTCTGTTAAGCTTGCAAAAGGATAAATATGGAAAGCCGAAGAAATTAACTTTGGAACAATTGGAAACAATACGTAAAAATGGGTAAATAAACAACATTAACAAGCAAAGATTAATACGAAAAAAAATAAAAACAATTAATTAATGAAATAAATGTTTTGCGTGTTTGCCATTGCATATCAAATTGTGTTTAGTCAGTGTTTATAATTGTATAGTCCCATTCGATCATACATACAAACATATGTACATTGAAGCATTTTAATATTTTTCATTTCATCCAAATATTTATTACGTACAAAAACCTTAAATATAAGATATGTCAAGTTGATGCATGCCCTTAAATAATTAAAAAAAAAAACGATCTTATTAAAAAGAACAAGTCAAAAGAAAAAAAAGATTTGTTTGTTTATTAGTTCAAAAGATTTTCAATACATTTATCGGACAACCAACAACTGAACTTATTTGATCCAGATAGGAACTAGTTGTTTTTTATTTTTTGTATATATAATTTTAAAACATAAAACGCTTTAAATCCAAGCTTAATTCGGTAATTTTACGAACAACAATCTCTTTAATTTCTAACACACATTGGATTAAAAAAAAATGAATTTAAATTCTCACCTCATCACCTAATCACATGGAATTGGACACACACAAAATTAAGAATTTGGTCCACGCTTAAGCATGCCTACAATTTGTCATTATGTTATGCCTTTATATATAGATACATATGTATATAAATATATGTGATTATGATTATCACTTTTATTGTTATATCCATATTATTATTATATTGTTAAATAAAAACTATTACCTTTGCATTCACAGTGAATTCGACGTACCAAGCTTGCACTTTTCTGGCCAGGTGCACAAGTGGCGCTTGTCGCAGCTGCTCCAAAAAGGAACACTGCGCGCCAACGATTCGTTTCTCAGTGACTTGGCACTGGCTGCACGCTTTGTGGTCGTCACGGCACGAGCACGCATCTTTTCGCATTTCTTTTCGGTGGTGCATGCAGCGCATGCTTTGCTCGATGCGATTTTAAGGCTGGCAGATATGTTTATTGGAGTACCCGCCTTGCTGGCCCACAATCTGGACTACAAGATCAAGGAGGAACGCTGTCGTTTTCTCATAGCGGAATTAGTATGTCGGGTATGTTTCCACAGTTACACCGTTTTTTAGCATTATCAGATTTATGTTCATTTTGATTTGCAGCCCGAATTTGAGGATTGTCTGCATGGTCTCTGCTCCTATGTGCGTAAAATGCTTCGCCGTGCCACAATGGAAAAGTTTGATTTTAACAGCTGTGACGTGACACAGCCAGTACCATATCTTTTTCTGACGCCAAAGGGCCAGGAAATTGATTTGCGTCTTTTTTGTCGTGACATCATGCGCAAAGCGCTTCCCATTCTAGTGGGTATATTGGAGCGAGAAACACGCGGTTGGTTTCTTCATTTTCGTGAGCGTTTGATTGCTGAATTGCGCGTTAAAAAATTAACCGACAAGGAAATCGAGGAGGAGGTGAATGAGGCAGTCATGAAGGAATATTTGCAGCGGGTTTACAGCTCCATCATATCTAACCCCAAGCTGGCGGAATTGGGTGGCGGTGTGCCACAGTTGCTAGTAGATCAGGCACAGTCTGTCGTAATCATGTACAAGGCTGTCGACAAAGTGCAGCAGGATATTAAGAGAACTCGCGAGAACCATCAGAAATGCCTGGCTAATGATCACTCCGTATTATCCCGCGTGGCGCCCTGGCTGCGCTCCAAACTGCGACAAGCTGAGGAGCACAAGCTGTACAAATGCGCCTGGTCGGCACACGAGGAGGCACTTAAGATGTGCCAGCAACACAGTCTACATCAGACGGCGTACTTTTTGTCCCGAGATCTGGCCTTTATGAAAGAGCGCGAGCCAGTTCTGCTGAAGGAGTTGAAAAACGCAAAGACGCCTACGCGCAGCTTTCAATGGGCATGTCGCATATGGTCGCCACAGTCGTGGATAATACGACGCAATTTCCAAGGGCAATCAGATGTGATACCTACGGTCATAAGCCAACAGGCCACGTCGATAGTGACGCCACGCTCCGATCCCAGTCAGCCGGTGTTTTTGGTCGAAAAAGAAATGATACGTACTACTAGCACACGCTGGCCATTTTGGCGTCTTTTGAATTTGCTGCAGCGCACCTGGTGTTGGACTTGGAACATGATGTTCTTGCTCGGTATCCTGGTGCCGTGGTGTAGCCCGCTCGGATTGCGTGCTCTTTTCTGCGTGAAGCCGTTCATGCCCGATCTGGAGCTTTCGCAAATTAATGGCACCCTCTTTCCACGTAAGACCAGTATTACACAGACGCTAGCATCGCGGCTTATTGAGCTATGGCGACACATATCAAAATCACGCACCCACTTCGAAACAGAACCTGACACAGGTGAGAATCCATTTCCCCAAATACGCCTTTTAGTATTTATATGTAATTTTTCCTTGTTTAATTCTAGGATTCATTGGCAAAGGCTTGACACGCAATCTGAATCGTACGTGGAATTATTTTGTTAAAGGCTTTTTAGGCACTATTGTTATGCTGTTTGCATTTCCGCTTATATGTATTGCAACAAGTTGTCTTAGTATTGGTCTAGCGCTGAGTGCACCCTTGTGGATTCCAGTGTTTGTTCTGTTGTTGCACGTGTACATGATACTTGTCTATGATTTGGACGCGCCGGACAACAGCCAAAATCGCTATTGTATTCTGCTTGAGGCTCTCATATGGAACTTTCTAATACAAGGCCTGCTGCAGCCGATAGCGGCTATATTGGTGGCTACGCTGCTCTGTCCGCTAGCAGCAGGTCTTGTATTGATAGGTAAATGAAATTGAAACCACTTATTGCTATAAAAAAATATCTGATTAATTTGTTAATTATCTTTCAGTTGGTATTGGGCGTTATACATTGCGACTACTTTGGGATTCTATAACGTTTCATTTGTTCATTAAGAAGTGCGGACGTGTTCCCGCCTCGGATAGTATTGCAGTCAAACGCATTGCAGGGCCAGGCTTAGCTTTAGACTATTACTTCATTATACGGCCGGAGCAGGCATTGGCAGCACTAGAGGCCAAAATGGAATTGGACGAGCTGCAGGCATATCAACATGCTACCGAGCGTGTTGTTTTACAGCCACAGCACGATTTTCTGCAGTTTGTCGAAGCCTGCTTTGGACCGTTCTCGGCGCAACTTTCAAAGTCGGGCCCCTACTTAGCGCTGGATCGCGAGGCACAAGATTTAATGAGCTCGCTACACGAAAAGCTGGAGAAGCGGCGGAGAGAGCTGCAAACGAGTTTAACAACGCAAGTTAAATCACGCATTAAGCTCAATACCAAAGAATTAAAGGTATGAAAGCAAACTCTTATTTTAAATAATATAAACTATTATTTTAATATGTAACATTTTTAAGATTGCTATCCAACTGGCCGCCCATTTACTCGAGAAGTATTATCCGTCTCATGTCATCGGTAGATTGTCTATTAGCGAAGAAGAATTTTGGGATAACAAGGTGATTAGTGCAATAGCTAGTTTTTAAAATAAACACTTATGATATATTTGTTCACGTTTTGCAGGGTCTCTCAGTTAATGATTGGCCGGGTCTTGCGGGTCTGATATACACCGACATTTTTAGCTTAGATTTTCTAACGCCATTGACTGAAAACGACACGCATTTTAAACTAGAACCACATGCCTCACTTGATCTTATGCGCTACACGGAAATGGTTAAGAATGCAAACGATGTGATCGGCTCCAAGGGGCTGGACTTATTGGGTAATGTGTACGCGCCTCGTGGCAATGTCCAAGTTCATTTACCATTCCTCGAAGTGACTGCATTTAATCCGCGCTCACGCATTACGTTGACTTTTCGCAAGCCAGAAAAGCGGTAAGACTTAAAGACCTCTGACAGCACTTTTGCCGAAACTTAATCTAATAAACTTGATTTATTTGTGGTAGCGACATGACTGTAGGCTTAACGACCCCAAGGGTGCGCGCCCATCGTGCCCAGCATGTTCCAAAAACGGCGCAAGATGCTCTTAAACCTTGGCGACCTTGGAAGCAGAAGTCCGCAGAGCGTAGCGTAACAGAAAACCTTCTTATACCGCTTCCAGTGCCGCATCCCGTGCACATTGCCATTGCCATCTACAATCGGGATACGGAGCAGCCCATACCGTTGGACTCAGAGCTAGTTTGGGAGATTCTTAAATCCATTGAGGACTGCCAAAGTGGCGATGCTATGGTAAAACGGCTTGAAATACTTTTTCGAATTGTTATTTGTATTCGTTATTCACTTTTTTCAGGCTGTACATTCGGTTGCACGTTACCATGGAGCGAATATGGAGTCAAGCAACGACTCGCTTGCCAGTAGCAGTAGCATTGGCAGCACGCGGGACTCTGGCTCTGGTTCAGTGTCAGGCTCTGCCCTAGGCAACGGCACAGAAACTTTACCCTGCGGCAATCGAGAGGTGCGACATTTTATTTGAAATATAAATGTTCTATTTAACATCTATTAAACATCCAATAAAGGTTTGCACTCAGGTCAAAGTCGATTCAGAGCCTGCTCCCGGCACCTCCGGCTTTCACTGGACGCTAAGCAATTGGGGTGCCGCGCAGACGGCACGCCGTCGTACCAACTCCAATGTACGTGTCGACTTAGCCAGTCCCGAAGATATATCTCTGGACACGGATAGCTCGCGTGCTGTTTTTAACAATGCATATGGCACCACAGTCTAACAGGCTAATGTAGAGGGCGTACAAACTAAAGTATAAGTTCGTGGACATCTATGCTGCTTGTTTGCTTTCATGCATTTCATAAGAATACAGTTATACAATTATGCGCAATACATATACAGTTAGGCTTTTGTATATGGCACGAATAGCAAGTGACTTATATAAAAATAATAGCTTTATTTGATTCAATTGTATATTTATGAGAAACGGCTCTAAACCGCTTTAAGGCAGCATAAACATACTCTTTTAAGTCTAAGCTACCGGAGAAAGCCCAGCAGCTTAGATAGCCATGCTAGTTAAACTGTAACATGATCAAATTTATTCATATATACATACATATATATCTATATTAACATATACGCATGACATTTGTGGGTATTCTAAGCAATTCTGAGTTTTTGGCATACACATTTATACTTATATATATAAATATATATTTATATGTATGCATGCACACAACAAATCCAAAACAATACAAATAACTTAACTCTAGTCGCAAGCAAATTTTATGCAGCAATTTTACTCAAATTTTCTTATGCATTTAATTAGGAATACTCGAATGGCTTCTATGATCGTTTTAAACCAATTACATTTTTAACTTTTGAATATATTTTAACGCAACCAAATGAACTAACAATGCACTGCGGTCAAATATTAAAGATTCCGTTGGTTTTGAAAAATTAATTTGTTTTATTACTAATAATTATAATTTGCGTTTTCGCTTTGACAAAAATCAATTTGTAAACAAAGATAATAATTCTTTACAGGATTCGGGCGTAGCCTTATTTTTTTTTGCAATTTTCTGGTTAGTCTGCAATTGCAAATTGTTCAGTTATAAGTTGTCCACTGATTATCTAAATGATTATTTTTATAAAGCGAACCTTATGAGTTATTAAGTCAGGCCTGTCAGCAAGATAATATAAATAATTGGGATTAAGATGGCATATCTTTTTTTCTTTATTAATATTATATTACTAAAAAATATAATTCGTTGCTTAGTTATACCATTTAACTTCGGTTATTGTTTCTTCTGGGTTGGTTGCAATATACTTACAAATTCCTTGAGCATGTTTAATACATCGTTCCTTTAGAAATTCATTTGTGTATGCACGAAATTGAAGAATATTCCAAAGATGACTATCAGGATTACCATCAATAGTGATTGCCATCATAACCATAGCGAATTCTGGCTTCGCACGGGTTGCCACATCTTCAAATGCATGGTTAGCAAATAATCGAGCCCAAGGCCAAGTTTTTTCTTGTTCATTATTGACAAACAGTTCCATGAATGTATCAATAGACTTTGCAATTTTTCTATAACATTCAAGCGCCATGCAGTCCAATAGCATTGCTATAGAGACATTTTTTGCCTGAGAGGCTTTTGTAAGCCAGTCATAGCAACCAAGCCCAACGTTCGACAGGGACAAAAGTGCGCCTGCTCGGAATATAGACTGTGCCTTCTTCTGTGGATGATTAACATGGGAGTAAACACACAATGCTAACACTCTGCGGTTTGGGAGTCCAAATCTTCCAAAATGGATTTCGAATTTACGCATTGCAGCATGAGTAGGTGGTGTTGTTTTGTCTACAGGTGCGGCAACATGCCATAAGTTTTTAAAAGAGTTCAACGTATGAATCATAATGTGCTTCGAAACTGTATTTATGTCCTTTATACAAGTTTTCATCATCTGCAGTGCTATAAATCCTAAATAATTAAGGCATGTTTTTTGTTCCGTGAGAGTGATTAAATCGTTCCCAGATTTGGATAGTATGATGAACAGCATATCATACCATAATATTGCGTCATTGACAGTTAGCCCGCTGACTGACGACTGCCAAGATTCATTTGTAATTCGTTCGATGTTGTTCGGAGGTAGTAAAGTTCGTGGGACATTCTCATTAAACGAATCGTCAAGGATAACGTAATTGTTCCCGAATGTCATGGTGCATAATAGAGTTGTAATTGTGTCCTCAAGATGTTCTATGTTTTCTCCATAAACATAAAAGTTTAAAAACGCTTTTGCATGCATTATCCCATCAGCAAGAGCGGGACGTTTTTTAATTTACTCGCCATATAATAGTTTTCGACAAAATAATTATCATTCCAAGGAACAGGAGGAAATTTTGGGAAAAGAAAATCCATTCTGAAAGTATTTAAAAGTTAATTGGATAGTGAATTATGAATTTCACTTTTTATTGTAATGATTATTTATATACATATTTGTTTCGAATTTATTTTTACGATACGTAAATACTTTTGAACTAAGAATTACGAATTGAAATCCAATCACTATTTGCTTAGATTAAAACCTTTGTGGTTTGATTTTTAAAGCATTACATGAACATTAATAAAACAAGTAAGAAGGCTCTAGTCAAGAGCTTTCGACTAGTACATACGTTTAACCCTTTAAGTAACACGCCCAGTATTCGCAGTGTTCCTAAACCGATTTTAATCAAATTGTCAGGTGCTTATTATTTTATCCATAGTTTCAAAGGCCATTTTTACAATTTTGTGTATATATATAAACCTGAAGTGTTTTTGAAACTTTAAAACCAACTTGTTCAGCTCATGATATAGAAGAGCTTAAGTTTAAAATTTAAAGTCTCTAGCTCTTGTAGTCTCCGAGATCGGCGCATTCATACAGACATTTATACAGGACTAGAAAACCCAGCGAACTCCGTTACGCCACCTCGTTTTTTTAAACATTTCGTTTGGGGATTAAAAGATGAAGAATGAAATACCACCACCACCACCACCACTACCACCACCACTACCACCACCACCACCACCACCACCACCACCACCACCACCACCACCACCACCACCACCACCACCACCACCACCACCACCACCACCACCACCACCACCACACCACCACCACCACCACCACCACCACCACCATACCACCAATGGCACAGAATCGTTTTGTGTGGTTTATGCTGACAAGAATATATAACCGATATGGGTGAGTCTGTTCCGAGTGTCTCTTAAACATGTAAAAAGCAAAGGTCAATGACTAATGAAAAATATAAAGCCATATTGTAATTCACATCAAACTTTTTTTAAAAAAATAAAACTTTATTTTAACAAATTGATTCGAAAAATTTGTCGGATTTTTTTTTTTTTTTTTTTTTTAAAAAAAAAAAAAAAAAAAAATTTAAAAAATAAATTTTTTCTAAATTTTTAAAAAAAAATCGAGTTTTTTCATATGGACAAATATAAGATAATAAAATATGATAATATTCGCTTATTACATTTTGACCAACGAATTGTTTGTAAATGTCCGATATGGTGTCTGTCGAAATTTGGAAGCAAAGAACCATTGTGTTCCAAAATAAATTTTTAAATTTTTGTAGAAAAACAAAGAGCTTTAACGAATGGGGCATTTTATTGGCAGACAGTGCAATATCCATGCAATTTTCTTTGTAGCTAACAAACCTAATAACAATATTACAAAGTTAGACAGATAGCATTAAATGGTACAAAACCTGATTAACTTGTTTTCATAAAGTTTGTAGAGCTATTTTTAAACCCTATGTTTTTTTTCTCTTCCACATAGTAGTACCATAAGAAATAAACGTAAAATAAATATTTGTACGAAAATGTAATTTAGGCACAACTTTTAGAAGTACATATATAAATATATAAAATGCGTTTACATAAAATATATGCCGCTTTCCAAGTCAGCTATTAACCTCACTTGTTAATCGTTATGTTAATTAAAAGTATTAATGTTCTACACCGTTCACTAAAATCAACCATATCTTTGCCAGCTTTTAAAACTGTGTTTAGTTTAAATACCGATTTATTTAATTTAATTTTTTCATGTATTTTCGAAATAAAGTTTTAACAAACTTTCGCTTAAGCTTGAAAAAAACAGCTACTATGAATATAGTTAACGAATCTTGTTTCTAAAAGCCAAATTGTGGCAGAAGTTCAGAAAAATGAACCTTGTTGTCATTTAAAGCAAGAGTAAGTCGAATAAAATGTTTACTTACAAATATACACTTACAAAAATATGTACGTATACAAAGTATATCATACTGATTTACAGTCGCATTGAACAATTTTATAAAAATAAACTGTAGTTTGATTATATTATAATAAAAATGTTGGATAAAAAATAAAAGTTTTTATTTTTATGTTTCGTCAATATAAATTCACTTCCTACCTTGATCTATACTTTTTTTATATTCCCAATAGTCAGTTGTGATAATTTATTCCAGAAAAACACAAATGTTTCGTCTAGTAGGTGAAATTACTTGTAAAATAAAGATGTTCTTTATATTAATTAATGTTTATATATGTTTATGTATATGCATATGTATATGTATATGTATATGTATATGTATATGTATATGTATATACCCTGCAGTTCTTTTCAGGCCTGAAACATTCATGAAACACGCATGCAAAAAAATGGCCATGCATGCTCGTGTCGATGTCAATAACACGCTTTTAGGCATGAATTTAACCCGGGGCTGTCCTAGGGCAGTATGCATGCAACGACGCAGGCATGCTTCAGACCTGAAAAGAGAAGCGAAGGTGCATGCATGCAACGACGCAGGCATGCTTCAGACCTGAAAAGAGAAGCGAAGGCTCATGCCTAAAATAACTGTACAGGCATGCTGCAGCCCTGAAAAGTGAAGCATAGGCGCATGCTTGCAGGCCTTTAATTGGGAAAATAAAATTATTGACACAAAGTGATTACATATTTTTAAGTAATTAATTTTATTTATTTGCGCTCTTTGTTGACATTTTATATATGCGGTTTTTTTACCGCTTTAGGGCCGTCCTTAACTTCTGCTCTGGATTTCCCGACTGCTCGTAAACGGGTATACCTTCTGAAATAGATAATTCCACTATTAATTAACAAATGCCCCAACATTTTGGGAATAGAAACTTGCCAACCTTAACCTACGGAGGTACAATTACCACTTATTTTGATTATTACCTGCTTTCACACACTGTTCACAACAAAAGAATAAACAAAATACAAAATTTTTAAGTGTATTGAAAAATTAGAGACACAAATTGCCGAATGCAAAAGAACAGCAACAAATCACAAATATCACAAGTACACTGCTTTAGAGTCGCCGAACATGTAAAACCGTTGCGTGTTTTATTTTTGCATTTTGCATCCTATATATAACTGTGATTTTCTCTCGATTGCTTTACGCTTGAACATGTTAACACAAGTGTTGTTATTTTCGTTGCAATGAGTTTAATACGCTCTCACTTCACGCGCTCTCCGAATCAGCTTTCAAGCTACGGCCACTGCGAACGCTGCGACGTTCGCTGCGGCCTTCGATGCAAATTCAGGTCTGCTTTCATGCCTGCATTTTCAGATCTGAACTCAGATCTGCATTGGAAGCGATCGCTCCAAATCGAACTGCAGGGTAGTTTGTGTGTGTAACAGATAAGGAACGATGCATACATGACGTTTTTACCATAAAAGTTTTCAAAAATTGCCAGCGCTATTTCACGTTCCTTCAATTTTTTTTTTTGAATTTAATTGAATTTTATTCCTAGTGCTACAAGTGTAATTACTTACAAATTAGTGCACTAGTCACATTAAAATATTCCTATTATAAATATTATTATATTATATTATATATTGATATTATTATTATTATAATATTATCATTATTTTTATTATTATTATTATAGAGTAAAATATATGCGTACATACATATATGCATACATATGTACGCTTTAAAGTTCTTACTTGTATTTAGACAATATAATGCGTTTTGCTGTCTTCGCGGACCAAGTTGTTGCAAAAATGCACTTTTGGCTAGCAATCTGTGTTGATGAAAAAGCTTTTAGTTTAACTCTTTACTGTAATTTATGTGAATGTAAATTCAGAAAGAACTACGAAGAGACTGTGGAGACCCTTCGCTGCTGACGATAGATCGATAGGGGTTCTTTCTCGTACGCTTCTTGCCATAAATGCTATCGATATTGATACTTTTTATATCGAGTGTGCCCCTATAAATACAATTTTGTTAATGTCCATCTCTTATCACAAATGTACATGGAAGTACATTTAATTTTTGTAAACACGTCTACATATATAAGATGATGAAACTCTTGCATAATGACTTAACCTAAATCCTCGATATCTACTTGTTCTGCTTAGGACTAAGGCGAGCCTAAGTTCAAAGTCTAAAGACTCTATCTCCAATGGTCTCTAAGATCTAGGCGTTCATACAGACTGCGGACGGACAGACAGTCGGACTTGGCTTTCGATGCGGATCAAGAATATACATATATGTATATGTATATACATATACACATTATGGGCTCGGAGATACTTATTTCTGTTTGTTACATAGTTTTGCACTAAAGCATAATGCCCTGTTTTTTCAACCTTTTTCATGGGTTTGGGGTACACACATTGGCAGCGCTGTGATACGTGCCTTATTGAGTAAATAAGTTGACACGCCCTTTTGTACATACATACATATGTATATAAATATCCATATAAATGTTTGCTTGTGGAGTTCTTACTTGTATTTAGACAATATAATGCGTATTGCTGTCTTCGCGGATCAAGTTGTTGCAAAAATCCACTTTTGGCTAGCAATCTGTGTTGATGAAGGAGCTTTTAGTTTAACTCTTAACTGTAATTTATGTGAATGTAAACTCAGAAAGAACTACGAAGAGACTGTATAGACCCAGCGCTGCTGACTTCTGACGATAGACTGAAAAGCGTAAGTGGCGACGCTTTCTTGTACGCTTGTTGCCATAAATGTTATCGATATTGATACTTTTTATAGCGAGTGTGCCCCTATAAATACAATTCTGTAAGTGTCCATCTCTTGTCACAAATGTACACAAAAAATGAACGATTAACAGCGGTTTGATCTCCGAGACTGATATTTTTCCCATCTACGATAAAGCTTGCTTAGGTCATTGATAACCTTTTGACAAATGCTATAAAGAACAGAAACGATTATAAAAATATTTACATAGTAGTTATTGAAAAGCTGTTATTTGTTTTGTGCTTTAATTTATTGTTTAAAAGTATCTTAGATGTAGAATAGATTCTCTAAACATATTCATTAAATGTTAGCTTACAATGAAATTAACCAACAAAACTCGTTTCGAGTACTAGGTTATCTATTCGAACAAATGAAACAAACGGAATAATATAATCACAATAATTAGTTAGTTTTGATTGCATCTATAACATAAATAATATGTTATTTATATAACATATATGTATATACATATATATCTTCTACATAGTTAACAGTTATATGATAAGTAACATAGAACAGCGCAAAAAAAAAACAATTAAGTCGATTTTGTATTCAATCGCTACGCGATTAATTGCAATTGTAAACAGGTATAAAATTGTATAAATGGAGGCTGATAGATAGGTTCATAAATATAAAGATTGTTTGGGAACACAACTAGCCTTAATTGTGAAAGTGTGGATCAAGAAATCCACTAAATAACATTTCAACAGCCCTAAGTTCTCTGAGTGGGTTTACTATATATGTATGAATGTATGTATGTATGTTTTGTTATCAACGTCCTTATGTTTGTATGTAAAGTATGTGATTGGTGTCGGTTTTGTTATTTGGAAATGGTTGTGTCTCACTTTTTTCTTGAGCATTTCGGCTTTTTCAATATAACTATATACTTATATATGCACTATTTAGATGCAAAACCAAAACAAGATTCAGTGGAAATTGTGCCAATACTAAAACGTTATCGTCTATGCAGTGCTCGATCTACATAAGGGAATGTCTTACATTTAATTGTTTTGGGTGCCAATACCAAAGTAGTGTTAACATCATTTCTTAAGTTAGACGCCTCATTGGAATGGCAAAAGAGAATTAGCTGTTGTGTTGAGAAGTCCCAAGCGCTGCTTTTGTTTTCGCTGCTCTGTCATATGATCCTTGAGCTCGTGTAGCTGAGTAGATAGATTCTTAATAAGCAGTTGCGTCTCCAGCAGCTGTGCCTGCATGCTGCGCAGCTCAATTTGCTCGCCATCCGCATCCACTGCGGCCAACGACATGGCGCGTAACCGTGGAAACCATTCGAGTATGCCCGCTTTAACCATCGCATACACATAGCTTTCGGGACCAGTAAACTCGGTTGGATCCTTCACCTTTACCAACACAATGAAATACAAGTAGTGCCACATATTGTGCTCGCTTTTGATGTGTTCCTCGAAGCTGACCGTTTTGTTATCAAAGGCCGAACGGTTAAGTGAGCAAATAAAACACGTCGTCTTTAGTATGGCCTCCTTTTGCTGTTTCTCCGATCTCAGGTCGGCAAATGTGTCAATGATCACACCAAAAATTAAATTCAACACAATAATGATGACAATAAAGAAAAAAAGCAGATCGTAAATGACGCGCGCCACAAACAGACCCTCCTGCAAGGCAAAAATGTAATGATATTACAAAATATACTCCAATAACTTTGAATATTTAGACAATATACCTTGCTTGAGGGTGCACGCAAAATGTCACCAATGCCACCACCATTGCGCAGACCCTGATTCAGTGTCGTTACTATGCACATAACCAGTGAGTCACAGGATCGCTCCTTAGCCTCTCCGCTGCCTGCAACAGCTGCAGCATCAGCAGCCACTTGTTGCTTGAGATTATCATTACAACTGCTTTGATCATCGGTTGCGGCACAGAATTCCTCAGGCGACGCTGGCACCGATAGTGTTAAAGGGCTGACAGTCGATGCAGCATCTGGCTCCTCAAAGTCCACCGAGACAAGAAAGTCATCCTTAAAGAACATGTAACCAATAATGGAGAACAGGTACACCAAAATCAATGCCAGCACAGCGGTCAAAACAATAGAGCGACCGTTACGCGTAACCGAACGAATTACATTGACCAAGGTCTCCTCGCGATAGACCACGTCAAAAAGCTGCAAAATATTACATAAATACATATTCAACTTAAGATTTCAATGGCTTTTACTTACCAGCAATGAGTAAAAGAATGGATGGAAAATGAGGCCGCAAAAACAAAAAGCAATATAAATGCAATGATATAGGAGCTGAAAGTCCGTTATTATTTTAAGGAAGTGTTTCTCCAGTGTGCCCTTGTTACCCATGATGCTCACAATATGAACGCTTTTTAGAGTCACCTGCATAGATAAATTACATTATATAACCTACGGATTGGGATAGTGTAATGAATTTTTTAAAAACTTACTGTTACAACGCCCAGCAAACAGAGCGTGGACTCTGGACCAAGCAGAAATATAAAACGAAGAATTATGGAGCCAATAAATGTGCGTATGCCAGATTCGCGAGGCAGCGTTATTACTATAACCAGCGAGAATGTCAAAATGGCCCAAAACAGCAACGAAATGTGCGAGCTTAGCTCTGAAAAATCAAAATATATTATAGTATGTTTTGAATGTTCTGATCAGCCCCAAAAAGTATGCTATAAAACAATATTATTAATATTGGAACTCAGTGTATTTTCAAGATAACAGTTAGTTAGTTATGAGCTGTAAAAATGTAGTATCATACCTGGAACAGTATTATCAAAGGGATAGAAGAAAGCTACAATCATATTGATAACCACAACACAATTAAAGAGTATGTTGCTCCAAAGCGACATATAGCTGCTAATCCAAAAGAGCAACGGCTGACCTGTAATAGGAACCATGTTTGTTTAAAAATCTTAGAAAAAATAATGTGAGTGTTACTTCGTAATTTCTTTTGCCATTTCATCTCGTTGAACATCTCCTCGGCCTTGTCAAAGAAATCAGCTACTTTCGAGCCCTGATCATCGCGTTCTGCTGTGTTAAGTATTTTGATTTTCGTATCGGTTGTTAGATATTCACATATTTCTGGTATGGGAAAAACAATTTGCTCCAGTGTGCGGTCATTGCGAACAATCTAAAAATAAAAATAAAATTACGATTTAATAATCTATTTACTATTAACCCGTTACGTAACGTGAACAGTCATTTGTATGTGTTTACGATTAAATATAATGGCTAAACTTAAATCTAAGAGTTCTCTGGTGTTTCTTAACGGATTTTGAGTCATCTGATTAAGGGTATAATGAATCCTTACATTTTTCCTTATAAAAAAGGATAGAAAAAAATGATCAAACAAATGCAAAGTTATACATTTTCTCTAGGTATATAAAAAGATCGTTGCAAGACAAATTACAGTCGTGGTGTTCTTGGGAAAACAAATAAAAAATACTTTGTATTTAGAAAAATTTGTTGTTAGGAAGTGTGCAATAAACTGTTCAACTGTAAAATAAAAGGTTGTTTTGAGGCGTATTGCCACTTAAAATAACTGAAGAACACCATTGAGTTCTTGCTAGAATTGGAAAACGGTAAAATTTTAGATAATATACGACTGTTGAGTTAATTAAAGCCTATTTTCTTTTTGAATATGAAGGGTGAATCAAAAGAAATACCTCGATTTGGGCCGTGTGAGTTGCGTAGTACATTAGAGCCTGACTTGTCTTTGCATCAAAACTGGCCGATTGTGGATCCTCGGAAGCTTTGAGAAGTGCAGCCAGCTCTTTGTTGTGTTGCGCCAACTGATGGCAGAGTATGTAGATGTTGTGTCCGACTTCCCGTGGACTGACCGTTGCATCGTCATCGTCTGCAGTTGCACTGGGCTCGTCGGCATCATCCTGCTCGTCGATGAGCTCCTCCTGGTGATAGGCCTTGCAGGCGACCTCCACGAGTTGCTTGGGATTCATGTTGTAGAGGATGCGTTCTGCATTCTCGCTGTCGCCACGACTCTCCATGATAGCCAACAGCAATTTGGAGGCATTGTTCTTAAGCTCCAACACCAGATCCATGCGATTCTCACCCAGCGGATTTATGTTGTTTAATATCAATGCGGTTATAATGTCCAGTCCGTTTGATTCGTGGGTAGCAATACAGTTTTGATTTTCGTGGCACGGCCCTTGACAATACTCGGTAAGCGTTTCAAGAGTTTGATTAATCAGGGCTACATTATGCTCGTTGATGTAGAGGCCCAGAAGCCCCAAGCCACCCGTTGTGGAGCCGCAAATGCAGTCAAGGAACATAAGTGTCTCGGAGACAAGATTGTTATTGGTTTTGTTGTTCTGATTGCGCAAAAGATTTTGCAAATCGGGATTGTGATTCTCGCAGAGAAGTTGCAAAAAGCGCAGAATGGGCTGCATAACCAGCACCTTGTTTGAGAGCTGATTGCGCTGCTCTTTGCTGTCTCGATGCTTTTCCAGCTTCTCGGCGAGTATATCCTCCAGCGGACTGTTCATACTGATTGCTGAGCTCTCCTCGCCGGAGTGAATATTTCTTGCATTGCCATAGGCACGTGCTGTGGCCAGACCGGCATTGTGAAGCTCACGCTTGAGCTCATCTGTGATGACGACTCCGTTGCTCTTGAGGCCATGTTTGCGAGAAATTTTGTCCAACTCCAAATTGGTGTCCTGCTTGTGCTCATGCGCCTTGGCCGCAATGTCTGTGGTGTTAACAGACACTGTCGATTTAATCTCCTGTTGTGCATCCTTCATCTTCTCAAAAAAGACTTTGAAGAAGGCCTGATTGAGATCATCGCTGAGAAACTTCTGGAACATGCCCTTCTGTATGATCGGATTGCCGCCCTCGAGCAGCGCAATGCCGAGCTCAACGGCCTCTACAAAGATGTTGGGCGAATGCACAGATTTAATGACCAGCTCTACAACCAAATCGGAGGCACCCTCACGATCCAAGTGATTCTGCATTTCGTGCAGTGTTTTGCCGGCACGTGCCAAATACTTGGCGCCCGGTCCGTGGGTCACCAAATGCAGCTGTTTGGCCGGATCGGCGGCTGAGGCGGCAGCCGCTGCTGCAGCGGCGACTGCGGCAGCAGCAGCAGCTGCAACAGCTGCAGGCAATTGGGGATGTGAATGCTCATCGTCCGGTTTGGGAGCACTTTTGCACTGGAAGTAGCGCAGCAGCAGTGTCTGACGCAGTGCATCACCCTTTTCGCCATAGTTAACATCGATGGCCATCATTTCGCGCAGCGTTCGCAACACCTTGACACACATGCGCTCCTCCTTTTCCTCGAGTAGCTTTTCCGTATGCTTGATCAGCTTGCGAATGAAGCCGCCGCTCTCGCAACGTTTGCGTGCTTCGGTGCCAGCGGGAAAGAGCAGCTCCGAGCGATAGAGTATGTCCACTAAGAGTGAGAGTTCCGCCTCGACGACCGGCTTTAGTTGGTCCTCAAGCAACGACACAATATCCTGCAGTCCCTCAATAATGGAGCGATCCCAGCGCATCAAATGTGCCGACTGCTGAGTCTCGTACTTGGGCTGTTTAGAGGCCAAAAGCCATTTGGTTGTCTGGCGCGTTAGCATCGCCGTCTTGCTGGACATGTTGGCCACCTGCTGCTCCAGCTCCAGAGGCAGCACGATGCTACGCATTTTTGCCGATTCGGTCAGCGTGCGAATGCAGTTTTCAACATTGAAACGATCGCCTAGGGAGAGCCATTTGCACTGGGTGAGGCGGTAGGCAGCCTGCAGCAGCTGAACGAAGATCGTTTGTCGCGATTGTACAATGGTGCTTTGATCGGAGAAGGGGCTGGAGAAGAAGCTGCTCAGGAGATTAGTGACACCGTTCAGAACGTAGGCCAGCAACGTCTTGTTTGTCGTGGCTGTCGTACTCGATATCAACTGATTGAGATCCACAAGAAAGCTCTTCTCGAACAGACTCCACATGTGACCGGAGGCGTAGATCTCTTTCATTTCCACTTCGGTGTCAATGTAGCAGTGATTGAGAAAGTCCACATATGCCTCCTTCACCTCCGGCATGCACACTGGATGGCAAATGATGGTCACAATATCATCCAGGGACAATAGGTTATTACACTTGATCTCCGTGTAGACATTCTTGCCCATGGTGCAGCAGGCCAACAGCTTGACAAGCTCTACATGATACTTCAATGGGCTATCGTCGCTAAGCTGCTGTTGTCGCAGCTGCTGCTGCTGCATCATCTGCACAAAGTGGTGGAAGGATGTTTTGTCATTGTAGAACACAAGTACATCTTCTCCCGCATTAATTAGCTCCTGCATCACCATGTCTTGACACTTGCGTATGAATTGGTTTTCGGCCTTGACGATCGTCTGAAGGAACTGCAGATATGCCACATGCCGTCCATGAATTTCAATGCAGTGCACAAAGTGTTGCACCACCTTATCGTTAACCTCATTACACAGTGCCAAATTATCCTTGAAAATGGCACAGACGGTCTTTGCCTCGAGTATCTGCTCAGAAAAAGATATTTTTTATTCAATTTTGATTATTGCTTGATGAAGTTCGAACTTACGCCAGGATTAAGGAACAAATCAAGATGATTATGCAGCAGCACTTGATTCTGTTGATTGCCCAGACAAAAGTTCTGTAGAAACTCATGCGCCAGACACATAAGCTCTTTCATCAACACATCATCCTTTTCGTCATAGGGATTCTGTAGCAGATCCAAGACAACAGTGTGCACGCCCACATTGCGTAGCAGACGCTGCTCATGCTTGCGTGGCTTAACAATTGGACCTAAACTCAAAGTAGGCGTTAATATGGCTTAGAAGGCAGTGCAGATAAAGTGCAACTTACCTGCTGTCACACAGAATTTGTTCATGCGAATAAGAATCTCTTTGACCTTCTGGTATTCGCTGCGTTGCTCTGGGGAGAGTGTAGCATCGTATTCCAGATTGTCTGCACCACCGTTGACGTCATTGGAGCCGAGCTCGTCCGTTGCCTTGGCCTTGTACACCCACAGCTCCGACTTCTCTACACTTTGGCGCAATATGTCCAAATCCGATTTAATTTGCTTGTAGGATTCCACATCGCTGTCAGAAACGAGCAGTTGCACCTGATAAGTGTATAGAACAAATAAACCGAGTTCAGTTCAGCGATTAACATAATTTGTAAAAATTAATTGATTTGTTATACATACAAAATCAAAATGTCTTTCATTACGAAATGCGCAATACTTCCACTATAAAGTTAGTTGTTTTGGTTTTAAAAGTACGTGAGGATTGTGTTAGTTGTTTTGTTAGTCACATTCAGATGAGTTATGCAGTTGATTGAATAATATGGCAAAGATACACGAGTCTCATCAACGACATCGAGACGTCGAATACGAGAGATCGAGTGCGTTGTTGCATGCAAACACAAAAATATAAATAAAGTTAAAGAACATCGAGCAATTAGATAAAATTAGAAACAACTACTCAAAGCTTAGATCGGTAAACCGAAAGTGAACCAGAAATACCAGAAAAATGTACAGTCAATTATGTAGTTAATACTTAATTAAACTACAATGTATGTAAACTAAATATAGCATATGTTAAGAAATCTATTTAGTAAGGAATTGTATTTACCTGTCTAAAGGCTTGCAGGACCTCCTGACGCTGACTAAAGTGTCGAAAGAGCAAATGCAGTGCTCCAGATACTAGGGGCGCATAATCGTGCATGATGAGGTGAAGCAGTACACGCAAAAAGGTTCGTCCACCTTGGCCATCCAGATCCAAATTGGCTGCATCACTGCGCTCGCAGTCAAATATGCCTTCTGCCTGCACGCCAATCGATTCCAAATCGATATTCTTTTGACGTGCTGCCGCCGCTGAGGCAGCTGCTGCTGCTGCAGCCATTGCAGCTTCCGCAGCGGCTATTTGTTCTGTGTCCGTGGGTTCAGCACTGCCAGGTGTGGTCTGTTGTTGCTGTGTTTGTTCCTCATTGGGGCTGGGTGTGGAGCTATTGGTTTGCGCCTGCGCCACCGGACCATCGGACTCATCAAACTCACGCTTGAAAATGGACAGCAAGCAGCTGATTCTATAGTCGAGGCGAACATCTAATATGAATTGCAGTATCTCGATGATCTTTAGCTTGGTGTCCATGACCAGTGGGTACTCTCTCATCAGCTGCGACACTGACTTGCGCTGCTGCATCGCAATGGTTGGAGCAGCAATCGCCTGGCCCACTGAGCCCAGGGCCAATGAGGTCATCACAGTGCTCATGTCACCAATAGAGCGCATGACACCGCCTTCAGCTAACAAAATATATTAAGAGTTCAGTATTAGTTCATCAGTATGATACAAAATGGGTTTGCAATCCTAAGCTCACCATCATTATTAGTCTCCTCTTCGACAGCTTATCAAAGGAAGATCAGAGAAAAAAACCTACTTAGCTAACTTAATCTAAATTTGCAACCCAAAACAATACTTACATTCCATATCCGTGTTGACATAAGCGCCACCAGTTTCGGACACACAGTCCAGTATAGAAAGCAGCGTCTTCGTAAGACGCAAAAGATCACTAAAGCTATAGAAGCCAAAATATATTAAGTCCCTGGCCAGTTTGACCACCTTAAATCGAAGCAATTAGGGTGTTAAGCAAATGAAATATAGTTTAGCTTTGTTGTATTCACCTCAAAGGTAAGCTTATTCTGCTCCTGATCAGTGAAAAGCCACACCTTGGTAGCAACATTACACAAATAGTTTTCCACAAAGGCGATTGTCGTATTGAATTTGGCACGGCAAGCCTGCTTGTTCTGATCTGGCTGAAGATTTTTGCCATCATAGCTGAAAATAAATATGTTCGGTGTCAGATAAAAAGTTAAGAGAAATTGATTGTAAATAAACCCACTCCATGATCGACATCTTTGAGGGTATTTCGCTCCATAGACGCGCATATTTAACAGGAGTAACTGGTTCCTGAGGATCACGATCTACATGCATGTGAAGCATTAATCGACAAAAGGATGCGCGCAGCTCGTATGGCATCGTTTCATCAGACATGCATCTGCGGGATGATAAGGTGATAGATTAAGATAAACGATGCTTAGGAATGACAATAAAATCCTACTTCAATATCAAATCAATGTCCAATTGAGGCGAGAGTCGATTCAAAGCCAGGTACTGACGGTTCAGACACATGTTGGAGAACAGATTCAGCTGATGGCGATAATAGTTTAATATGGCCGCCTCCTGTTCAGAGCCATCGGCAACAGAGTTAGCCAAATCCGCCATTGATCTTGAAGTCTACAAATAAAATATGTGAGTAACAAGAAAGCGAAAGAGAAGGTAAACAATACTAACCGGTTGTCCCTTCCACTGCAGATGTATCTCGTATTTTTCACCAGGCAAAGCAGCTTCCTCATCATTGAGGCTAGCACTGTCCCAGGTGGTTGCGGTCGAAGTGGATTGCAGATCCGAACGATCCTCATCGTCAGCGGTGTCCTCGGTGAGCGTGGTCAGGCACACATCCTCCGTGGTGCCCTTGTAACAGCGCACAGCTGTAGCAGCTGTAACAGCAACGCCTCGCAGTGCCTTGATCTGTGTATCGATTAGAATATCCATGTTCTTGTCGCTAAGTACGCTCTTGCAGATGAGCTCTTGGGTTACGGCAATGGCTTTACGATTCGAAACGCACAAATCGGATAGATAGTCAAGGAAACGCGAGTCCCAGTTGTGCATGTTCTTGCGCACAAGACCCACAAAGGTCTCGATCTCGGCAGCCGTTATGTGCTTTTCCAGCAGCTTGCGATTGTTGTGCAGCAGTGCGGTAATGGTGTCCTCGGCAAGTATATCGTAGCCAATCTGTTTCTGCATGAGGCCAAAGTGCTTGGCAATGTATTCCTGGTTCTTGCGATAATCTTGCTGCGAGAGACGTAGTATGCGATAGCACAGCCTAAAGATGTTTTTGTAGGGTGCGTTCTTGGGATCGCTTAGTTCGTCCAGTCGCAGGAATGGACCGTCGCCAGCAGTGTGCTCCTGGAACGGACCTTGCAATATCTTAAACAGCTGCTTGAGAATGTACTGCTCGCGCAGCAGCTTCTGCCTGTCACGTATGGGATTCTTGATGGTGAATTCGAGCGCCTTCGTCTTGTTCTGTTCATTCTCCATGCCAGCTATGAAGTACACGATGTCCTGAAGCAGCGAGATTAGAGCTCGTCGCTCATTTATCGATATGCTGCCGTTGTCCAGTTTGCTAGTAACCATTGCCAGCACCTTGCACGCATCGTTGGCAAAGTCCAGATCGCGCACCTCCACCGGGGAGACCGGGATTAAAGCAAATGCCTCCTTGTCCTCCTTAATGGGTGAACAGCAGACCTTCGACATGACTGGCTTATCGTCGTCGGCATCAATGGGTATCGACGTGGCATGCACCCACGTGTTTGAACAAATGTGCTGTAGTCGCACATAGCTGGACTGCGGCACCAGACTATCCGCCCGTGCCATGGTCGTCGCATCCAGCACAAATACCGATGCAATGTCCGCTGAATATGGCACTGAGACCAAGCGATAAAGTTTGCCCTTTGGTTTGTCTGCAATGTAATAAGGAGATGATGCATTAGAGCTTAGAATGTTTTGTGCGCGTTTCAACATACCATTCAGGGTGGAGTTCATTGTGGAGCTTAGGCCAGAGTCTTTGCTACAGTCTCCAAGTAGTGATTCATGGACATTTGCCGTGGAACCAGCCACCACATCAGATTCCGATTCAGCAGCCAGATAATGTCCCGTGGCTAGATGCTTAAAGCGATATAAGGAATTCCAATCGCCGGCGCCACCACGACAGGAATCATGCTGCACCACCTCGATCTCCCAGAGAGCTTTGCTGCTTGTGGCTGCTGTCGCACTGGTGCGTCCCGTGGTGCGAAGAAAGACATGATATTGCTTTTTGTACTCATCCATGGTAAGGAATTTTTCTTGCTCGGCGTGAAAGAGTCGCACAACATCGCCGCCTTTGAGTATGTGTTCCTGGTTCTCCTTGTGCTCCATGAACAATGAGATTTTCCATGATGTGGATGAATTAAGAACGTTCACTTCCTTGCAGCCAGGGATTATCGGGTAGCTCATAGTTGGCGGCCACATGCAAGTTCTGCTGATCAGCATTCACCGGGCTGAGTATCACCTTGTCGCCCACAACGACATAATCACCAATGGAGCGCAGCTTGTAGAAGGGCTTTATGTAGAACCAGGAGCCCTCATTGCCATTCGCATCCAAATACACTCGCATTGCGTTCTTCTCCAGCAGCGATGGCAGACGTTTATTAACCGTCAGATATTTGTTCGACTTGAGATGGAGCAACTGCACCACAGCACGACCATATTGTATAAAGGTGCCCAGCAGCTTCTTGTTTTCGGTTTCATTCTGTTTCTTTTCGATTTCCGCTGCGTGCTAACATGAAGAGTGAAAGATTGTTAAGCTATTACTTTTTAAATATATAGAAATTTATTGGAGCTTACATGCAAACGTTTGAGCAGATTGGGATCTGTGTTTGAGCTGGCCGATTGCTTGGCAGCCTTCCAAAACTGCTTTTGGGCAGAGTACCGATTCATGGGACATATTTTAATAAGGCAATCTGTAGACAACATAAGAATCAATATCAAAGGGGACAATAAAATGTTTTTTACATACCTCTAAACTTTTTTGGTGGACAGCTTAAATCTCCCGCTTCGGGACAGACAACAGTTCGGTCATCTACCAGACTATTGGGATAAAAATAATAAATAAATACATTGTTTTAGCATTTACTAAAAAAAACTAACTTAATTTTAGTGTACAATCTTTAGACGTAAGACGTTAAATGAATCTTGCACTAAGAAAAACTCTGGATCAAGTATTAGAGATTTCAAAATCATCTCGAACACGGCTCTGACACACCTAGAGTCAGCTTGAGGGGTTGATTTTCGGTACATTACTGATTTAGACGATATCATTGTTTCCCTTTACCTTATCTAGATGCCTTATTAATCTAACTAAAACCTTATTTATACTAATAAAAATGTTCAAAATGTAAAAAAAAAATAAAGAGCCAAGCCGTGCAACGCAACAGTTGTCCGGCACCATAAACATCTTCAAACTGAAATGTCATTCAGCACAAGTACAAGTGAGTAGGTGAGTACATAAGTAGTTAGTATGTATGATGAATGGTACTCACCCGAGTGTGCTCAAGAAACCGCAAACACTGCCCTCTGCATAAAGCGAAACAATGTCGCCCAAGTGGAGAAAGCTCGCCGAGCCAATTATATTGTCGCCCATATTGAAGGCTCTATTTTACGCAATGTGTGTGTGTGTGTGGTACTTGGATTGAAGGTGGGTGGATGGGCGTTTGCCCCACATTCAGCCTGCTGACTGCTGCTGGTGCCTGTTATTGCTTTGTTTGTGGCCGGTTATGCGAGTTAATTGCAAAGATTTGTCGCTTCTACTATTGTGTGTACTGTGGGTCCTGCAAAAAAGAGAGAGAAACGGACTTAATAAATATATAAAATAATAATATGGTTATTATGTTTTGCAAGAAATCGCATGCCGTTTAGTCTAATTAGAGTACATTACATAACTGAGCTCTAATTACATATTGAGTTATCGCTATCAGTTAGTAGCTTTACTGCCATTGACCCACACAGACGACAATACGCATCGTCGAAAATCTAAATAATACTAGATAAATAAATCATAAATCCACCCAACAACAGCTTTGCCATTTAAACAATATGGATACAAACATTGATTGTACAAATCAGAATCATAAGACTTGAACAATATGTGCCATAGAATTTTATATCTTTAAAAATATTTTAACTTCTTATGAGTGAAGATTTTGTTCTATATTTCTGTGACACATTAAGCGAACGATTTATTTTGGTTCTGTATGCTTTTATGCTTTTTATGGTTTGTCTCTTTTGTCCATAGATAATGGGCTGAGATAGTGAAAGTGAATAGCTCGGGGGCGACAAAGTGCTTTGTGGTGACAAAATAAAACAGAATATTGTCTGGTTACTGTTGTTTTAATGGTGGCATGCCACATTGATTTTCACAACAGTAAAAAGACATGTCCTTTGTTTAATGTTTCATGTTCAAGACTTTCTATGTACTGAAACAAACAACATTATTTTGTATGTATGTTTTTCAAAGCCTTGTGCAATAAATATTTAATGCTTTTAGACCAAAAAAGGAATACACAAATAATGTTCCAATCAATTTGTAGGCAAATAATCAATAAAATGCATGAAATTTCCTGATTCTATGCGCTCAGTTATTAACTATTAATCAAGTGATTACTTTGCTTTCGGTCGGTCAGTCACCGACGTTCTTTCAATTTTATGATAAAAGCCCCCCTACCAAAACTATTGAACAATGCACTCAGAGAAAAAAAATTTTCATTTAACACAAGAAATGCATTAATAGAAATGTTTTAAAAATACAAAAACTAATAATTAGTCATTTTTGTAATTTGTTATTAGATTATTATAATTATTTTTGTCAAAGTAATCAATTAATTAGAATTACTTTCTGGATTTTAACGATAAGTTATTGATTACAATTAGAAAATTTAAAATAATTTCTTGACTATTCAAGAATAGTTCCAAAGTAATCAAAAATCAAAGTGAACAAAGTCAATCCAAATGTAATCCGAATACTTTTTGCGATTATTTTTGATTATTTAGGGATTACTCCTCAAAAGAATTTTTTTGTAAAACAAAAATTTGATATAAACACAGAAACTATTTGGAATTTGTTCTAATTAGTTTGTTCGTTAGTTTGAAAAAAATGTATTTTGCCTAGGGCTTAGGCGATTTTGAAAGGTTTTAAAATATTTAAAAGGATAGGCTGATCGGGTTGCATCCTTCAACCTGTTACAAATTTAAGCAAAAAGATTTCGGGACATTTTTTTCACAAATAACGAGTAAGGAATGCGAAATGATGTCCTGCAACGTGGATTCCATTTGTGTTTTAATGTTTAAAGAAAATACTTAGGGAAGGAGGCTAGATGTTAGACTCTTGATTGGCTTCAACTTGACTTTAATTTGAATACGATTTGAATATTGAATCTAAAACATTTTTTCAATACTCATTTTTGAACATGCGTGAAGTTGAATCAACATGTTTTATAAATATTTCCAAACCGCATCTTGTAGTTAAAGTATTTTTTTTAGTGTATCTATGCATGCTTCTGTTCCTCTATTCTTCACTGGGTTGTGTTGTGATTTTTGTATGTGCTTGGCATAATAATAACCTACAATAAAAGAGACCAACTTTTGGTATTGACCAGAAAGTAAAGGCTCAATGGACGGGAATCGAAATAAGTGTCAATATCTTGAAGCTTGTCAAAAAATGACAGATAATTAGTGCGGCTTATTATAAATTCAAGGCAGTGATTTATGTGTACAAGGCTTATTAGCATAAAACTCCAGATGTGTGTGTGCGTGTGGTGCTGGATGGGTGGGTGGTTTGGCATATTTTAACTGCCAAGAATGTCACTTAATGGGGCCTGTAAGCAAAATTCCAAAGAATTCCGACAGAGGAGCAAGCGCTTCAATAAAATATTTCCTTGTCAGAGTCACACGTAAAAGTGATGCCCCCAGGAGAATGCGATGCTGCAGCATGCGGCAGGATGTCAAACACGCCTTCCTCATGGCCAACACAAAAGTTTCGCATACATCTTTTAAGCTGTTGCCAGTGTATGCGTGTGTTTGTGTGTATGTATTTTCGGCAAAACCGATTTTGAATCATGTTGTGGCAGCTGCTAAAGGGTCGCCTCTGGCTTATTATTCATCCATATAAGTATGTAAGGCCTCCAACCCGTACAAATTCGTTTGGATTATATTTAAATCAATTCACAACTGTTTGCTGAAATGTTTCGCGCATTCTTTGGCGTAATTCAGCATTGTTCACAGCTGTTAAAAATGTATTTAGGATCACATTAAATTAATTAACAAGCGCTTCAAACAAACAACATCGCCCAATCATAATAATCAAACAACTTCCCACACACACACACACATAAATTTGTTCAGATTTATGTACATATATGTACACACAATGTTGTATGTGTGTGTGTGTGTAAAGGAGGAATGTATACACATGCCTTGCTGCCAGGCGGGCGGGCTTTTCAGAAATGTTTGCCTATTCTTTTTTTTGCGCTCTGACTCTTTTTTTGTGTAGCTGACGGAAGCTGTGCAAAATCACAGCGACACACACACAAACATACTGTATACAGTTAGCAGCTCATAGCTCACATCTCACTTTTCTGGCTCTGTTTGCCAGGTGTACATTTTCATGCTCGAGAAGAAACGAAAACACATTCACTTACAGATATCTTCACGAAATTTTCAAATGTAAACAAAACGCGCTACACTTAACAGATTCATGTTTTTTTACACTTCGATTATTACTGGCGATTCGAAGAATTTTATATAGCAATAATAAATAATTGCTAACTAGATATTTGAATTTTATTTGCAACTAACGAGCGTCAGCAAACGAAAAGAGAACATAACATAAAACCAAAAAAAAACAAACACAGCTTTTGGATGTTCTCAACGCGTTCTAACGGTAACGTCCGAATAATCCGACGGCGACCCACAAATGGCCAGCGCTCAACTGAGAATGCTGGAAAAGCTTGCGCCTAGAATCGCTGGCAAAAAAGCTAAGGCGAGCGGCACACATAAAAGCTTTTGCAATGTATGGCAGTGTGTCGTGGGTGTAGCTTTTCGTGTACTTTTTGAACACACACACACACACAACTTTTGCTTTCATTCATGTGTGGTTGCCTGCCGCCTGCGTCCCTCTCTTTCCATCTCTCTTCATATTCCGAGTGGTTTTACGCATCAGCACGGCGAATTAGTTTCCTTAGTTGTGCATAAGTTTGGCCTTTCGCTCTATGCATTCAGTTGAGCTCTGCAAAATATGATTTGATTTCCGCAAAGACGATGAGTTTGCTTTATGCTTAATACAAATGCACTTTCCGGGTCAAGGTCACGAACAATGTTTGCTATGAGACTGTGAGTGTGTGTGTGTGTGTGTGTGTGTGTGTATGCACTTGTCAATGTTTGTATCTTAATGAGCCTTTAAGCCTGTTGCTGACTTTGGAGTGGCTTCTGTTGAACTGCTTATGTATCTGGATGCACATCCACTGTGAGTTTTCAGCATTATAGTTCAAGGGTTTAATTGGTAAGCTTGTGGCTTGAGAACGGTTTCTATGCCTTTAGAAATTTTGCTCTATTCAAGCACTATTCGCAATTTCGCCTCCTTTTTAGAGAGTGCCTGAGTTTTATTTAATATTCTCATCCTTTTATACACTCTTGAATCTCAAAAGCCTTGTTACTTAAAGGAAATATCATCATTTAATGTACTTATTTAACTTTGGTGATATTTTTACGTCGAACATTCTGGATTTATAAAAAAAAAATACAATTATTTGCTTGAAACTCTTATCGGGCTGTCAACGCACTAATCTAATTATACATATCATAACAAATGCAAATTAAAAACCAATCAATTTGAAGTTAGATTACAAAACCCTTAACCGTCTTCAACACTCAAAAAAACCCACGCACACACACAAACACATACATGCATACGACTAACTAAAATTTCTCTCTCTCTCTCATTCTTTTTGTATGTATTTAACTTGCGGAGAGCATACAAGTTTTTATTTGTCTGTGGTCACAAAGCACAAAAACAACAACACGCCACAAGTGGCTGAAGCGACAGCGCTGTCGACTGCGACAGAGACGCGGTAAAACGCACGTGCGAGCAAATAAATCAGCTGAGCAAACGAATGAAAACAAGAAAGCATAAGGCGTGCAAAACAATGGACAAACGTTTTGTTTACATTTGAAATGCGCAGGCGTAGCGCAGCTTTTTTAAAGCTCAAAAAAGCTGCACACAGCAAAAAGCTGCTTGGCAACGCGAAAGCTCTCAAGCACAGGCATAAAGTTTGGCATCCAAAAAAAAAGGGACATTCAGTAGCAAAGCGTCGCGCAAGGCGCAAAGTCGTGACCAGCAAGCAGTCCAACCGCGTCCAACGGGTTGAGACCTCAGCAAAACCCATCGAGAAGTGTTTACTGCGGGGCCCACGGTGCGTATGAGTTACTCACGCCCGCGGTTAGAGTGTGTTCATGTTACTCTGGCCAGTTACTTGTGTGTACTTGGAAATGAAATGATAAAAAATGTAAAACTTGTGCTTTTACAAACTTGTCAGAACAAAATGCGACAAGCAAAACAATAAAAATAAATAAATAAGTACAAAACAAGAATGAAATTAAAACCCATTTTGTTTGACGAAAAAATTCACGGTGAAAGTTGAGGACCGAAAACTCTGGCCACGAAGGATAAAATTTCTATGTGCGTGTGTGTGTGTGTGTATGTATGTGAGCGACAGCAAAAGGAATAGAGAAAGCAAAGCATCCCGTAGGAGTGGCACATATACAAAAGTGTTTGCATAACTTAAGGCGCCCAACCTCCGCCCCCCTCGAGCCATTTTATATATGAGTACATATGTATGTCTGTATATATATAGCCAATATAATTTGATTAAAGTCAAGTCCAAGCCTGAAAATGGATGCTGTTGGCTGATGAAAAGTTAATACATTAAAACGCAGAAAATATATAATGTCGTTAAAGTCGTATGTTTGTATGTATGTGTGTATATTGAAGGCGTGGCTGTTGTCGGGAACAGCATAACCATGGATTCGCCCAGGACAGCTCAGTGCATTGTCTGGAGTGTTGTTATTGGCATTCTTGTTATCATATTCGGGTTTATTATCTATATACTATATTATGCCTGCGCCATGGAAAACACACGAATCTTATACTATTCGCCTTGTATGCTGTCATCATTTTCAACTCTCTTCGTAACCTTATAACTATAAACATATTTTTTAGGGCTGAATCAATCGATTGGATACGATAGAGATCGTTATAAACTATTAGGAAATGCAAAAAGCTAAATGCGAAAATCAAGTTATCAAAAGTTTGACTTATCAAAGATATCTGTTTGGTTAAATGAAAATGGCATTAAAAAGTGAAACTTGAATGATTTTTGAAGTAGGGAAACAGTCTATTCCAAGATGTTAAATTTTCGATTACTAAACGCAAATTTAATTTATTGGTAGAGTTAAAGATTGGTTTAAACCAAATTACCCTTCACGATAAACTACGCCTTAACAGCGTGCCACAAGATACAATTCCAAAAAAGGCGTTCAGACGTTATTTGTTATGTTTTGGTGGACTCAATTTTGCATATTTAGTAATAATTAAAGTAATAATAAATAAAAAGAACATAGCAGCCTGACAACAAACGCATTCGTGGGAAAACTTTATGCGTAGCTCTGTTTCATCAAATTGTGTCTCCGTTGCATCGACAAAAACACTCTTTTATGTGATGACATTTTAATTTAATAAAAAATTAATAAACAATTCAAGGGACAGTTGTTTGCCTCATCGATAATTCTTAACGATATATCGTGAAAAAAATCAGCTTAAATGTTAAACGCGATTAATTTGTTTTTCATTTACTCCTAACCGGACATTGAGAAACTCAAATTTGACAAACGTCAGTTAGTTTGCCTAACCGACATTGAAACATTCCTTAACCGGTCAAATGCAATAGCTTCTGATAAAGCTTATTTGTCTTACTTAAATGAAATAGAAATGTTTTTTATTCTAAATAAAGTCGAAACATTTAAGAAATGCTTTTAAAAGTATTTGTCAAACTTGGCTTTTACATGTTCATTCAAGTTTGACACAGACATTGTTGTGGCAAAATGGCACTTAAGCCAAATAACTAAAATCAATAGGCGTTGAGCATAAGCTGTCGGCAAAGGGATGTAAAGTGTTAGCTTCTGTATCCTCCGGATGCCAATAAACAGCTTAAAGGTTCGATCAATTCATTGTTGCGCAACGGCAACGAACAATATGCAACATATGTTAAACAATTCGTGTGTGCAAAATGCGAATTTATAAAGAATTTAAAATACTCTTGTAAAAGTCTTCCTTACAAGTACATAATAGATTAAAGAACAATAAATAAATTCAACTTTCATAGATCAACAATGAAAAACCTTATGCAATTGCTATATAAAAAGCTCTCTTTAGGCTATCATAATACAGAATACACACACACACACACACAACACACAAGCTCGTGCTTGAACGCAATGCTTTAGCAAATTGTCCTTAGGGTTGCTCCCGTTTGTCCTTCGCTTCTTTATTGGCTTTGCCAGCTTTTCAACTAAGCACTCTGTGCACAATGAAAGGGATAAAGGTTAAGGAAACAGCAGCAAGCAGTTGGCAGTTAGCAGTTAGCAGGGAGAATTTCAAAGTTTTAGGCATTGATTGAAGCTTTTTTTTTTGTCTATGCGACACTTTGGGGAATTCAAGCCAAGCCCCCGCCTTTTTTTGCTTGTGTGCTTTAGACTTTAAGAACAATTGCCGTTTATTTGGGCAAAACTCAATTATATGAGAGAACGAGAATTTTGTGCAGCACATCCTGTTTGTGTGTTCCGCCATGAGCTCGAGGATATCCTGTCAATTGGATTGCATCCGCATACAGACCGCAGCCATGAGCTAAAAACATTCATTGTATATGGTATATTTCTCATACACTCAAGTCAAATTATTTGAACTTCAATCCATTCAATAGAGGCTGCATCGCTTTTTGTAAATAGTATTTGTTCTCAATTCAATTGATGAACAATATGGAAAAAGTCTCTTAAACAAATGCATGCATTAAATAATCAAAAGAATTCAATCGAATGACTCAGAGTAAAACGTTTTAAACAATACTCTGAAAATGACAAAAATTAAATAAGCAAAATATATACATTCTATAGCATAGCTCTTATCAGTTATATTAAATGTGCGATATTTTTAAATTTATATTTTTCGCGATTTAATGAAGGAAGTGCAAAAAAAAGAAAGCTTGAAAAGCAAAGATTTGAATACAGTCGAAAAAGAATATTTTTTTTTTGTGGTGAAATATGTAAAGCATACAAGAAAACATTCTTTAGGGTCTTTAGTTTGTCGCCGAATAGGGCGTTCCTTACTTATTATTGACATTAAAAGCTAATGACTTTTTGCAATTGGTGATAGTGTTCAGATTACAATTTGATTATGACAAGCTAGTAAGAAATCTGTAGTCGAGAAAGACCGACTAAGACATATCCTGAACCTGTCTATATCGTCAATATATAGAAAATGCCTGCACTAGTATAATAATCAATCTTCAATATCTCCCTGTGTTTCCAACCGACTTCCGATCAAATTATTATAGAATTTTATTAGTATTCATAGATTCTAAACTTATTTTCACAATTTCGAATGTGAATGTCGGAATCCGGAAAATGTTTCGATAAACTGAAACAAACTTGGACTGGCGATGACTTAGGCCAGTTTAAGTCTTAAATCTGCAGTCTCTTGTTCCATCATCAAATGATTATACTCTTTTTCACCCATGTTATGGGTTTAGGGTACTTATAGGGAGATTATATTAAAGTGCCCTAGACAAACCCCTTTTTAGCACTCGCATTCAAGTTAAAGCTAAAGCTAAAATAAAGGTTAAAATAAAGCCTTTCTTCAAACTACTTGTATTCAAGCATAATATTTTAGTAACATTCGCGAAACTTTAAGTTCATTTTTGTCATTTGAAATGGGTTTGCTTTAAAAACATGTCGAAAACATTGTATACTATTTTTCATACATTTTCCCACACTGAATGTACTTTATGCATTTATGAATGTACAATACAATGTACATGCATAGTTGTGTTGTTTGTTTGCTTCGTTTGCATGTCAGTTTGAATTACACAAAAGCCGCCAAAGCTGCCATCAGCGGCAGCCAGATGCAATCAGGTTCAAAACAGCGAAAAAAAAAAACGCAGCCCGCAAAACAACAACATCAAAAGCAAAACAAAAACAAATTAAACAAAGCGTAAGCAATGGCATGTTCTCACTGGCAAAAATCATCCTGCATGGCAAAAACTGGGAACTCAAAACTGGGGATATGATTAGTGGGCTTGTGAGTCATCGTTGATGACGTTGGGCTTGCATTTAATGTGGGTGTGATTGTGCGTGAGTGTGTTAGGATCTGGAATCTATTTATAGAAAAGACAATTAGAAATATGTGAAATGGAGTGAGATCTCATTAAAAATGTATATTGTAATGTTTACTGAATCTTCAATTAAAACTTGAATAAATATAATGTCCGACTATAAAGAAAAACTGAGTCAAACAAGAGTTACAATTTGTAACTTACAAAGCATTGTATGATGAACTTTAACTCAGTGTAGAAATAAAGGCAGTTTTCCTACCAATTTTTGAAAAATACATTTTTAGTAACTTTCTTATATCTTTGCAATTTGTGTTGCTGATGGCGATGATAATAATAACGATAATGATATTCAGTGCCCACAATTCCAGCTGATCAAACAAATAAACGAAACATACATACAATAGTCTCTTAATAGTTATAACTGTGAAACACTCTTTAACTCTCTATTCCACTGTCTCTCTCTCTAACAGTCACTTTGACTCTCTAGGTTTGATGGTCACACTAATTGTCGTGAAGGGCATTCAATTGCAATTTGCAATAGTTGTTGGCATCTCGGCAACACGGGTCAATAAGCTTTGCACGCGTATCTTTTATTTATATGTACGAATAAATTGTCTTTTTACATACTAGTATTTTATGTTAATTGAGCCATTTTGAACAAGATGCAGCGAGAGGAATGCAACGAAAAGGCTGTTTTCTGTTGTTGCCGCCCAATTGAACTGCAAATTATGCACATGGATAAACATACATACGCAAATGCATAACTACGTATACGTATAAGAGTACAAAGTACATTGCACGTGTGTGGGAACAAACTAGTGCAAGAGTGTGTGTGTGTTAAAAATTTTCATGCATAACTTAAAGTGCTCTCCAATGGCTCAGACATTGATTTTCGCTGCTGAAAGTTTAATTGAGTCGTCATCGGCAGTTTTCTGCGGCTTTATATAAATGCACATATGCACATGCATTTGTATGTGTGTGTGTGTGTGTCAACGAGAACGTGCATTAATAAATAAGTTTGTATGGGTGGGTGTTGTTGAAAAATCTGCGGTGCGCGTGAAATTTTTTACAGCGCGCAAAAAAATTGAATGCAACGCGTGCTGCAGCAACAATAAAAACGGTTGCAGCCTGTATCGCCATCTGCCTACCCCACTTAAAAAATACAAGCAATGCTCCCCCGCGCCCTTGAATTCAAAAGCTCTTTTCCCTCTCTACACTCTCTATCTCTCTTGCTCTCTTCAACTCACTCTCTGTCTGCGTGTGTATGTGTGTGGCGCTTAATTAAGCACGCGTCTGCTGCCCTCTTTTCAATGCAAAGTGAGAGTGCGAGAGGGCGTGATTCTTTTAAGTGTTGTTGCTGTTTGCTGCTGATGTTGTTGTTGTTGTTGCTTGGGTGTTTGTAATTGGTTCTGAATAGGCTGCGAACAGTTTGGAATTTTGTGTTTTTTTTTGCCTTTTGCTTTTTGATTTGACTTCAATTATTCAACGTGAAAGTAAACTTGTTTTAGCAATTATATGAACTGTCATTTTACCGTTATAAAAGAGACTTGCCTTTTGACCTACATATAGTTGGTGCAACAAGCCCTTTTGAATGCCATTTAAAGCCAGCAAGCTTGGACCGGCACATTGTGCACCCAGCTGAGCTGAACACCAACAGGTGTAACAGGTTTTTTATATTTCTTTATAGGGATCTTGTACTACAAACAAGTAAACATATGTAAAATGCACGTATGTACGGCAGCGTATGTATGTTTGTACACTATGTTAAGATAAATTGATGTTAATTAGTATGCAGTACTTACTTAATGTTTCATCAATAAAGCACTTTTACACTCTTTATAACTATGATTAGATAAGTTTGTGGGAGAATTTAGCACATACACACATTTTGAACTGAATCATCAGACGAATTATAGTGAAATTTGTATATGGGAGCAATACCACAACAGATCGTAAATCGAATAATTTGATTGCAAATTAAATTTTATGGCCACACACAAACACTTTAATAGGCACTTGAAAGAACTCAATATGTATATATTTTTTACCTTGAGTGCGCGCACTTAACCACAAATAAGCGCGTACTAAAGGGGGAAGCGCAGAAAACAAAACGGCGACCGCATACAATAATAATAATAATAACAATGTTTAAGCAGCGACGCGTTCGTTTGTGTTGGTGTTGTTACTAATGCTATTGCTGTCAATAGGCAAAGGCAAAAATACAAAAACACGCGACAACAATTCCGCGCTCAGCAGCAAAGAAGGTGATACGAAAAAAAAGTAGATGTATATGTATGTATAAGCTTAAAGCAACGTCAACACAATTACGCCCCGCACCCACCACCGCCAACTGATGGGGCAGCAGCGGCAATAACAACGCCGAAAGACAGCTTTCGAGACAAGACAATGACGGCGACTTCGACGACAACGGCGACGACGTTGAAGTTAACGCAAGCAAACAAAACGCGCAAACAACAATGGTTAATTTTCAATTACAATTTTCACACGTTTCCATGCATATTTTTGATAACGCCAGTATGCTCACTGCGACCTATTACGAGGCCACACACTTTTTCGATAATTTAAAACAAAATTTAGCAGCTTAAACAGGGTTTAAATGCGATTTTAGAACGTGATTGTTTAACTTTGTTGTTTATCAACTGAGCTTGCGTGGCGCTGCGCGATAGGAAAATCCGCGGCAAAGCGACACCCGACAACGTCGAAGACTGACTGCAATGAGCAGGCAACAAGTGTCAAAAACATATGATCGCTCAACTTTAAAGCAGTCTGGCAATATTAACATTCAACATATGATCACTTTGAGCTTTGGCACTTAGTGGCAGCGCTTCTCATATGCGAACAGCACTGGCAACGCCAAACAGCGGGAAAATTTAAATTGTGTTCGACATCAAAACTTTTAATTCGTTAAACCAGTTTTTTTCTTTCTTTCTTTTTGTTGCAGAAAATGTCTAGTGCATAGTGAAAAACGGAATTCATCACACATAGTTACATTTCCCGAAAGTTTTTAAACAAAAACAAAAAACAAGTGCACCCTACCACCCCCTTCCTGCGGCAATATGGCTGCTGCATTTATTTATTGTTGGCTTTTGTGTGCGACCGCCATTGTGATTGTGCTGCCGATTGAAGCACAAAGGCACACAGCCTCGGATAATCCCTCCACATACAATATAGGCGGTGTATTGAGCAATTCCGACAGTGAGGAGCACTTTCGCACAACAATAGCGGTAAGCTTGTTTGTCCTTTTAGTGCGCCTAACTGGATATTCCAGATTGTAATTTTAATCTGTATATTCCTTTTTTCCCATTGCTTGCCTGCAGCATCTCAATTTCGATCAGCAATATGTGCCGCGCAAAGTCACCTACTACGATAAGACAATACGCATGGATAAGAACCCAATAAAAACGGTGTTTAATGTCTGCGATAAGCTCATCGAGAAACGCGTAAGTAAGACAAGAACAACAACATTTTGTACTACAGTCGCGACATTTTGCATTTGAGTTGGCAACGATGCAAATACAATTACAGTGCCCCAGCACCTTCGGCAAACAGTGTTGCCAGTGCTGCCACCCTACCCATTTGGGCTCTTCAATCATGGGTCCTTATTTTAATAATTCAAAAGGAAATGAATCGGAAATGACTCGATGACAAGCGGTAATTCATCCGGCTGACTGCCTGCAACACTGCGACTCTGTAAGACATATTCGGAGCAAAATGGGTGCAAATAATATGGCCGATTTATGTGGGGCATTTATTTAAATGCCCCATCGTGTTGATATGATTCATGCATGCCGGGGGAGCTAATATATTACCATTAGTTTATTATAAATGTTAACAATTTTAGTCAGCTTTAAGTTTATTTTATTGAAAAATATTAAAATAAAATTTTTTGAGTTTCTTTATTTTTAAAATAATTAATTGGGTTACAATTTTCTTCTTTTTCATTGAAATGTAAAGTTCTTTTTATGTACATCTCATTTAAAAGTCGCCTGCAATTACTTAAAGCTAGCTCTGCTTAGAAACAGTTCCATTTAATAAATCTCTAACATGTTCATTAATCACAAATTGTCCTGAACATAATTCAGCTCAACTCCATCGGAATCAATTTGGAATTGTGCTTGCGAGAGAAAGCACAACTGTAATTGTCATTTATCATTTGCCAAGCGAAATGTGGCAATTTTTAACCTTTCATTACACACCCAGGAGAACAAATCAGTGTCAGTTGAGAAACTGGCGACTAGTTGGAGAAAGGGGGGCGTTTTTTTTTATTGTTGTTGCTTTGTGTTGTTGCCAGCCAGCCAAAATGATGCACACATATATTTCTGGCAGACAATTGCAGATGCTGGGTGACGCCCAATTCGATTTACACTTCCGCTTGTCTGCCGATTGCCTCTGGCACTCCTCAACACCCTTTTACCTTGTGCATTTCTCATTTATTTGAAATTGATTTGGTTTTCAGGTCTATGCCGTTGTCGTTTCGCATGAGCAAACCTCTGGCGATTTGTCGCCAGCAGCTGTGAGCTACACAAGCGGCTTCTACTCCATACCCGTCATTGGCATATCCTCGCGGGACGCCGCCTTCTCAGACAAGAATATACATGTTTCATTCCTGCGCACAGTGCCCCCCTACTATCATCAGGCAGACGTTTGGCTCGAGCTGCTCAGTCACTTTTTGTACACGAAGGTAGGCAAATGGAAAAATGCCTTATGTTTGAGTTATGACTTATTGAACTTCTGAAATTGTCATTGCCATCGACAGGTAATCATCATTCACAGCTCCGATACGGATGGCCGGGCCATTTTGGGTCGTTTCCAGACCACCTCGCAGACCTACTATGACGATGTGGATGTACGTGCCACAGTGGAATTGATTGTGGAATTCGAGCCGAGAATGGAGAGTTTTACTGAGCATTTAATCGACATGAAGACAGCACAGTCCCGAGTCTACCTCATGTATGCCAGGTACGTTAATAAAAACTGAAAAACTTATGGCCAATACTTCATTTGTCAACAAAACAGCAATGCCTTCAGATTTTTAAGAGGTGGGCAAATAATTGGAGTATTAACATAATTTTAAGTAAATGTGCCAATGATACATATGCTTTACGGGTGGACACCTGTCCAGGGATATTTTTGAATGGTCAGCTTGTGGAGCAATACACTAGCTATAAATACTTAGGGGTGCACCTGGATAAAAGGCTGACGTTTTCCAAACATATAAACAGCATTGTAGGGGCTCTTAAAAGTAGAGTTGCCAAACTTCGATGGCTCCTAAGTAGTCGAAACAAACTCTGCTTGAAAAATAAGGTGATCATATACAAGTCCTGTATAGCACCTATGTGGCAATTTGCATTGTAGTTCTATGGGATTGCTGCCAAATCTCACCTAACAAAAATCAGATTTTTTTTAGTTGTTTGTAAATTTTTCCTACCCATTTAATGCAAGTTGTTCATAAATAATAACAGTATAATTAAATTTAAATAAAGAGAAAAAAGTCAACAAAAAGTTGCTCCTAGAAGTATGCAACATAAAATTTTCAATGCCATGAAATAAATTTCCCTTTATATTGAGACTCTGATTAAACCATTCAGTCGCATTTTATATTTACTATTACTTTTTTACTCTAATGAGCATTCATGACTAACATTATGTCAAAAATCTGTTTGGCCCCATGCGAATTTTCGATTTAGTTCCATTTATCAACTAAAAAGTTTCAAGCTTATTAAAAAAATTAGTCCGTTTCTTAAGTCCCCATGCTCATTAAAATAAGCTGTTATATGCATCTATATTCACAGCACTGAGGACGCTCAAGTCATATTCCGCGATGCCGGCGAATACAACATGACTGGCGAGGGACATGTGTGGATTGTGACGGAGCAGGCGTTGCATGCGAATAATACGCCAAACGGAGTCCTTGGCCTGCAGCTGGAGCACGCCCACAGTGACAAGGGACACATTAGGGTAAGTAAAGTGTGCATGGAAAGAGCTTCTTCCAACTTCGTCGTACATATGTATTAATTATGCATGATGTGTGTTGCTTTGCAGGACAGCGTTTATGTGCTTGCCTCGGCTATTAAGGAAATGATTTCGAATGAGACTATCGCTGAGGCGCCCAAGGACTGTGGCGATTCGGCGGTCAACTGGGAGTCAGGTGAGCTCTCAACAAAGCATAACAAGGATGAAAGTTAAAGCATCATTAAACACATTACTTATTACTTAAACAAACAGGTAAGCGACTCTTCCAGTATCTAAAGTCGCGGAATATAACTGGAGAAACGGGTCAAGTGGCATTCGATGACAATGGGGATCGCATATATGCCGGCTATGATGTGATTAATATACGGGAGAATCAAAAGCAACATGTCGTTGGGAAATTCAGTTATGATAGTGTAAGTATAATTTAGGTTTATACCCCAAGCTAGGACAGAAACAACTGATAATATTTGCAGGCACGAGCCAAAATGCGTATGCGTATTAATGATAGTGAGATCATTTGGGGTGGAAAACAGAAGCGCAAACCCGAAGGCATCATGATACCCACACATCTCAGGCTGCTCACCATTGAGGAGAAACCCTTTGTCTATGTGCGTCGCATGGGCGACGACGAGTTCCGCTGCGAGCCCGATGAGCGTCCTTGTCCCTTGTTCAATGCCAGCGATGCAACCGGTAAGAGTTCAAGATCTTTGGCACCAAAACCTTTATTAAGCCTCGTTGACCTCTTTAAGCTAACGAATTCTGCTGCCGTGGATACTGCATTGATTTGCTTATTGAGCTCTCGAAGCGCATTAACTTTACTTATGATCTGGCCTTGTCCCCAGATGGCCAGTTCGGCCACTATATACTACGTAACAACTCAGGGATGATGTTGAGAAAGGAATGGACGGGTTTGATTGGCGAACTAGTTAATGAACGTGCCGAGTAAGATCTATTGAGCACTTGAGTAAAAGATTTTTATGATTGAAATGAAAATGAAATGATTAATATATGATATCTTTTTTGTTTGTTTCTTTTCAGCATGATCGTTGCACCACTAACCATTAATCCGGAGCGTGCTGAGTATATCGAATTCTCAAAACCATTCAAATACCAAGGCATTACAATACTCGAGAAGAAACCGTCCCGATCGAGTACTCTTGTGTCTTTCTTGCAGCCATTTAGTAACACGCTATGGATCTTGGTAATGGTGTCGGTTCATGTTGTGGCGCTCGTACTCTATCTCCTCGACAGGTGCGTACTATCCCAAATCGCTAACCCCAAAACACATACCCAGTGACATGAATTTCGACTTGTTGCCCCTTGCATTTGACGGTTGAAGGGCAGCAAGTAAAGCGATTAATTGTCTCGTAACACTTAACAGAAAATCCTTTTTTATTATCCTTAACTTGTATATGATTTGTTTTCTTTTTGTGTAGTCTTTGTTCAAATCCTCAGACATCACGTAGCCATGGTCGTTCTTTTGGAACTTTGTGCCTCTGTACTAACTTGATAATTCTTTAACATATAGATTTTCACCGTTTGGACGCTTCAAGCTATCGCATTCGGACAGCAACGAGGAAAAGGCTCTCAATCTTAGCTCGGCAGTTTGGTTCGCCTGGGGAGTTCTTCTAAATAGTGGGATTGGTGAGGGCACACCGCGCAGTTTCTCGGCTCGGGTGCTGGGCATGGTCTGGGCCGGCTTTGCTATGATCATTGTGGCCTCTTACACTGCCAACTTGGCTGCGTTTCTCGTGTTGGAGCGTCCCAAGACGAAACTGAGCGGCATCAATGATGCTCGTCTGCGCAATACAATGGAGAATTTGACCTGTGCTACGGTCAAGGGTTCATCGGTGGACATGTACTTTCGACGTCAGGTGGAGCTCTCCAATATGTATCGTACTATGGAGTCGAATAACTATGTAACTGCCGAGCAGGCTATTCAGGACGTGAAGAAGGGGTAACTGAAGATCGCTCTCTCTCTCTCTCTCACACACACACATACATTTTCTTAGTATCTCTACCTCTCCTCTCTGTCTCTGTATATGTATGTGTCTTCGCTTCGAGTGTTTTCTTATAGTCGCATGATTTTGGCACCCCAACAAATAATAACTAATTAACTAAACAACAACCACAATAGTTTCACTCTACACACATTTTACTCTTACCACTCTCTCTCTTTTTCTCTTTCTCCTACATTTGTGCGAGTGAATCTTTCTCTCTCTCTCTTTCTCTTTCTAATTCTCTTCAGTAGCTGTAGTTATCGTAAACATAATCGTATCGTATTGTCCCCGTATTTAAATGTTCTCGATATTAACAGTTTTGTATTCGTTGTTGTTCTTTTGGAAAAATTTTTTCTAAATAATTTCAATACTCATTTTGTGCAGCAAACTGATGGCTTTTATTTGGGACTCGTCTCGTCTTGAATACGAGGCCTCCAAGGACTGTGAGCTGGTCACTGCCGGGGAGCTATTTGGGCGCAGTGGATATGGTATTGGCCTGCAGAAGGGCTCTCCGTGGACAGATGCTGTAACATTGGCCATACTCGAGTTTCATGAGAGTAAGTCTTTTCAATAATTTGATTATTATTATTTTCTCGAGCTACCAATTTCACTTAATTGGTAAATATTAATTATAGAATGTTAGGTGATCTCAAGGAAACTCGTAATACAGAAAATTAATTAGTTACATATATAATAAAAATGGTTTTTGGATGAAAGCAAATTGGTGCGTACTGGAAATAAAATTTCATATGTACCATAGAATTCTGAGATTTAAATATTACTTTCTTTTTAAAACATTAATGCATAATATAAATTATTATAAAAATGGTACCAGGTTATACCAACGAAACGAATTTCGGTTCCGGTTTCTCTTCCGGTTATGGACCGAGCCGAACAAATATTTTGGTACAAAGCCCTGATTTGGCACTCATTCATTTATGTTCTGGTTCATGTTCAGGTTGATTTTCATAAAGTAAAATAAAACTTCGAGAGCCTTAATTCTATTACCAATATTCTATCGGTTCCGATTCCCCATCGAAAGTGGTTTTTAGCTATCCTCGATTTTGGTTCTGATTCGGTTTGACACTCTCATATATTTCAGGCGGCTTCATGGAGAAACTGGACAAACAGTGGATCTTTCATGGACACGTGCAACAAAACTGTGAACTCTTTGAGAAGACGCCCAATACACTGGGACTGAAGAACATGGCGGGCGTGTTCATATTGGTGGGCGTGGGAATAGCTGGCGGTGTGGGCCTCATCATCATAGAGGTCATTTACAAGAAGCATCAGGTGAAGAAGCAAAAGCGTCTGGATATTGCACGCCACGCAGCGGACAAATGGCGCGGAACCATTGAGGTAGAATATATTTAAGTCAGGTGTCTTATTATTTATTCAAAAAATATTATTTAAATTTATAGAAACGAAAAACTATTCGAGCCTCGCTGGCCATGCAGCGTCAGTACAATGTGGGATTAATGGCCACGCATGCACCCGGAACGATTAGTCTGGCTGTGGATAAACGACGCTATCCACGTCTGGGACAGCGGCTGGGACCGGAACGTGCCTGGCCAGGGGATGCGGCGGATGTGCTGCGCACACGACGCCCCTACGAATTGGGCAAAACGGGTCTAAATGCATCGCAGCTGGGCTTGGGTAAGATGCGTCCACAGCCGAATCCATTGCCACCGCGTTACTCGCCTGGTTATACCAGCGATGTTTCGCATTTGGTCGTCTAAGTTAACATTTTTTGGAAACCAAAGATATATATAAAAAGTAGTATACATACATTGAAAGTATTACCTATGAATGTTTTAACATAATATTTGTGTGTTATTATTGCTCAATACCTGAAGGAGAATTTCTATTTAATATATATACACAGTATTTATTATTGCTGGGGCATTGGATTGGAGTGCAGCATTGAAAGTGTTCAGAGCAAGTATACAAATCAAAAGTACAATATCAAAATTTTATTTATGCCTAATATTTGAATAAGCCTAAACCCAAAAAATATGCTGCAGCCCAAACTAAACTTCAAAAAATCAAGTGCTTCGTAAAGTCCCAGTAAAAAGAAATTTAAATGTATTTATATACAAATATATATATATATATACACAAATGTATTGCTTTAGTGAGCGACATTTTTGTTTATGGCAGTTAAGTTTGTGTAGTTTTTGTATAGATTTTAAATAAATGAATTTGTTAACATTCGTATTACGTACTATCAAAGATATTCCCCTCTCTCCAAAGGCTTTCCATATGCTAAATGCTATTAAATTGTATGCCCGCTTAAGCATTTCCATTGTTATTGTACTTCATGAACGAAACCATCTTCACCCAGAAAACCCACCCATTGTTAATACGGCGTATACTTAATACTTAATGAAAAACGATTTTCTGGCTATACTATTTGTGCCACAACGAAAAGCTCCGATTTTCTGCAAGATCAACAACTTATACTAAATATTACCCAAAAGCTGTTACAAATACAACTTTTCATTAACTATTCAAAAACTCAAATATTAAAACGACCCAAATTACAAATTATGTGTTGTAAAACAAACAAAAATCTCTAGCAATAAAATGGAAATACTTGAACTTAAACATGAAAATACTTAAAACATCCCAAAAAACATAAAATGTCTATTTAATATTAAGTGTGAAAGTTAACAGCATCAATGTGAATTGACAAAAAAAAAAAAAACATTCAAACGCAACATAATAAACACGAGTTACTCAAATCGGTGGCCATTAACAAATATTAATAAGTATTTTAAATGTTTTGAATGTGTAAACTATTTATGCCACGCCAAATAAATATTTAATAGAACAAAATATATACTTGAATTGTTGAATTATTGACCTAAATATATAGACTTCATTCATTCATAACCGGAAAGAAGACAGCCTGAAAGTTCGTATTTGTTTTTTATCTGAAGTACTTAAAATTTCCATTGATGCATCTGTTTTGTACAAATCAATTTCGGAATTCGCTATTGAACTTGCCATTTTATATATTTAGCCCATTTGGCTGGCTTTTTATATATATATCCAAACATTCATCAATGATTGACAAGTTAAATGAATATTTTCCTCCATGGCAATAATGATGATTGATGTCTTGATTTATTTGCCTGCATTTTCCAACTGAGGTACAATTATAGTAAATAAAATAATATGCTCGAAAATATACATATGTAAACGGTATACGAGTACGTAGTATTTCCTGGCACAATATGGTTGAGATATAATTAATTTTCTGACCTACATACAGTGGCGTTCACAAAAATATGGACAGTTTAAAAGCAAAAACGGTTGATTGTCATGGAAGTTTTTTCTACTTATGTTGTCTATTCAGAAATGTCTGAAGAGTTTTAACTATATAGTCACGAAAAAAAACAAGTTCGAGCAAAGCCTAAAAACAAACTCGTAGTAAGAAATATTTTCTATAGGGAAATAAAAAATTCGAACAAATTACCTTTGAAATGAAATCAAAAAGCATTGTTCACGATATTAGTTTCCCAAAAAGAATACTTCGTTGTATGGAAATTCGTTATATCGATAAAGAGTTTGCAAAACATCTCAGAGAAACATTTTAAAGCATAAAAAGTCAAGTCGCTAACGCGTCGATTTCAGAGACAATAAGAGCTAGAAAGGTAAATGTTTGTTTTAAATGTCGATAACACTGCCGGCTATGTCCTAGCCGGAATTTCTTGACTACTCTTCTTCTTACTTATTCAATGCACGTGTCATCAATACTGGTCATCAATTAAGTAAAATAAACTTTAGTCAAATGTGCTTAATGATCGTTTTGCAGTTTATTGTAACACATTTTGAAATTAACTGGATGATCGAGTTAACTTGATTCGCAAATAACATGTTGAAAGACACCTAAACAGATTGACAGATTGAAAAGAGAACCTATTAATATATTTAAATATACTAGAAATTTGCCACTGGCCTTGACCGAGTGTTAAATGATTTGCCCTTTAAATATATTTTCATTAAATGCAATTATCTTTTATTATTTCACTTCACTTTCCTGCCTCGTATGACAATTAGCTCACTCGCAATATTTCTATGCAATATGAGGGTATAATGTTTTCTATATTAAATACAGATACATTGCTAAAGTTGAACTAATCTTATGTAGTTGCGCCAAAAAGGGACATCCTTTAAAGGTTTTAAGGGATTTTTAATTATATCCATCAAGAAAATGCTAAAAACAAAACAATAGCAAACTAAGTGCGTATGAAGGGTTTTTAATTATTGTACTTAAGAAAGCTAAAAACCTTACAGGCACATTCTTACATTTTGCAATGGGCGCAACTTATCAAATGGTATCAATATAATCGGTATTACAAATAATGCCTTATTTGTCATAGAATGCAATAACAAACACTTCACAATATTGCACCAAAAAGATGGCCTTGCTTTTGGTCCGGTCTTTACCAGATTTCGTTAGTTTCTCTTATCGAGCCATGCAAGCCAAAAACAATGTGTTGTTGTTAAAGAGTTTCCATTGTGCCCTAAGGGAATCATTTATAGCACTCTCACACACACACACACATATTAACTCGAAATGCAGGCAGCCATAAATTCTTAACACTTATTCATATTACCAGTTGTAACGAGACTTTAAAATGCAAAAGTTAATTAATTTAAATAGCCTCTGAGACCCGTTAAGCTCTTAAAGTTGACCCTGTTTACAGAGCTTTAAATATGCCCTGGATACAATATAAAAAGAGAACAAACAAAGAGGGGAAATAACAGCTTCAAAAGAAAGTGCCAAAAGAAGAGGCTCCGACAATAAACGACTGCATAAATCACTTGAATGAATGCCTGAATGAGGCACGCTATGAATTTCAATAAAGCCAAAAGCCAAGTAAAAACGTATATGCAATAGCCTGAATAGGGCTTACATGGATATGACAATAATCGTATTTAAATGTTGGCATGTAACAAAAAATATTTTTTTTTGGAAATGCACTTTTAAATGCTGATCCCATGCCGGATAAGTAAATATCTATACATTCTATGTCTAAATATTGTCGTTGTAGCACGTGTTAAGCAGCTGATTGGCAACAGATATTGCAGTACACATTTTCTAACATTATTAAATTAATATAATTAGGCTAATCAAACATTTGATTCTTAATAGTTTTTTTTTTTGCCGGTATTTTTTTTATTGTTATTAATTGACAGTCTGGTAAACAATAACAACGATCGGCCGAGTCAGCCGGTCAAAGCAATCATCTCACCAGGCGAACAGCCAGCCCAGCCAAGCAACCAACCAGCTAAACAACTCGAACAACTCAAACAACCAACCAACCAGACCAGCCGGCGCTGAGCGAGTTGTAACTGCAACAAAGCGGTTCGAATCAGTCAGAATCGTTAATGACTGGGAGATGGCTGGAGATGCTTCGTTAGCTGACTTGCAAAAAAAACCAAAACCAAAAACAAAACACAAATGAGCGGAGTTGAAGATAGATGAAGTGAATTTACAGACACATACATTCATTCCAGAATAAAAATCCAAAGTCAGGTGCTGCGGCCCGATTGCAGTGTGTGTGCGGGAAAGAACTTTAAATAGAGGATGATCAAGCTGAAAACTAGTTAATACGCAAATCCAAAAACAATGAGTTGGAGATTTATTAACTTATTTAGTAAGCTTGTTTTTTCTTTCCATCAAAATGCGTCAAAGAGTTAGTTAAATTGTTTTGATTTTTATTTCAAAATACGATTTTTTTCGACACTCTGAATCTAATTTTATTAATTATACTGCGTATTTTTTAAAGCTATATAAATGTCTTACTAGCGCACAAAATTCTATACCTTATCGACCTACCTCCACAATGTGGATTAACCACATTGAAACACCTTGAAGGCTTACGCATTGGGAACGATCTTCTTGCGAGCATATAAGTTTGTGTGCTTAGATGATTCCTTACAATAATTCATTTTTTTCAACCTGAATCAAGTAGTTGCTTCCAGTCTTCAGAAAGTATGCTGTTTACTCTGAAAATCCACAAGTCGTTATATCCCTAATATAAATAATAATAATAATATATAAAATAATAATAATAATAATAAAAATAACTCCAATGTTACCATTTTAACTGGTCTAAAAACTATGAATTTATTACGTCTATGCGCAATTGTACAAAAACGAAAAGCTTTGTTTACAGTTGACATTGGTTGGACGAACTTTTCATTTCATTTGAGATGCAAAGTGTGAAATATGTCAAGGGGCGCACAACGAGGGACATTCTTATTGAAATCTAGTCAATTTTGACAGACACAAATGTTTTGGTGAAGCAATATGAACATACATATATGTACAGTGCACACTCGGTACAACGAACATCCCGGATAACAAACATTTATTTGGAAAAAAACCTTATTGCATGCAAAACTTTTGTCTGTGCTTAGCATCGAACAGGGAAAGCCCCGAATACACATTTTAAGCGTTTTTGACATTTTTTGGCATTTGGTTTTGTTTAACGGACAAGTTGCTGGAACCAATTGTGTATGTTAACCGAGGGTCCACAGTTTACGCATAAGTGATGGTAAGAGTATCAAGCACAAACCAATTGACTTGACTTGATGTCAAATAACCCGAGTCACACGCAACAAAAAGTTTCAAAAGATACAAAGGCTCTGCACTGTCAAAGCGAATGTATCTAGATACTTGTCGATCTGTGCGGAAATTTTGCATCGCATCGAAGTTGATAGTGCGTGAATTGAAACCTTTTTAAAGTGGTATAAAGCAGTTAATTCAATTAATAATCGTGTGTCAAATAAGTTTTTAAATTAATTTTTTTGTCTTTCGATAAGCGTCATTTGTGTTAATTTCAATTTCAAAGGTCCAAAACTAATTGCTAGGTGGCGAAATGTCTTCCGCTTGATCCATAGATGAGGCAAGATCATCCAATATCAAATTCATTTTTACGAGTCTATTAATTAGCAGTTACACTCGGTTTATTTTACAATGGAGACTTGTCAACAGTTAAGCATTTAATTTGAGCTGTAAAATAATCAATTTGTCTGTTTCACGATCTATTGACTCATTCAATTAGACGCATTTGTCAGCCTAGGCCAGCGCTAGCCCCCACGTGCAACCGGGCCCCAACCATAGGTGCTAATCAGTGCAACACTTGCCTTGTGCGACAATCGAACCGCTTGCAACAGGTTTGAATCGGTTGCGATTAACAGGTTCAACCTGCAATCGATATTACGCCTTACCAAAAACTTAGTTCGTCAGTAGTTTCAATGTTAACTATATTTGACCTATCTCACTTCATGGAAAATATATATTCAAAATATATTTTTACTTGAAAATCCATTTATGCCATCAAAATAATGACTAATCAAAATCGAGTGTCTTTAATTATAGCTTATCTCAGGTTTGTACTTAATTGTGGTAAAACAAGATAGAATAACTGAATCTGAGCTAAGACGACAAGTAGATACCCTAGATGTCCAAAATTTAACTGTATACATATAATGTCCTTGTAGTGTTAGTGTTAGTGTTCAGCTGGAATTCATAAGAACAATAAATATTATTTCCAGAGATTCTTTTTGTATACATAGTTTGTTTTTGGATTCGTAAGAGAGAATTCGCCGTATACGAAAAAGTATTTTGTACAATCGCGATTTTTGAATTTGCTTACAAAATAGTAGATCAGTTTTTTATATTAGCCGTTTTTCAAGATTTGCATTCAAAATGCAAAGTATTACAAAACATTGTAGGGCTAAATTTCCCATGTAAAACGTATAATTAATCAACCAAACAATCCCAATCAGAATTATAGGGTATAAAAACAAAGGAAAATCAAAGAATTATGGTAATTACCAAGCAATTGATGTTTTATTGCTAACAAATTTAGTTTATATCCCAAAAAAAAAACAAGTTAGGAATCTTTAGGCGAGAGATCTCGACTAGGATATATCCTTAAATATGTACGTAATGCAAAATAGAAAATGAACAAAGTTACGAATCTGGAGTCTCTTGCTCTTATAGTCTCCACTCATATCCACTCGGCCGTTGATGCTGATCAAGAATATATTTACTTTATAGGGTCGGAGGTGCTTCCTTCTGTCTATTACATTATTTTGCACAAAACCACTATACCCTTATTTATCCATTTTATGGGTTGAGGGTATAAAAACACGATGCTTTCTATCTTTGAAGTCCCATTGTGAAGATATACGGACCTTTGGCATTTTTAATATGTTTATTATAGAGCCACAAATCGAAGAATAACAATTAATTTGCAGAGCAAATTATTGGATTATTGCTACAAAAATAAACTATAAACAAAGCGATTTGTATCTATATATGTATATGTATATAAACACTCTATGCTAAACAATAAATTTCTGAGTAGAATTTGGTTTTATGGCGCCTTTAAAAGAAATTGAAAAGCGTATCAAAATGTGCGCAGCATTGAAAATTCTAAACAATGTGTAAACTATTAATAATTGGCATGAGAAATTGCCCAAATACAAATACCAAATGGGTTTGAAAAACAAATCGTAAATGTATAAAGCTTCTAGTGCACAATAATATATCTACAAACAAACATATAGATACAATTTTACTATATGTATACATATATCATTAATATATGTATAAAAGTTTACAACTCTTGATTTGCTTGCTAATAATTTAATGATGCTTGTTGGGTGTTAGTTAGGTAAACGTAGTGTTAATGCAGTTATTACGTTTTATAGATAACCGTTAACAATAACAATGCAACTTTCCTAATAATTAAAGGATGACGCAGCAGCAACAACGAAAAATATTTAAGTATATGTCTTATATAAATATGTATTAAGTTAATTAGCAAAACGATTTTTTAGCACGTAGACACAATGAGTTTATTTTTACTGCCGCGAGTAGATAAAAATGGTAATTTCTTTTGTTTTTGTATTCAATTTTTGGTAACACAGTGCGTATGGGCAATACAAAATGCAACACTTCTATTTTGGTTTACTCACATTCCAAATAAAATGCGTAAAACTGGCAATGCAAGCATAAACAAAAGATAAGATACGCCAATTCCTGCAAATCTGAGCAGGTAAACCCCGATTTGTGCGTGATAAGATCTTTTTAGATTATGAGTAGGTTATATAAATGTTTTACGAAACGTAAACATTGTTTGTTGTCAAGAACAACGCGGTTCATTAACCCAACGAGAACAAGATCTCAAATATTATTACATTATTCAAACAAGTTGCTAGACTGAAAGGGCTAAAAACGTGTTTGTTCAGGTGTCTGATCCGACCAGACAGTGTTTATCCATCTATCAATTAGATTTAAATAATTCTATTACTTAATAAAATTGAAAATATATATCAAACGGAACAACGCCTCGACGCGTCGTGTAGTGTAACGGAATAAAAAAGAAATGAAGTAGGCAAAAAGAAAAAGCAAACAAGATGCTGTATAGTTAAACAGCAATGTCGTTAAGATCTTTCATTCTTTAAGCGGCAAGACACACGGTCGGTTCGTCGGGTGGATCGGTCGGGTTTTGGTCTTAGTTGATTGAGAAGTCGGGAACGCGAGCGCAGAGTTACTTTCGTATGAGTTAATAACAGCAAACTCTTTGCTGTGTTTCGTTTTTGTTTCTGTTTCGTTTTGTTTTGTTTTTGCAACAAGTCGCCAGCCAATCAAACCAGATAAAACCGAATTTAATTCGATTAAAGAGGTTTCGCTACGCTCTTTGGCCAGATTGTGATTCTTGTTGTTGTTATTACTGGTCTGGGTAGTAAAGATGTTAGGTGCTGGTGAGTGTTGATAGTGTTTTGTGAGCGTGTGTGTGACAAGTGTGTGGCGGTGTCACTTTGTTATGAATTAAGTAAACAAAAGAAACAAGCTAATAGCAGCCTAAAGCACCGCAAAGAGGAAATCATAAATATAGACCTAAAATAAGAGTTTTGACAATAACTGCAAATTAGCAAAATGGCGCGACAATTAACATTGTTTGCATAGCGCCTAAAATACCTCAGATATACCAACAGCAAAGATTAACAGATAAATGTCCTTTCAGTGCTAAATAATGGTCACACTATGACGGGGATTTTTATTGTCGTGCCGCGTAAATGACTAGCTGCAGTGTTTGTTTTTTGTTGATTTTACTTTTGTTGCTGTTGCTGCATATTCTCAACAGAGAGCGCTTACTCGAACTGTTCCCACTTGCACATGTGAGCGAGTATGCGTGCGTGTGTGTTGAAAATTGAGCGGCCAGCAAACAAACACTTGTTGAAAACTCACCACACTCACTCTCGCACACAGGCGCGCTGCGCTTATTCTCTTACGTGCTATACGTATTTGATTGGTAAGCAGCAAACAGTCAGAATGGTGTCCATAATCAAAAGAAAAACCATAATAATCAAGCGGCAAACACTCGACAATGCTCAAACGATGTGCGACAGCCAGCGCGTTAAGTTGTAAGTTGTAACCGCCGCGTACAGCATTTAGTTAGCCGATATACGCAAAGTGCTAAATAACGTCAACCGCTCTATATATGTATTTGTATACGTACGTATATTAATATTTAGTTGGTATGCCACGCGTTAAATATATGCCAACATTTCGTATTGGCAGTTAAACGTTGTTCAAACTTCGTTGCGTTCACGTCGGCTCGCGCAGTACAATAAAATTTAAACGCCACCAACAAAATATAAGGTCCTTTTGGGCCCTGATACATACAATGCAAATGCAATTTATTTTGACAAGTGTAATACATTAATTGAAACCACAAAACAAAACAAAACAAAAAGTATATAATAATAATTAAGTTGATTCATCATCAAAACAAAAAAACGCCAAACAACAACATAACAATGGCCGATCGTTTTCAAATCTCAAAGGTTAATGGCAGTGCTAATGTCAACGCCGCCTTCGACGCTGAACCCGGTTGTGCCAACAACAATGGCAATGGCAACACACCAATTGCGGAGCACCCCTCCAATGGACCCGCCACAATAACGGCGGATGCCTGTTACGTTCACAATGAGAACCATTTGCAGCCGAAATCAGCTGAAACATGCGAAAATCGTCGAACATCGCGCTTATCCTTTCGCGGTTTTGGACAATTCCTGCGCAAATCGGATGCCGAACGCAAATTTAGCCTGGCGCAGTTAACAAAGTAAGTGTATCAATGAAATTCCAAAGCTATACCAATGTGATTGAGTTAAGTTATGTGCAGTTCTTACGGTTTTGGTATTTTGTAACGCTCACATCTTTGTGCTGTTAAATTGACCGTGTCGAATTTTGGTTGGGAAAATAATTGTGAAGCTGAAACACATTAATAACAATTTATCAAATTCTTTTCACACATTTCACTTGTGGCAACAACAACAAAGCATATAACAAATTTGCATACAACAAAGCAAATAGTATATGAAAAATTTAAAAAATCCAAAAATATTTAATTATTCATCGGAATTTTGTGGAACAGTGATGAAATTTAACATGTGATGTTTCGAGTGCACAAATATTAAAATTACAATAAATCAGTTAATGATTTATTGAGTGTGAATGAGTTAATAGTTGTCGATTAAATCAATTATTAAACACAATTTCGCCTTACATTATAAGTAATTTACACCGCAAAGCCGTATTAATTTAATTACTTATTTTCCCACAACAATTAATCATACTGACATACTTCAAAGTTAATTTTCGCTCCAAAGTGTGCCTATAGAATTTGCATAATTAAGTTTTTAGCTTACAAAATAAAGTTTTGCGCAAATGACATATTTTAAATACAGTAGAAACTCGGTTAACAAACACAATTGGCATCAGCTACTTGTTCGTAAGGCAAAACGTTCTTTCGGCCAAACTTTTTTTCCCCAAAAAAATTTATTCGTTATGTGAAATGTTAGTTAACCAAGGGCCCACTGTATACTGTTTTTATAAAAACCTGAACTCTGAACGAAGTTTAATCGGGGGAAAAAAAACATCAGATAGGAAAGGTAGCTCGAAAATATAATCAAACAAAGTAAAGCAAAGCAAAACACAACAAAAGGCAAAAATAAATAAATTATTTAAATTGAGCAAATTGTCAAATGGGCTTTTAAAAGCGTCACAATGTTGCCAAAAATCAAAAACCAACAAAAAATTAATGTTAATATGCCTAAATATTTGTAAAAAACTTGAATTTAGGGTTTTTACACTTGATGTTTTATTTTTTGTACATTTTAATCACGTAATCTCAACACAAAAACTCCAATTGTTTCGCTAAAATAAAGAAAAAGTAAAACTACAAATTAAAAGCGATTATCAGTGTGTGCAAATCGGCAGTAATTGGGCCTTATGTAGTACACACGTGATGTGTTCTCCATTGGTACAGTGTGACTCGGGAAGCTTGAACAGCTTGTAACTGTAAGCGATAAGAATGACAACATGAACAATAATGTTGTGCTTAATAATTATAGTGGAGATTTTGACAGAAACATGAGTTCGAGTATTAATAATGAGTTTTTTTTCTTTTTTTTTCAAATTTTTAATCAAAATAAATGTAAGGAGATTTAAACAAAAGAATTACACTTGACGGGTCTTGTGATTTCGATGTGTTTTTTTTATCAAATAAAAATTTTATTTTATTTATTTAATTCAAAAGAATAACATTCCCTAAAAAATAATTATTGAGTATTGAATATAATTATTGTGTATTAAAAAGATTTATAAGTTTTTTTAGTGAATATAACAATTGATTTTTATTTGTGCACTCGCCAAAAAGTACTTAATAGCCTTAATGGTTGACTTTAATTACAAAAAATTATTACCGCGCTGTCATATAGATAAAATCTAATAAATATACGTTTTCAACTACAGATTCTTGTTGATAACCAACTTAAATAATGTGCACAACTTAACAGTAAAGATATTAAGATATTATTATAAGTGTTTGCTAATTGTGAACTTAAAAACTGTGCCATTTTAATGAAGTGGAAACAAAAAAATGTTAAGCACATGACACAGATCACAAAAACTGTCACATTTTCGACCCCGCGGGCCAAGATCAGTTTAATCAAATAAACAGTTTGCAAGTACTTTGTTATGTTCTTGTTGTTTTTTTTTTTGTGAACTTTTAAAAGAACAAAACAAGAAGAGACTGCAAATTGAGTTCAATTAAAAACATGCCAAGAAGCCGTCCAAAATGTGTAATGAAATGAAATGTGAAAGTAAATTCGATTTCAAAAAGTTTTGCGCACGGCTAACAAATTACAACAGCATCAAAAATATAGATATAGAAACTGACAAGCTGAATACAAAACAATTATTAAATTGCCAACAAGTTTTCCAAGCTATTTTATTGATATAAGATGGAAAAACAATTATGTTTTTGTTGCGTTTGTTTTGATTCGATTTCTTTGGAGTTGAGTTGAGGTTCACGATCTGATGTGTTTTTGTGTGCCAATAACAAATTAGTCATTGTGTGTGATATCACTTTGCTAAGGAACAAACCAAATGCCCCTAAACGAATTCAATTGAAACATAAAACTCGAAAAAAAATGTGCCAGCAGCAAACTCAAGTGTGGCTCAGTTTTTGTCTCTTCGTTTGCTTGATTTGCTTGCATATTTCTTTTCAATTGTACAACTAAATTATACTAGCTAAATCTCAATCAAACCGCCGCACAACCAATAGATCAATACACACACCCACACGCACGTACACACATACACACTGCACTGCAAATTGTTTATACATCTGAATGTATCTTCGAGCAACGAGAATTTCTCGCGCAGATGCCGCTTTTGTTGCTGTCACTGTCTGCTGTCTGCTCTCTGGCAGCTAAATTGAAACATGAATATTATGAAAATTAAGAAATCAAAATGAATTATCAGATATATACGTACACACACAATCGGTGCTACAGTATCGAATATTGTCTTAACTTTTGTTAAATGACAGCCACATTTTTGCCCTCGTGAGTATTTTGTATTATTTTCATCCATGCATACCTCCATTTCCGTTAAATATTTCATTCTCTTATTCATAAACATGCATAAGCGATTGTTGAAAGAGTGTCCAACATAAGGGGATTCCATCAACAAAATTTGTTTCGAACTTAATACTAACATGAATAAAAAAACTTTTCAACTTGTTTAGTATTTATTTACTTATTTTCTTCAATACATACATACATTCGATACATAAAATAAATAGAGCAAAACGAAAAAACATAAGATTCCAAGATTTCATAAATTTTAAACACCTTAGAAATATTTCGTCAAACATTTTGCATTCTACAACTTTTGACAAATAAGTATGCAACAAAAATTTAATCAGATTTGTCACCAAACTGTTATAACACAGAAAATTGCAGCGGGTTTTTATATCTCTACATTTCCAATTTTTTCCGGAGCTTCTTAGCCTTTTTAGTTGTTCGTGCCTTTGCTCTGCTTTATTTACCATAGTATATTTTGAGCTTTGGCCTTTTTAAGCTCTTAAATTATCTTTTGGCATCGAAATTGCTTTTGCTGTTTTCGTTTCCAATCAGTAAATATACATAATAAAAATGAATTGAAAAATACTCTTCGAACCAGACACAGCAACAGATCAATAAGAAAACATGAAGCAGCAAAAAGGAAAACAAAGCAAGGGCAATTTTTCTTCTTAAATCATGAACATGCCCCTTGTGCACCTTGACCATTCGGTTTTCTCATATTTTCGTGTGTTTGTGTGTTTTATAATATCTGGGTGATTATTTCTTTTTGTTTTTTTGGTTTTTTGTGCTGGAATCTGTTTCGAGAGTGCTTTTTGCGGCTCTTTAGTCGATATTTGTTCTTTGCATGATGCGGGCTACAGTCATGCTGCCCGAGGCGATGAGAATTCTACTCCCATATCATCAGTATGGAGATATGAAACTTTCTCTATTACATTGACAAAAGTAATGACTACAATCCTTGGTTTTTTGTTTTTACAGGGAAACACTTCCGCGCTTGGATAACTATAGGATCTCAATGCGCAATTTGAAACGGCCCTCAATTGGCGAACTTCAAGGCGAGGCAGTGGATCAGGTAAGAAAGCACCTTAAATGCTGGAAGATAAATATTAAGCTGTAAAAATATAGTCGAAATATTCTCGTGACATGTTTGTAAACTTACCCAAGCAAGGTGCTTGTTAAGTTATAAATTTCGGAGAGAATCAACCAAAGAAAGTTTAAAAGTATATTGTTCAAATAGAATCCAAGTTAGTTTCCAAGTCTTGCTTGGTGCAAGTTTGGTTTGTCTTTGATTTAAAGTAAACAACTCGAGACATACTCAAAAATTATAATTACAGATAATTACTTTTCACTCAAGTGTCAAAAAACAATAATAAATAGATTAGTTCAAGTATATCTTCCCTTATCTAGCAAATACTAAATCAAACAGTTTGTCATTCACTTATCAAAGTTTTCCATGGCATTGTAAAATACGTAATTTTAACATGAATGCAAACAATGCGTAGTCGTCGCATTAATGGGGTCATTATCGACTTTAATCGCACATTTAAGCCTTATAAACAACAACACAGTATAAGCAGTTTTTGGACAACCGAATATGAAATACTCTTGTTTTTGTAGAAACACAGTCAGATCTTTTCGATAACTATACTCTTTTCTTTTGTATAAGCAAAAATATTTTTGATTGAATAAAAGTCATCTTAGTTTATTTCAGATATGTAGCAGAACCTTTTTAATCAAAGGTTCATTATTTTGCTCAAACCTAATTTTCACAATTTAAAAATTTAAGTTTATTTTTGCTACCTATTCCATGTGTATATTTAAAACCAGAAAAGCTATCGACTCCTTAAGGCAAACTTTAACTGCCTTAGAACTTAGGCGAGCTTAAGTTCTAAATCTTAAGTCTCTGAGATATAGGCGTTTATAGATACGGACGAACAGAGATGGCTATATCGACTCGGCTGTTTATGCTGCTCAAGAATATATATACTTTATGTGATCGGAGATGCTTCCTTCTTTCTGTTACATACTTTTGAACAAAACTATAAAACCCTTTTTTACCCATTTTTTTGGTTTTTGCGTATTCAAATGTATAAATACTTTCCAATTACAAGAAGAGCAAATAATATTTGTTTTTTCACGTTCCACAATACACTGAAAATGGAATTTTTTCTCTTATTTGTTCTCTATATTTTACAATGTATAATAATTATTTGACATAACAGTTTGACCCTAGTTCTTCAAGTTCTTTTTTAAGTACCCAGCCGAATCGTAAGAATATTTTAAATTAAAGTACATATGTATGTACATATCACAAATATTTTCAGAGCCGAAAACGAATTCGGCAAGAAATCAAAACTGTGCTGATTTTCATGTTTAAATACTGACAGCTGAGCATACACAAACATGAAGATATAAATTTATTGATAGACTAAATAATTCCCTGCTGGTTTACTTAAGGCTTAAAAAAGGCTGAGAATCAAATCTTTTACCTTTTTAATTACATAGACGATAGCAAACACCTTTCATTTTCAACCTGATCTGAATATTCTTAAAGAGTAACTTAGGATTATTTTATTATAGCCAAATAAAATTTCAACAGTTAAATATTCCCACTAAATCAATTTCTATAGATGCTGTGTATATTGAAAAAAGAAGAAAAAAAACAAAAACAAATCAACAAACGCTTTGCTCTGTATATTTTATTGCTGTATGTACATAATTTATTAATACGATTGCTTTATTTATTTACTTGAACAATTTTCACCGTTTCTATGCGCTTTCCATGACGTATGCGCAATATTGTTATTGCTGATCTCTCTATCTCTCTCTTATATACATACTATTAGCAAACAGATTTGTTCGTGTAAACAAATCGCAATGATGACGTTGCCTGTTCATCATGATCACAATACAATGGTTATACCTTTTGCCAATGCCATACCATTCTCAATTAAGAGCTTCAACTAAGAGGGGAGGAAATAGAAAACGAACTTTTTATGCTTATCGCCAAAGCCAAAGCCGTAAATTTTATGCGTCTATTGCGTCTTGTGGCAGCACTCGCATATTGTTTAATTAATTCGCTGTTGCGGCGGCTACTGTGGCGCGTTGTGGGATAGATATCGTAAAAATTGCATTATAACGCCGGGACGCTCATTAAGGGAATAACAATGAAAATCGCCACACATAAACTATAATTGATTCCGGGAACTTAAAGAGCTTTTTGCGTTGGAACTCAAATAGTAGCCGTAATTATTACAGCATATAACAAATTTAAATACAACTATAGTTGTATATTATTTACTACGAATGGCAGACGCAGGGGCAACATTTTGATTGGCAATCAACAAATAAATGAGATGACAAATCTATTTCTATTATTTGAGATGAACTCAATTCCATGTGCCAAAGAGAAAAAAGCATTTCTGCAAGCTATTATTGGCTAAATTGTTTGAGCTTCTGGGCAAGAATTGTACACAAAACGGATTTACTCTTTTCTCATTTGTGAATAGATAACTAAATCAAATGCAATTTGATTGAAGATATTGTCTAAAGAAACAAAATCGATTATCTTTTAGAACATTATAATTTATACCTAAAATTATTCATCACCTTTTCATAAAATATTGTTACTTTGGTTAGTTTAAGAGTTTTGAACATTCTTAATTTTAATACTTTCCTTTAAACTTTGAATAAAAATGCATTTCATATTTTTTCTTGTACTTTTTAACCAATAAATAGTTCTTTGCCTATACTTTAGAAATGTCTTAACCCTCACATAGAGTCTTAGGGTATGATGAGTATGTATGTGTGTACTCAGTGTGCAATGAGGGGGTGTCATTTGGACATGTGTCTTGAAAGATGACACCAATGATAGCCTTGAAGCCAAATTAATTGTCAACAAGATAGCTGGAGCCATGCAACAAAACGCCACAACGGACATTGTTTTAACGGGCCACCCACCCAACCCCCCAACCATACAACAACAACAACAGCAATAACAATAGAAAACAGCTCGAACGCATTGCTCGAGTCTGTCAACACCAACATCACAAAGTGTGAAGTGTGAAAAATGCATAACGCTTTTGCTCGTATCATTAAAATTGACAGTAGCAACAGCCGACGGACGCCAGATGGCGCTGTCGCAGACATCGCTCCATGTCAATGTTTCATGGCAAACGAGTTAGCAAATGGTGCTTAGAAGACACCCGACTACCATTTTGATGTGGAGCCTGTCAAAACAGTTGACAGTTTGTCAATGCGATAAGCACTGAAATTTTGTTAACATACACAGTTTTTTTTTTTAATAAAAATTAAAATGTGCCAGCGCCACTAGAAAAGTGCCAAAATATAATCAATAACCAGTTCTCAGCAGTTAATTTTCAAGTGATTTTTCTTTTGACACGTTTCTAATAACACTTTCACAGCTTTCAAGTGCACATAATTAATCAATGTGCTTAGATTATCTATCATATGACTTACAATCAACATTTTGTGCACTTAAAGATCCAACAATGATATACATATCATATCATCGCATACATATATCCGGTTTGACAGCTTAAAATGTGCGTAATAGCACTCGAAAAATAGTTTGAGTACACAAAAACAGAGTATATGGAAAAAAATGTTATAAAGGGTAATTAGTATACCTTTGCATAGAATTTGTTAAAAACTTGATCTTCATTTATTTGGTTCGGACCCAAAAATCTTTAATATGATGCACAGGTTGAAGTACTTTCTTTCAATATAACAAACTGTTGACACGGTAAACGAGTAAGAATATTCTTTTCACATAATGTCTAAACTTTACTCTGAGATATTTCCGGTAATTTCTTAACGATGTTGATCAAATTTTTCAGATATTCACTATTTTATATATGGTTCCAAACCTTATTTTCACAATTCAAGAAAACCAGAAAAGTCAAAACTAACTTGTTCTGCCTAGGACTTAGGCGAGCTTTAGTATCATTTGGAGTCTCAAGCTCTTGCTTTCTGATATCGACGAGTTCATAGATACAGACATACGGACATTGCTATATATAATACTTTAAAAGCATATATGTACAAACATATATAACATATGTGGGGTCGGAGATGTTTCTTCTGTTTGTAACATACATTTGCGCACAACTATTTAACACTTTTTACCCATTTTATGGGCCAAGGGATAAAAAAACCGCTTTGGAGAGACAATCAAAATCGAATATACTTAAATATCCTTCATTTTTTATACTTTCTGAAAGACCTTTTATTTATATGATAGCCATTAAGAAATTGAATTTTTCCGATTTTGAGCAATGGTCTTAATGCTAAACTAAAACAGAGAATTATGAAAATATATATACATACTCTACATGTGTATATATCTTTAATCATAAATAATTATTAGTACATAGTGCATAATTCGATATATTCCAAAATGATTTGGTACATGTTCAACAATTATTTTAATAATCGTACAACGCTGCGTATGAGCATTTTACAGCACACATATTGTGTGTTTAGATCATCAGCTACGCCTGTGGCGCACATGTACATACATATAAATGTGACTCGTGGCAAATGCAAGCTGCCCGGCATTTCCATTTGATTTGCGCTCATGGCTGCTGCACTTTTGCCGGCCATTGTTATAATCACAATTCAAATTTGCAATTCATATCAAAAGAGTCGTTGGCTATTTTTACAACATTTTATCGTTGCCTTTATGCGAATTTTGTTTCTGTTTCTGTTTATATAGCACATTTCTTGAATCGTTTAACCGCACACAACAATAACAACAATAACAATCATATTCGTATTGTTTATGCATAATCGCAATTGAATAGCTGAGAACATGATGCAATAGTCCTTTAAAGTTCAAGGTTAAATCAGGTAACCACAATGAATCATTTTTGATTGTGTGTAGTTGGATGTAAGTGTACATCTAAAAGAGGGCGAGAGATTTGTTAAGATTATTACGCTGTAAATGAAAAGGATTTCGATATTTTAGATTATACGATTTGAATACAGTTTGCTATACTTATATGTTATTACGGGATATGCTTTAAAATCTTTTAAGGAAATCGAAATTATAGTACTTAATTATCAATACTTTCAATTCAAATGTAAATATTTCCAATATTTGATCATTTTTTGAACTTTTTGTTCAGTTACGCAAATCTTTCAGTCTTTCAATACCGAACACATACTAAATTGCCAGCTCCTCACTCAATCTGTACGTATGTACATGAAAGTTGATGCACTTACATATGTTTCTAGGTACATACCATATATCCCTCAAGACGCAATTGCAATTCCAATTCCGATTTCGTGTGCGCGTGGCTGTTGTGCAAAAAAAGGGGCAAAAAAAAGAGAAAAAGCAGCTAGCTGAAGAAAGTTTTCCATGCTTGTGCGAATGGCAAACGAAATGCGCCTTTAACTAAACTAAATTAAATTACCATGGCAAGCGCCACACAAACAAGCTACGTCCCTCCACACTTCGTTCGTCTGTCTATCTGTCTATATATTATATGGATGTCCATCCGTTCTGTTCGGCTCTGTTGGTATGAAACATGCTCCCACTGGGTGTGTTCGGGTACATGTGTGTGTGTACGTGTATCTGACTAAGTGTCTGGCTACCCGCCGCTCAACGCCGCCAAAAATGTGTAAACAATCAACATTGACCGCCCACGGGGAGCCAGAGTCCAGGGCACAGCAGCTAGCAGCTAGAAGCAACAACAACTGCTTTGGAGGGCCACAAAGAATGGGGTGTGTTCGAGTCCAACGATGTGAGTCCTTGTCGCGAGTCCTGTGGCGTCCTGACACAACCCCATTAGCTTCACCCGCTCAACTCGCTTCAGCTACCAGCTACCAGCAACAAGCTTTGAGCTTGGCAACGCGCTCTGCTCACAATTTAAAAAACATTCAATTATGTGTGCAAACAATATAATAAAGATGATCAGCTGTCTTTTCAGATGACAAATAAATGACAGAACAATAAGAAACGTTTATGCACGTGAAATTTATTAATTTGCGGCCATTGTTAATGGACTCAAACAGCAAATAAATTGTATAGCAATGACTTCTTATTATTACTTTTCAAAAATAAATATTTATTTGCTTTGGACTTTATAGAGAGTGTTTATATAGATGCCATCGAACCAACCGAAAAATGAACTTTATTTAATATCCATAAACAATTTAGTAATGTACATTGACACACATAAGAACAATTATCAGAAATTTCATTTGCGTACTAATTTTATTTTTTATAATTCTGTTAACTACTCAATTAGCATAGTTGCTAATGGATATTGATTTCAATAAAGTCATACGGAATTTTTCGCTAACTTCACAGAATTGTTATTGATTCGTTGCTTTTTAGGACTTTTCGTGTGATTTTTTTATTGCTATCAAATTAATGTTAATTTGCTTATGGTAGTCACTCTGGCAATGTGTTGATAAATATACCCAGTAAAAATAATTATAGTAATTTTTGAGTACACTCCAATTAATATCAAACTTCATTTAGAGAATTTGAAGTGAGGAAAGCCGTTTGAGTCAACATATTCATATTCATTCATGGGGGCTATTGAATTTAACTTTAAAACATGTGGATTTACCTATATTTGCTATAAAAATGTTTACATAAAAGTAACAAGCACTTGAAATGAACATGCCATATTTATATAAATGTTGAACCAAATTTAAAATAAAATGTTGTATCTAATAGGAACATTGTCAATTTCATCACGAGCTGGAATACTTTGAAAGTAAAGAGCAAATATCTTTGTTTTCAAAGCTTCTTCTATTACTTTAAAACTAACTGCAAACGATATCTATAGTGCTTAAGGCCAAAGACTGAATAATATAAGCGTTTAGACGTCACTGACCATCATATTTCGAAATCGATATAATCTTCTTTATCTTTTGGCGCTAGGCAGTTGTGATTTTGTCATCTCAGACATCTGCCCAATTTTCACCATTTCTGTTAAACGGTCACAATTTGCCGCTCCTTATTAGGCAAATCCGCCACTGATAATATAACGTCCATTCCTTAAAAAAATAATACAAATTTGGATACTACTATTTCAAAGGTATTTTTTATTCAACTCAAACTACGTCATAATTAATGCAAAATTATACACAAAATCAATTTGATATACAATAAAAATGCTTATTTGCACTTAAATTTTTTTCTGAGTATACTTAATCAAATATTTATGGTTAAAGCTTGACATAATTCATTAACACATAAGCACGTTGCAGCATTGACGGAATTGCATACATAGGTACATATTTATTGTAGACTGGGTCAATTATCGCTCAATTACGTCAACTCTCAAAATTCGCCTTATCAATACACAGAAACTGATTTAGTTGATTAGCATGAGAAAATAACGGTTTTTATTTATTCAAAGAAAGAAAAAATAACGATTGATTTGCATTTGATATAATCGTATATTTGGAAAGGGGTTTTACTAATAGTTTTTTTTTTAAGAAAGTGTATATTGAATACTTTAAAATATTTTCATTAAAACGGTTTTAACTAAAAGTATCGTTTTTCAATGAGCCAAAAATCTTTATCCCCCATTGTTGGCATGCAAACGGCAATATGGTATATCTAGAACAGAATACCTAACTCTAATAGTAAAAACTGTGGAATAATTATGAATTAATCAATATATGTTTGTTCTCTTCTTCTTCTATAGAGCATAGTGATTCCAGAAGCTGCAGAGCCAGAACCAACTGGCGGTCAAATAAAGCTTGGATGGATTGTCGGTGTACTCATACCATGTCTACTCAACATTTGGGGCGTTATGCTCTTTCTGCGCCTCAGTTGGGTGGTTGCCGAGGCGGGTATTATGTGGACGTTAGTTATAATTGCCATCTCGACAGTGGTGTGCGTTATAACCACACTCTCATTGTCCGCCATCAGTACGAATGGTGAGGTGAAAGGCGGTGGCGTATACTTCATAATATCCCGATCACTTGGCCCAGAATTTGGTGCATCCGTTGGTGTGGTTTTCGCATTTGCCAATGCCGTTTCAGCCTCAATGAACACTATTGGATTCTGCGAATCGTTAAATGTCCTGCTAAGTAAGTATCGAAAATAATAAATGGTAATGGTAAAAGCAATAAATGTTTTCGTTTGTTTCTGCGTAGAGAACAACGGTCTGATTATTGTTGACAATGGCATTAATGATATTCGCATTGTTGGCTCCATTACGGTCCTGGTTTTAATATTGATCTGTTGCGTCGGCATGGAGTGGGAAACTAAGGCACAGAATTTCCTCATATGCACCATCGTTTTGGCAATATTCAATTTTCTCATTGGCGCTGCCATCGGACCTCGTGGAGATGAGACGCTGATATCGCAAGGATTTGTCGGCTTTTCGTGTAAGAATTTTGCAAAATCATTTTAATACCGTTATTTGATTAAATTGTTTATATTATAGGGTCCACGTTTAAAGAAAACTTTGGTTCGGATTACCGTTATGCCGAAGGCGTCAATCATGACTTCTTCAGCGTTTTTGCCATCTTCTTCCCGAGTGTGACGGGCATTCAGGCAGGTGCCAATATCTGTGGTGATCTCAAGGATGCTGGTGCAGCCATACCGAAGGGCACCTTCTGGGCTCTACTTATTTCGATGACATCGTATGCATTGTTTGTGCTCTTTGCGGGCGGTGCTGCTGTGCGCGATGCATCCGGTTTGCCGCAGGATCTTATCAACGGTACTATTGTGTCGTCGGAGCTGCCCTGCATGCAAGCGGGAAACTGCACCTGGGGTCTATTCAACTCCTACGAGATGATGCAGGTGATGTCGCTCTGGGGTCCGCTCATCTATGCCGGCTGCTTTGCGGCAACATTGAGCACGGCGCTAACGAATCTGTTGTCAGTGCCGCGCCTGGTTCAAGCCCTGGGCATCGATCAAATCTATCCAGGATTGATCTACTTTTCCAAGCCCTATGGCAAGCATGGCGAACCCTATCGCGGCTATGTGCTGACCTTCTTCATTACAACGGGTTTCCTGCTGATTGGCGAACTCAATCTTATTGCACCACTCATCTCCACCTTCTATCTGGCCTCCTATGCGCTCATCAACTTTTGCACATTTCATGCAGCATTCGTAAAACCGCTCGGTTGGCGGCCCACCTTTAAGTACTACAATGCATGGATTAGTTTATTCGGATTCGCCATGTGCGTGGCAATCATGTTCCTTATCAATTATGTGGCTGCTATTCTTACCTTTGGCATCATATTTGCCCTCTATTTGGTGGTCATGTACCGCAAGCCGGATGCCAATTGGGGATCAACGACACAGGCGCAACAGTATAAGGCTGCTCTAATGGCTGTTCATCGCCTGCAGAATGTTTCGGATCATGTCAAGAACTATCATCCCCAGGTACTGGTCCTAGCTGGAGATCCAAAAACCCGACCACCTCTCGTTGACTTTGGCTATCTGCTAACCAAAAACAATTCCCTAATGTTTGTTGGCAACATCATTCCGGTGAGTTCATTGTTCTATCCCTAATAACGATGTTACCTCTTGAGAATCGTTATAGGGAAAATTGGTTAAATACATATATTTTACATTTAAAACAATAATGATTTCTCAGAGACAAGAATTCATTATACATTTCGTATACCAATTGAATCGTTAAAGAAAAATACTTTGTAATTTTCAGGTGCGCGTTGGTTATAAAAATCGTCAGACATTAATAAAGGATGGCCAGAAATATTTGGATGCTCGTAAAATCAAGGCATTCTACAATGTCATCGATGGCTTCAGCATCGAGGATGGCATCAATGCCATGATCAAGTCAACGGGCTTTGGCAAAATGTCACCCAATATAGTGCTGGTGGGCTATAAGCCCGATTGGAATCGCTGTCGCAAAGAAGAGGTAGAAAGCTATTTTGCCATTTTACAGTGAGTAAAACATGAATATATCAAATGAATATAGGTTTGCTCAATTCTATAACCGCCCACTTCCATTGTATAGTAACGCCTTTTCGCAGCGCATGGGCGTGGCATTATTGCGTCTGCCCAATGGCTTGGACTTCTCGGAGCTAACACCGGAAGTAACAATTCCAGCTAGCAGTCTGGGCCATTTGAATACGGCCAATGCCCAAGGATTTGCCAATGAACTGATGCCAGCGGCAACCGCTGCCTCGGAGCTACTGCACATCGATTCCAATTTGAATTTGGCCAGCATGGACAGTCCCAGTCCCAACTCCTCCTACACAATGCCACAGCAACCGCCCATGCCAAATATGCAGCGCAACACACGCAGCTACAAGGTCAACAATAGTGATGCCGCTGCAGTTACATACCACACCAAAGGTGGCTCCGAAGTGCCAAAGACCATACTGGATGCCATGACCGTGTTTACACGCAAACAGCCCAAGGGCACAATTGATGTCTTCTGGTTATACGATGATGGTGGTAAGACAAAAGCAATGCCATGAACTCTCCATCTATTTATCTATGTCTATATTTTTACAAACTTTAAAGGACTCACCATTTTGCTGCCCTACATTATCTCAATGCGTTCGCATTGGCAGAACTCAAAGCTTCGCGTATTTACCATGTGTCATGGCAAAGACGAAGAGCAGGAAGAGAAAAGGTTCGTAACTAGTAAACCAAATATAAATACAAATAGAAAGTATCTCTAATCAATCTCACACAGCATGGCGAGTCTGCTGACCAAATTCCGTATCAAATACTCAGAGCTTATAATGCTCAAGGGCGTTTCAGATCAGCCACGGCATGATACAATGCTTAAGCATAAACGCCTAATCGAGCCCTTCCGTCGCAGTGCGCGCAACGAGTTCGGCATCACGGACGAGGAGCTGCACAGCATGGCAGAGAAGACGCAGCGCCAGTTGCGCATCCATGAGCTAGTCGTTAAGCACTCATCAAACGCCTCGCTGGTGGTCATGTCACTGCCGATGCCGCGCAAGGTGAGTGAAATACTTGAGATATAGATTAAACGATAACATACAACATTATCTCGATTGCAGGAGGCGATTTCAGCGCCGCTTTACATGTCATGGCTGGAAATGCTGACGTCCGACATTAAATGCCCAGTGGCATTGGCACGCGGCAATCAAACGCCGGTGCTAACACTCTACTCTTAAGGCCAAGCCAAACGTTTCCAGTTCGAGTACAATTTAGTATTATTAGCGTTTAGGCGTTCCAGTTCCGCGTAGCCAACTACAGACATACGACTACAATATATACACTTTTTTATATAAAAATGACGAAACGACAGCAGAAGATATCCTTTACCATAAACAAACTTGATAGTCTCTAGAACGTACGTTATAGCATATAAGTTGATAAATAACTATACTGGTTATAAATATTGTCTAAATAAAAATAATAATGAAAACACTTTTACAATTGGTGGCATCTAATCCAGTTAACGAACTTCAGCAATTCTTTATATTGGTCAGCAGTCAACGTACGTACATTCAGATTTGTAAGTAAATACAAAGTTTATAGTAATAGTATATGGGTGATGAATATTTAAGAGGGTATAGCAAGTGAGTCTTAAACAACATAAAGCATTAGTAAATCTATTCTTTGCATATTTCAATTTCTAAGTGCTTAATAGTAGGCGCGACGTGGATTATTCTGCAAATAGAAAAACATTTAAACTTTAGAAACAAGATTTGCAGACGCAAGCGTGCGTACTTACCAGCGGATTGGGACGAAAGCGATAAGCTAACATCATGCGCTTGCGATACGCATCATACTCATTATCGCAATCCTCTGGCTGAGCTGCGCTGCCAACGCCCAGACCCTGATTACCATCTCGCTGTGGTGCTCTACAAAATGTTAATCAATGCTAATAAGAGATATAAGCAGCATATATTTATAAGGTACATACTTGTTAACCGGATCTACAATGCCTGCACCGTCTTGGCCCAAGCCTTGTCCTTCTTTCCAGCCAAGCTTCTGCAGCATTTGGAAGCCAATATTATCTTCTTTCAATTTATACTCCTTGTAATCGCTCAAATCCGGCTGCCTGTTGTTTTTCTTTGCCTCGTACTGTTCCATGAACTTTTTAAGCTCCTCGGGTGGCAAAAAATCACCAATATGATGCTTGCCCTCGCTTTGCTTGGTCAACGCATTTGCCCACAAGTGTGTGGCCTCCATTTCAGCATTACGCAATTTGTGCTCCCAAGTACCACCCTCAATATCTTCATCCGAATCGTATTCGTATTTGAATTTTCCACCTCGAGCCAAGCGATCGATCTCCTGACGCTTGCGCATCATGTCCTGGTACAGCAAGTTCACTTTGTAGTGCTCCTCGCACTGCTTCCACTGGTCCTCCGACAAAGTTGTTGAACCATAATTAAGACGCGCATACTGCAACAGTGCCGGATCGTTGCGCGTCACTGCACTCAACATAGGCTTGTTCTGATTCCCAAAACTGGTCGGTGTTCCTAATACAAAACGTAAATAACAGAAAAGTATTTTTCATTCTTGACCTTTTTTATTTATTTATTAATTATTCACCTGAGCTGCTGGGCAGCTGCTCCTTTTCGCCCCAGCGGCTTTTGCGCTCCCGCTTGCGCCTTTGACGCTGCGTCTCTCTATCGTCCTCCAGATCCAGATCATTAGCGTCACCAGATGCCGCCATGGCTGCCTCCTCTTCACGCTCCCGGCGCTCTTCGTCGCTCAACTCGTTGCGGCACTCGATGCGTCGCTTGATATTGTCGCGATTGCGATCCATCATGCCACGCATATACTCATCATCGGAATCAAAATCGGCGCTAATTGCCGACTCTGGATCATATTTGTCCGCTGCCGAGTTGCTATTTTGTTCCTCCTGCTGCTGTTGTTGGTTGTTGTTGCTGCTCTTGTTGCTTTTGGTGTTGGTGTTGTTGTTGTTGTTGCTGCTGCTGTAGCTCCTGCGCCTTGTTTAGCTGCTGTTCGCGTTCCCGCTCTCGCTCCCGCTGTCGCTCGGCACGCTGGCGTTCGTAATCGAGCAGTTGTGAGTGATAGGTTCGATATTGCTCGCAGTTCTTATCATAAAGAAACCTATTGTTAAAGTTTTAATAAAAAAAGAAGTAAAACGTACAATGAAAAGTGCCCAAAAGCAATAAGTATACAAAGACATTATATGAATAACTGGTTGGTTCTTTTGTTTTTAGTTTTTCTTTTTTTTTTTTTTTTTTTGGTTTGTGGCGCCCATTTAGTAGTAGTGTGATCTTTTTTATATCCTTCAGCTTACTCCTCCAGTGGTGGGACGACGGCAACATACAGCAGGGGTGTGAGTTTTGTGTCATTTTCGCGCGACCTCATCTTTCAACTATCCCTTCTGCACAGATATCACTTTATTCACGAATTTAATTTAAAAAATTTCTTCAAATTAATTATATTTACTTTTTAAAGCTGCTAACAATCTAACAAACTAAATAAGAAACACTCTACCAATATATTGCCTAATTGTATTAAGAAAATGTATTAAAATGTTACCAAGTAACATATGTTTTGAGGATAGTATTTGTCGCTTTCTAAAAGAAGTCAGTCGTCAGTGTGATTCGTCTCGTACATATTTGTTTATTCCTTTTGTTAACTATCGTTTGCAAATTAATTTTCGTTATATCTTTTAAAACCTGTTTTTTTGGAATGTAAATTATCTAAGAAAAATGTAATAAATTCGAAGAGAAAATGTGTACTTCTAAATTCTTGCTGCTACAATTGTTATTATGTTATTAAATCTAAAGGATTTTTATTCGCTAGTGTCCCCATCCAACATATATAAATAAAGTTGGCCCCGCGCGTATTAATGTGCAGCTGATTTACCACAAGGCCGGATGCAATTCGCTTCTATGCAAACGTATTTTATCTTCGTAATCTTCACCATTTTCGGCGACCAGTGCGATAAGGTTTTCTATGCACGTTGGCAATTGAATGCACGTTTCTGAAATAACTACATAAATTGCTTTAAAATCGTGCACAACGATTTGGAAAATATATATAAAGATATTAAATGAAAATAACTAAGACCAGGGGAGAGTGACGGATTTGAAATGAGGTTTGGAACAGGAGTTGTGTTTAGTGAACATTTGGATATGTTTGGTTGGGAATGTGGCAAAAACAGAATAGACAAAGAAAGTTTGGACAGTAAAAGTATACACACACCTTGAGTTGGAGGCGTCAGTTGTTGCACGTGAACTTTCTGCATCTGCTGCACTTGCATCTGTTGCACTTGCAATTGTTGCTGCAGCTGTTGCTGCTGTTGTTGGTGTTGTTGCTGTTGTTGCTGTTGTTGCTGCTGCAACTGTGATATTTGCTCCTCTGGTTGTTGCATGGGCGGGGGAGGTGGTGGCGGTGGATTGACTGTAACATGCTCTGGCAGTAGACCGAGCTGCTCAACCTGAGTCATATTTGTAGGCATTTGTATTGCCTCAAGATTCATCTGTGGCTTTGGTATAGCATTCAAGTCAAAATCTTTGGGTGCGGGTATGGCATTCAATTGATGCAACGTGGCTTCGGACGGCATTTGTGTTGGTCCCAATTGCATATAAATGGGCGTCAAATTGGCCAATGTCATTGGCATTTGTGGCGGTGGTGGTGGCGGCGGTGGTGCAACTGCAGCCGAATGCAGTTGCATTGGCAAATGATGATGATGTCCATGGAAGAAGGCCATTTGCGGCATTTGTGGTGGACCCTGGGCCAACATCGTTGGATTAAATGCAAACGGTGGGGGTGGCGGTGGTTGCACACCCTGCGGTAGCCCAGTGGGTGTGCCTGGCATGCTAAATGCTAGATGGTTGTGCCCCGTACTGGATACCGTAATTGCGCCAGCCATTGATGTAGCTATCACCGCTGCTGCACTAGTTGTTATCGTACTAACAGCCAATTCCATTGATTGCTGGGGACTGTTGTTGTCCTCGACACAATGGGTATCAGTTGTGTTTTTTTCGTCACTAAATAGACAAAAAATGAGAGATTGAGACCAAAGAGTATTTGGGATAAATGCTTACCTAGGCACTGGCACTGGCGGTACAATAATGGGTGGTGCCTTTGGTTGCTCGTGCTTTTCAAGAATTTTTTTAAAGTTCTCCAAAAATGAACCATCATTACAAAAGGTATTTTTCACCTTAGGCGGCGGCTGCTCAACGTTGGGCTGTGGCAGCTGTTGTCGCTTTAGACTAAACGTTATTTTGCCAGTCTTGCCGGTGAAACTGTTTAACGTTTTGGGCGTACCATCATCGCACTTTCCCTTTGCACTCGATGCAGCCGGCTGATCGCCATTATCAATGTCCAATTCATTAACTTCGTCTGGCACCGTAAGTACTGCCGTTGTGGGTGAAGGTGACGGCTGGTGCTCGTCCTCATCTTGCTCATCTTCCTGTTCATCAACTGGCATCGGAATCGCCGTTGAAGTCACAGCTTGCGTCGATGTCTCTATGGTTTTTAACTGAGCTGCCAAAGTTTGAGCAGCTGCGACTGCTTTGGCCAGCTGCGCTGTTCGCTGTTTCTCAAGTATCTCCTGACGCTTTTTGGCAATTATCTCTTCTTGCTTGCTCATTTGTGCAAAGCGGTCTACCCTATAATTACGTTGTGCCATCTTTTAAATATTTTAATAGTATTTTAACCAGAGCACTTATATAAAACTTCTGGCTTTGTAGTTTTATTCACAGTAAGTAAAAACTATGCATATATATAATACAAAAAAAGAATGGCCACCCTAATATTTAGCAATGTGACCAAATTAAAAAATACCACACAATGTATTGCAATAAAATACTAAACTCGTATTGTAGACTGCTTTGGTTTATATGATTTTATTAAATTCCTCGGTAAACACATATATGTATATGTATGTCTATTACTCTTATTTATAACAGGAAACAAATTTGAACAATTACAAAATTCAAGAAATATTTGAATAAGTACTTTGGTTAATTGGTAGACCTTTTGATAATAATGAGTTCTTAGTAGAACAAATTCAAAAATGTATATATGTATATAATTTTGAATTACTTTGAAAAACACTCAGTATTGGCAGTGTGTTAATAATTTAACTAACAAGGTAATAGCTTCCACTCAATGATCACCTGAAGTAAACAAATTTGTAAATATCTATAAATGATGTAATAATTGATAAGTATATCTAAATGCTCCTAAAAATACAAGTTGTTATTAAAAGGGATAGGCTATGTATGTTTACATAAAAATAGTTAAGAATAAATAACTTTTTTTGGATATTCAAGATCCATTTCAATCATATTTAATAGGTTTTAGGTACTATTAATCCCTTTAGCATGTCAAAGCTGTTACCATCGGGTTGAACGGTTTCAACACTGCCGTTTTCTAGTTCAACTTTTAAGAAACCGAAATCGTCAATGCCAACAATCTTGGCATTCTTGTCCTGATCATTTTGCAGGCAAATGGTTACGTTTTGTTCACTAAAAATAATTAAAATGCATATAATTTTGGACATTTTTGAAACTACAAGACTTACCTGTGCAGCCAAAGATTGTAGTACAACTCGTAGAAAGATTCAAAATCTCCATTTTGAACTTCTGCTAAAATTCTTTCAATTTCATTAAAAATCAATGCAATAAATTGCTCATATTTAAGTAGTGGTAGTTTTGCATTTGGGACTCGGACGTTATATTCTTTTATCATATCATTAATGCAAACCGTTGGCTTTGAGTTATTCAAATTTATACCGCCGCCAACATTTACTATCGCCTGCGAGCCCAATAACGTCGTTTTAACAACCAACCCACCAATTTTGTTGTTTCCATTAGCAATAATGTCGTTGGGCCATTTTAAAGCAATGTCGAGTGACTGAAAATAATTAACAAAGTTTAAAATGCATTACTTATATTTAAAAAATTGTTAGCAAATTCAAAAGAAAATCAGAAATGAAAACAAATATTGAAATGTTTACACGTGAGTGAAATACTTTCGATATATTGATATACAAAACTTCTTAACGATGATTCAATCCTATCGAGCAAATTTGCAATCGACGATAGTTGTTCAGCTCTACTACTTGGGTGTAGAGAAATTTCGTGAGTGCAGGCGACAACACGGCACCCGTTTTGTCTGTCCATTAAAAAAAACTATAAAAATTATCGCATTTTTCACTTAGCGGATGCTATCTCGAGATCTGCATTTTACAGGGCTGTGCGTGCATGTTAAAAATAAAGCTAAATAGCAGGTTAAAGTGTACAGAATGCGTGTCAGAGTGCTGCAAAGAAGAAACGCTTTGTAAGTGCGTCTGAAAAAATCAATCAGTTTGTGCTGCTGCTGCAAGGGGCGGGCGTTCCACAACAAAAAAAATGAGCAGCAGCACCGCCGCTCAGCTGACTGCGCCGCCAGCAAGCAGCAAGGGCAGCAGCAATAACAATACAACGACAGCAGCGAGTGAAAGCAATCTTATCATCATACAGGATATGATTGATCTCTACGCCGACCATCTGGACGACCTGCGAACACAATGCGCAACGAGCGCAACGCTGACGCAAGAGGAGATCCGCGATTTAGAGTCCAAGCTGGTACGCTTCTTCTCCGATCTGCTGTTAACAAAGATGCGGCTAAACGAGCGTATTCCAGCCAACGGCCTGCTTCCCCATCATCAGGCAACCGGAAACGAGCTACGCCAATGGTTACGCGTTGTGGGCCTTAGCCCAAAATCGCTAGAAATTTGTTTGGCGCGGCTAAAGACGCTAGAGCAAACGTTGCAGCTGAGCGACGATGAACTGAAACAATTGCTTGCACACAATCCAAGTAGCCAGCTGGATGAAGAGCTACGACGCCTAACCAAAGCGATGCACAATCTGCGCAAATGCATGGAACAACTGGATAGCAATGCGGCCAATGTTGACCCGGATCAATGGCACTGGGACTCATGGGATCGACCGCATGTACATGCCCATCCACATCATGTGCATCGGGGCAGCATTGGCAACATTGGACTCAGTAACTCCTCACCTCGCGCTCATAATCGTCAGCATCATCAGCATGGAAATAGTAGTAGTAAGCAAAAAGGCAACAGCTCAACAGGCTCAGCATCGAGCTCACGAAGCGAACCGCAGCCAGCGCATCACCAGCAGCTGACGAGCTCTCAAATGACATTAACATTGACACCCTCGCCACCCAATTCGCCCTTTACCCCGGCTTCTGGAACGGGATCCTCGAGTGGAACACCGCAGCGTAGTCGCAGTACCACAACAGCGGCAGGCACTCCACCACCCGCCAAAAAGCATCAAACGCTGCTCATGCACAACAGCAGCAGTGCCTCGGATACTGCAATTGCAGAGCAGCCACCCCGACCGCCACGTAGTCGTCTGCCTACAGATCCTAGCCCGGATAGCCACAGCTCTGCTAGCAGCTCAGATATTTTTGTGGATGCATGCAGTATTAGCAGCTCTAATATGCTGCTGGTGCCGCCATCGCCGGGTGTGGCGCATGTTGGTATGGGACATACCATAAAACATCGTTTTAGCAGTTGTTTTACGTTTAAGGCCACATGCAAACTGTGCCAAAAGCAAATGTCAAGCCTGGGTCTAAGGTGCATTGACTGCAAATACACTTGCCATAAAAACTGTGAAGAGCATGTGCCGCCCTCGTGCGGCCTGCCACCCGAGTACGTGTACGAGTTTCGTCAGACTCAGGTGGGCGGACGATGGGATCCGTTGGTGAAGCACAGTAGCAACAGCAGCAAAGCCTCCCCGGTGCCTAAAAAAGGGGCACTGGGCAAACCGCAATTGCAACAGCCACAAATGCAGCACGGTGATAGCAGTTCCCCCAGTTCCAGTTGTACGAGCTCAACTCCAAGCAGTCCTGCATTGTTTCATCACCAGCTACAGCATCAACAACAACAGCAGCAGCAGCAGCAGTTTCAGGTGACAACACCAAATGCCTGCCAGCCAAAGCCGCAAGCACCAGCACCACCACCACAACAACAACAGCAGCAGCAGCAGCAACTACAACAACAACAGCAACAGAGTCAATTTAATTTCCCCAATGTAACCATTACGTGCAACAGCAATGCTAGTGGATCACAAACGCTTATATCAAATGAGTCGCCGACAGCAGAACCATCGCTGACCAATGGCAACAACAACAGCAGCTGTCAAAACAGCAGCAGCAATAATAGCTGCAACAACAACAGTGGCAGCATAAGCAGCAGCAACAGCAACAGCTCGAATGGCCATTCAATGCACTCATCGCTCATTGGAAGCCAAGTGTCGACGCATTCGACAATGTCGCAAGCATCATCATCGAATATGAGCAGCAGCAGCAGCGCAACCTACACAGCCAGTCTGGTTAACAGCGGCAGTTTCTATCCGCGTAAACTGAGCAATGCCGGTGTGGACAAACGGACGCCATTCACAAGCGAATATACGGACATACACAAGTCGAATGACAGCGATAAGACGGTGTCGTTATCGGGCAGTGCCAGCACTGATTCGGATCGCACGCCCGTACGCTTGGATTCCATGGATGGTGATTCGGGTCAGTGGCGACAAAACTCAATATCGCTTAAGGAGTGGGACATACCCTATGGCGATTTGCATTTGAAGGAGCGCATCGGTCAGGGTCGCTTCGGCACCGTATATCGAGCATTGTGGCATGGAGATGTTGCGGTTAAGCTGCTCAACGAAGACTATCTGCAGGACGAGCATATGCTGGAATCGTTTCGCAACGAAGTCGCCAATTTCAAGAAGACTCGTCATGAGAATCTGGTGCTATTCATGGGTGCCTGCATGAATCCGCCATATTTGGCCATTGTTACATCGTTGTGCAAGGGCAATACACTGTATACGTATATACATCAGCGAAGGGAGAAGTTTGCGATGAATCGGACGCTGTTGATTGCTCAGCAGATAGCTCAGGGCATGGGCTATCTGCATGCAAGAGATATCATACACAAGGATTTGCGCACTAAGAACATATTTATTGAGAATGGCAAGGTGATCATAACGGACTTTGGCCTATTCAGCTCCACAAAGCTGCTGTACTGTGATATGGGCCTTGGCGTTCCAAAGAATTGGCTATGCTATTTGGCACCAGAACTGATACGCGCCCTACAGCCGCGAAAGCCGCCCGGCGAGTGTCTGGAGTTTACACCATATTCGGATGTGTATTCGTTTGGCACCGTCTGGTATGAGCTCATTTGCGGTGAGTTTACGTTCAAGGATCAGCCGGCCGAGTCAATCATTTGGCAGGTGGGACGTGGCATGAAACAATCGCTGGCCAATCTGCAATCGGGTCGTGATGTCAAGGACCTTTTAATGCTGTGCTGGACCTACAAAAAGGAGGATCGACCGTATTTTGCACGCCTGCTCTCACTGCTGGAGCACTTGCCAAAAAAGCGTTTAGCTCGCAGTCCCTCTCATCCCGTTAATCTATCGCGCTCCGCCGAATCTGTGTTCTAACCAACCATTATACATATACACAACATACTATGTATTGTATGTAAGCAGGCACACAGTTTCTAATAAGCACAATTCCATGTTACATACAAATAGACACATACATACATATGTAAAATGTATGCTATAACCACACTTTTTACCGTTACCGTTATTGTTGTCATTGTGCGTGCAAAATGTCATATTGTCATCGAAAAAACACAAATTGCTCTCAACAATGCAATTGTTTTTGGGAAAGAGCACAGCTCTCACTTCCATAAACAGTCTTTTAATGCAACTCTAGGAATCGTTAAGTAAATATTACATGCTTCAAGGCAACAAACGAAATTTGTAAATAGAGGAACGAAACTATGCGTATATATACACATATACTATATATCCAAATTATAGCAATTTACACTGCATTGTAAAATAATTTTCACTTTAATTATGTATTAAACACACACACAAACACAAATATATTTAATTAAAAGACAATGTTAAAATGTCAAAGAGGAAGAAGCAAAAGCAAAAAACTACAAACAAACATACAATACGGTAATGAAAACCAAGCACTGTGGCAAATCTATATGTAAACATAAATCAGGTGAGCAATTTTAAAATTGTTAATTATTCGTAAGCAAAGCTCTATATATACATATAAAAAAAATTATATAAAAAACTGCAATATATATATATATATAGATATATATTGAATTGTGTATTGTAAAACTGTATATACATACTATATAGCAAACTAAAGTGAATGCAAAATATACGACAAAAATAACAAAAACAAAAAAACGTCAAAATAAATGTCACAACAAACCAATTTATTATCAAATACATTTCGATTGGCTAAAACACAATGCAAACTCAGGAATTGCATTATAAATTTTCCCATATGTTCATACATACATAAAAAATTTTAATTTTCTAACGTTTTATTTCCATTAAGTTATTATAAAACACGCCTCAAACAAACTTCAAAATATGAAGAACAAATGGTAGCTAAAAATAAAATCATCATTAAAAAACGCTTATCTTGTATGTCACATTGTAAAAATGGACATCGCATTTAAAATCGAATCGAAGCAATAAAAACAAAATTCTTAACATTTGCGCATGATATCAAAATCAAAAAGTCTGCAAATCAAATGAATACCAAAATCAATGGCTTTTATATAGCGTAGGGTCACAAATACAGGTAAATGCTGAAATAATTGTCCTTTGCAGTTCAATGTTCAGATTATGTTTAAAAACAAAATAAAATAAATAATTTAATAATTTTTATTAAAGCCAATAAGAAGTTCAGTCGTATCTGTCACACAATATAAATATCCTCTATCACTCACCCTATACAGCTTGTGTCCGCGTAGAGTATTCACAATTGCAGCTCCAATTATATGCTGGATCAATGGCAAACGGGTGCCCAATGGCGTGTCCATAGAAATGTGCAGCTGTGTGGAGAACATTGCGCAGCCCAATGGACTCAACCACTAGGAAAGCATAAACAAATATTTTAGTTTTGGAGATGAATGATGAATTTTCAGGGGCAGATCTCGCTTGAGCGTAATTACCTGATTATTACTGCGACCAACGCCAGTTGTTTGTTGAATGGGCAGAACAGCAATGCCATGCATTAGCTCCAGATCATTGATGACATGCATTGAGCTGCTTATGATGGGTGCATAGATGACAAGGCGACCAATATGCTCAGTTTTGAGATTCTACAAAACAAATTATAGAATTAAGTACACGTATACGGGAGTTGGAGATAACTAATGCCAGACACACACATCAAAGTAGTCAACAGTGGAGAAATCCTCTGGGCAGGAATGTATTATAATGGGTAAGACATTTGTGTTTGCTGCAGGCGCCTTATCATCCTTGCCACAGAACTTCATAGTCAGCTTGGGCGTTACAATGACATCCTCAGTGCCGCTGCAACGCGGACGTAACTTCTCCAATAGCTCAAATTTCGACTGTCAAACACAAGACATAAAATGAACAAAGCAAAGCTCATCAATATAAACACTAAACATACCTCATGGCGACCCAAGAAATATGCCTGCTTAAAGACAACTGGTGTATTGGCGGATGCATTCGAATCACTGTCTTGCACTTGAACATCCAGATACTTGCGCAAGAGATCCGTAAAGATTTCCATACGCGTTGGCTCGCTTTGCTTAAGAATTGCAAATTTGTTCTCATCAAACTCAAACTCACTGGGACTTGTTTCCAGATGAACCTGCAACATTAAATATCATTTTATGAAAAGGTACTTTTACAAATGTTTGTATTATTACCTGAGAGAAGACAGCCTTGCCGCCGCTGTGTAAACTTTTGGCTAGCAATAGACTGGGCGTGTTCCATGTTTCCTCAGTGCCCAATATTTGTACATCCAGTTGGTGTGTTTGACCGGTTAGATCCTTTAAATCCATGGACCTTGGACATACTAGAGCTCTAAAGCGGCATTCGTTTCGTATTTGGTTTTTTTGTTTTGTTTTATATATATATATATTTGTCACGGTGTTGATTTTATTTTTGTTAATGTTTATGGTAGGATAAAAGTTTACACACATACAAACACACACAGAGCGGAAAAGAGAGAGATTAAGATAACACGCAAGAAAGAAAATGGATAGCACAAAACAGACAGATAAAGAAAATTATTCAATTCCAAAAGAAGGGTGCATTATTTCAATTATATTCGAAAAAATTATGGTGATCGAACCAAAAATTAAAAAAAAATTGTATAAATCCATCGATTAAAAAGTACAAATAAATTGCATCCAATTTGATCATGAAAGATTTGAGTAAAACATAAAAAAAAGTGGAATAAGTAAGAAAAATTTAGTTATTAGTTTAGAAAAAATATTATCAAACACATATTTAAATTGAAGAACGGTTAGTAGTTCAAAAAATTAATAAATATATTTATTATATATTTTGTGCGCCTGCAAGTATGCTGCATTTTTATGGACGTCAAAGTAAAGCAGAACTTGGCCAAAGCGAACCTTATTCATGCATTTTAGTGAAAAATAATGAAAATGAAATAAAGCGAAAAAGCCAATATGGATAAGATAGTCAAAAACCCTTAGATTGTTTGAAAATTCGATATGAGATACATAGGAACCTTGAACTTGAGGCTTCTATTAGAAGAAATATTTTGAAACTTTAGTTTGGGCATTAATTGTTTGTGTATTAGGGTGTCTCTTTTTTCTGGAACTAAACAATTCATGAAACGATTAATGGAAGAGTAATGAAAGAAGGAAACATATTCGACCAGAAAAAGTATTTACATATATTATTGATCAGCCCCGCGTTTAGGTCGATATATATTTATAAGTCCAACCAATATTCCATATAACTTTTTCTATACAAATTAAATGTCGACTTTTCAAGTGCATAAAGTATTTGGCCTAACAATTTTCTACTCTAAAAATATTTTTTATATTTTCAAACTTATTTGCTTGAATTTTTAACACAATTGATGAGCTCATTTCCATTTGTAAATTGATTTATGATATTTGTGTAAAATTTTATATACAAATATTGAGAAACATTTTTTTTTTTGTGTCGTTTCAAGGATACTTTATGAATTATACGCAGAAAACAGAAGAAAGTTATCTATGTTTTCGATATTCTGTAATATTATATTGCGCTTGCTGAATTCAAAACCATGGTGCCTTTTTTCATCGGGAAGGATAAAAATACTATTGTTCATATTGTCTATTTTTGCTATTCTTCAGTTCGATTTGACATTGGGGTATCATAAGGGAATGCGTTTTGCCCAAATAAGTGACACCCTAATGTATATCTTGTGTATAAAGTGTCGTGACTCATAAGGCTAGAACTACATAACACTAAACGGAACTTACGGTTTACGCGAATGCGTTTGACCTGACGACTCCTCGCTATCAGTGGAGAAGTTCTTCTTAACCGGAGAAGGTTGGTAGCAGAAAATGTGATGCATCATCTTAACGCGCTGCCACTTGTCATAGGAAAACTGAACCAACTCATGCTCTCGCACCTGAAAACATTCACGGATTTGAAAATATTAATATACTTTTTAAACGAACAAATCATGCTAAGCTGACTTACCTCTGCCGTGCGATAATTGGGTAATATAAAGTGCAAGATATCGGAGCAAATGCTCAAAACCTTGCCGCCTTGCAGAAAATAATCGACTAGTATCTGGCCAATAGCCGGTAACACCGAACCGCAAACAACAAGCAGAGCTGTCTGCTCGATCCAATGCTTTTGGCCAGCTTGCTGTGAGTTAAGCGCATAAATGGTGTACACATCTGGCTCTAAAACCTGTCGCAATGTCGCCATTGCCGAATCCCGAGCACTTGCACTGTCCGAGTAGACAAGTACATTAAGTGGCTTGGTTTCACCCAGGCTATCCTTGTTGCGGCGCAAAATGGGACGCATACGGCTAGGGTTTAAGGCTGACGCTTGCGGCGGTGGGGAATTTGGCTTGACAGCCACAAAGGTCTTAGTCGGCGTGGGGGCTTTAGTAAGTTGATCGGCTGTAGTATCCAAAACATCGACGTTTTTCTCCGGCTCGCAGAACTTGCTCAACAGATTTTCAGCAACAGCTGAGGCAGGCTGCTTTAGTTTTGTTGGCTTGACTGGAGATGTTGTCTTAGTGGTGGGTTCTACAACTGCCACTGCCTTGACATTGCTTTGTACTACTGCTGGAGACGACTGAAGCAACGCTTCCTGTTTAGGAGTGCTTGCCTTGAATTCAATGCGATTCTTTTGTTGCTCAAATTCGGTTGCCTGGTGTGCTAGAACGCAAAGTGCACGTAAATCGTCCAAATGCTTTTGCCAGCCCTCTGCACTTATTTCAGCTGCATTCCGCGACTGACGCTTCAGATGATTGGCCAGCAGCTCAAAGGGCTGCGGTTGACCATCGCATTGCACAGCTGTAAAATCAAATATTTGATTAGTTTGAGTAACTATAATAAATGCATGCATATTCGAAACACAAATCAACTACGGGGCTTACACTCAATCCGCATCAGTGGCAGTTGATCATTAATGAATAAATTGTTTTGTAAAAATGTCATTATCAATAGTTTGGTGAAATGCTCAACGTCCGTCTCGATGAGCACCGCCAGGTGGGAGTCAATTTTCCATGCGATTAGCTTACCGTAATTTTCCAGCTGAAATGCATTCATTTTTTATGAACTAAATAGTATAAAAGACAATGTTTATCACCTGAACCGGTATACTGTGCTGTGTGCCGGCATCCCGTTCCACATGCGCCTCGAGCAACAATTGCAGATGTTGAGAACTGTCTGATGACAGAGCTATCCTTGGCTTAGGCTCGCTTTCCGTTGGTGTGGTTGTCGGTGTAACAGTATCAGCGGCATACGCAAAGGGCAGCCAACTAGGAGCTGCCGGAAAGCTAATCCACGGAGTAATTTGCACCGATTGTAACGGACGCAGGCAGCAACCATGCTGATTCCCATGCAGCCACAAAATTTCCGTCACCCTGGCCGTATTGCGATTAGCGCACAGCTCCGAGCTGGCAATAGTGCCATCTGTTTTGCGGAAACAGGCATAAGACATAAGAACTGTTTACTTGCTTTTCGTGTTGTCAATAGCACTCACCGAAGCCATCGTCGTGACCAGATTGGAGCGCATAGAATGCAATGCTGGATGATTGCGCCAACTGTTCGGCAATCTTGTTGCAGGCCCTTTGAATGCGCCAGGACTGCACCAAAGTGGCGCTCACGTAATAGAGGGTTAACATTTTGGGATGAAAAACGGGAGCAACGGTCGCAAAACTTATGTGTTTTTAACTATTGGCCATTAATACACAGACACACTGGCATTAAAAGGTTGGACACGAGCGTTGTGGTAAAATCAATTAGTAGTTTCGTAATTTTGACAAATTAAATTAAATTGTATCACTGCTGGAGCGCCGCTTTTGCCTTTTCCGCGCTTCCTTGGCAACCGTTTGACACAGTTTTTTGCATTCCGCTATGCCATGACATTTATTGTTGATTATTGCACACTCAAATTCGACGCTTCCCATTTATGCTTATCAATCCATTTGATAACAAAAGGCATCATTCACAGTAAAGCGAATAAAACAGCTGTTCTGTTTTAAAGATTGTATTCACCACATTTAACCAATTTGTCCCAAAGTGCACAACTTAATTGAAAGAGTCAACAAAATAATAATAATTTATGGTCTAAGGGCAGGTTTTAGTGTCTTATTACAATCTAATATTTAATGGCCCTTTTAATAGGCAAGAAATAAAATCTTGCCGATTATGGCAATGTATCTTTTTAAACTTTTGTCGAGTCACGTCAACAAATGAAAGCCCCGCTTGCAATCGATAGCAATAAACTAATACGATATTGCTTCTATCGATATAATTAAATTCTAATACTACCAATTAGTTAAAAGCTCTTTCTCCTATTTTGTGCAGAACATATATTATTAAAATTTGGTTAAGGCTAAATTATCACCTTACAACTAATTCTTTATTAAATTAAATACCGGTAATGTTAAATGGTCTTTGTGGCTTGCTGTAAATAACATTGCATTTCAATGTTAAGTTAACAGACGAAAGAGCAGCAAAAGAGAAAACAAATAAACACGCGTCACAAACGAATAATAATAATTTTAAAGTTTTTAAATAAAAGTTTTAAGTAAAACCTTATGCACTAACGGGAAAACGCAATAACCAACAAAAGGTTTATCACGTTTTAAGCTTTTCGATTTAACTAAAAATGCTCCGTCATATTAATAAGTGTTCGGCGGCAAAACATCATGATGCGGCATTGCTAAAGTTAAATAATTAATAACAATCAATTTGCATTTAACAAACATAAGCTTTTGTGCTACACCAAACAAGTACAGCAATAAACAAAAAAAAAGGCTTCGGAGGCAAAGGCATGTTATTGGGTTTAAACGAATTGACTACAACTCGGCGACTATTATTTATTGTGGTAATCCTGCTAATTGTACTATATGCCAAAACATATTTCCTGCCCGTTTTGGAGTGGTATTGGAAAGAGATTAGCTTATAGCCGCCGTCATAAAGATGACTGATAGACGTGTTTCATACTTCTACAATGACGATGTTGGCAATTTTCACTATGGCGCCGGTCATCCGATGAAGCCCCAACGCCTGGCAGTTACCCACAGTTTGGTCATGAACTATGGCCTGCACAAAAAGATGAAAATCTATAGGCCGTACAAGTAAGTAGCTGTAACATATGCATGTATAAATTATAACACATTTCACCAAATTTACAGAGCAAGTGCGCAGGATATGCTACGCTTTCATAGTGATGAGTATATTGCCTATCTGCAGCAGGTGACTCCACAAAATATTCAATGCAATTGTAAGAATACGACTTATTTGAAGCTGAGTAATCGTTAACTAATATCTGAATATTGTATTTGTAGCTGTTGCTTATACCAAGTATTTGGCGCACTTCAGCGTGGGAGAGGACTGTCCCGTCTTCGATGGACTCTTTGACTTTTGCGCCATGTACACGGGCGCTTCACTTGAGGGCGCACAGAAACTTAATCACAATCACAGTGACATATGCATTAACTGGTCGGGTGGTCTGCATCATGCTAAGAAATTCGAAGCTTCGGGCTTTTGTTACGTGAACGACATAGTTATTGGTATACTGGAGCTGCTCAAATATCATCCACGTGTGCTGTACATTGACATCGATGTGCATCATGGCGATGGCGTCCAAGAGGCATTCTATCTAACAGATCGCGTGATGACGGCATCATTTCACAAATATGGCAATTACTTCTTTCCGGGCACCGGCGACATGTATGAGATTGGTGCTGAATCTGGCCGATATTATAGTGTCAATGTGCCCCTTAAAGAGGGTATCGATGATCAGAGCTACTTTCAAGTCTTTAAGCCAATTATCTCAGCGATCATGGACTTCTATCGACCAACAGCAATCGTGTTGCAATGTGGAGCTGATTCGTTAGCTGGAGATCGTCTGGGCTGTTTCTCGCTTAGCACACGTGGCCATGGAGAGTGCGTCAAGTTTGTTAAGGAGCTTAATGTTCCCACGTTAGTAGTGGGTGGTGGTGGATACACTTTGCGCAACGTGGCGCGATGTTGGACACATGAAACTTCACTTCTGTTGGATCAGGATATTGATAACAATTTACCAGAAACGGAATACTATGATTTCTTTGCACCGGACTTCACACTTCATCCTGAGGTCAATTCGCGACAGGACAATGCCAACTCCAAGCAGTATTTGGAGCTGATAGTGAAGCATGTATTTGAGAACCTGAAAATGTGCCAACACTCGCCCAGTGTACAAATGGTGCAAACTCCACCCGACGTGGATCTGGAAGAATTGCGAATGCGGGAAGAGACGGATCCAGATGTGCGCATGTCGCAGGCAGATGAAGATAAACTTGTCGATGCAAAGAACGAGTTCTACGATGGTGATCAAGATCAGGACAAACCAGATTCAGTGGAAAGTTAGTTGTGTACCATTATATTTAAATATAGTTAGTAGTATATAACAGCAATCAAAGCAATTAAGAAACAGCTTGACACAAATTGGCTTTAAAAATAGACACTGACTTGTATTTATTATTTATAGTATATGTATATATATTGCAGACCGATATTAACCTCGGATGAATGCAATCATTATACACGATTCCTTAATAGTGACTATACATGCATCGAAATAAATTTTAAGAGTACCAGCTTAACGCATTCGACTTGGAAGGGTTTAAGTCTTTTTCGGCGCTCATTTTTTAACTGAATTTAAGTTCTTTATAATCACTATTACCAGACATGGAGAATTAGCGTAAAAGCGCGGTTGCCGTTTTATACGTTATTTTGCCAAATGGCCTTGTGTTGGCAAACCTATTGCTTATCTTTCCGCTTTAAGTTGTGAACATTAATAAATATTATGTAATAAGGATTACAGGAACGATCCGAGTCGATTACCAACCGGTTGTTGTATTGGCCAAACGTCTCATGCGTCGCGTATTTCGATCCTGGTCACGTATTTTCTTCTCCATTTCCGCATCGGTTAGCGTCTCTAAGAATGGCGCCCATGCATCCGCATCGCTTGGATTACGGAAGGGCACATCGATGGTGGATAATGGAGCCTCGCTGAATGCATAGGTGCGACAGTGCCAAGACAATTGGCCGCGAATGCTATATGCAATCGCCGTTACAAATTCCCCGCCAAGACCCAGTTCGGCGCATAGCTTAATGGCAAACTCTTCGGGATTGTTGTTTTTCTCCGACATGTCCCATTCGACCTGGTCAACAAGGGATGTGTTGCCGACATGAATGTTCAGTTTGACTATAACGCGCTGGTCACAGCTCTCTTCCAATATTGGCGGATCGTTAGGGAACGCTTCAATTTGCTGGCGTATGGCCTGTGCAATGGCTGGAACAAATGGCAGGGGATTCAGATCGAGGTCATCGCACAGAACTTCCGCAAATTGTTCGGGTGTTATCATGCTCTCATTTTTGTTCCATGTAAATGTATCGCGCAGTTTTTGCCCTTCCAGCTCCATGTCCAAGCGTATGGGCACCAGACATTCTTTTTGTGCTGCATTTTCTAGACTCGCTGTTGGATCTGTGTCATCAAAGCACATGGGAAATGTTCGCACTTTTTTTGTATGCACACGATTGCGATTGATTGGTGTGGCTTGCGGCACTGCATCTAGATGACTTGAGTTCGGCATTGTTGGTACATACTGTGGTTGCTTCTTTGATTTGCTTTCACGTGGAACAGGTGTATCCGACGTGTTAACTGAAACAGCGCGATATCTATGGAATGTGTTTAAATAAGTTTAATTGAATAATGTTATTTAATGCATTTAACTTACTTCTCATCGTTGCCGGCCATAATGTCATCCACCTCTACAGCACGGAGCAGCGACACTGAGCTCGCCAGAATGTGTGAGCTTAGGCCAGAATCGGCTAATCGCTTTCTCTCCTCGTTTGAGAGAACAATACGTGTCATACCGGGATACTTTTTATAAAGGATGCCACGAAAGTGTCGCATATAGTTGCCAACCTCAGAGCCCACATAATAATACTCGCCGCCCTCTTCCAGTTGGAATGCCACAGGCTTATCACCGTATGTCTGTAGCGCCATATTTCTGAATTATGAATCCTTGCGTGATTTACACTTTAGTTATAAGTGATGTTTATTGTTTTATTTGAAAATTGGTTGCAGCCACTTTACGATTCAATAAAATTTTCATGCAAACGGCGACATGGCGTCGTAAGGGTGACCATTTCACAATAATCTTGTGGCAACACAGAGTTGCTAAATCGCAACATCAATCGATAGTTTAAATCATCGGGACTAATACACACAAATTTAAATTCTGGAAGTGCATAATTACAAATATGTTGAGATTGATTGAAGACTGCTCCAAATATGCCAACTTATATTCTTATTTTATATATATATTATTATATTATATATTTCAAGTATGCACTTAAAATGTATATAATACAACAAATCAAAGACCATTAAATGGTCTTTGACAACAAATATAATATATCTAATGTATACAAATGATTGAGGCTCAGCGACAAACAAAGAGGTGCTCAATTAAAAAGTGTGAGAGATGCCTAACCATGAATCATGGTCCATGATTGAAAAACTTTTTAAAACAGACCAAAAGCATTCACTTCATGACGTGCCTCCCGGTGTGGACGGCATCCATGCAAGTGAAACAAACTTTTGCTATCGATATTTTTTTATATTAAATAAATAAGTGTGGTGGCAATACTGTTCTCCATATGCACCTTTATAGTTCTTATGACATATTTTTAAATATATTTAAATATGTCCTTTCTACGCAGTGTCGCCGGCGTATTTGCGTTGACAAGGCCTACAAACAGTGTCAGCCCAGGTATTTAATCAGTAATTTCTGCAGTTCATACATAAAGTATTGCTTTTCACAGTCCAAACATGTCGACATTTTAAGCGCTGGGTAGCACCAACGTTACGTGAACTTGCACACCGCGTTAAAAAGCAAGGTCCACAGAAGCCGGAGCCAAGATCAGGATTTGTTGAATGGAACTATCGCTCTGAGCTGTTTGCCTTTGGAAAACGTTTGAATGAGGAGTTTCAGTTACCGCTTCTTCAAACCGCATTTACACAGCGTACGTATGCGAATCTGGAACAGGAGCGACAGCGTAAGCTAGGCATTGCTGAAGTGGATCTGCTAACAGGCGATAACACTAAATTAGCGGCCAAGGGCGCGCATATTTCCAAGGCATATGTCGAAGCGTATTTGCAAAGTGCCCTTCCCAAAATGCCACCGGTCGGACATCAGGCAATCGCCTCGTACTTGCTTGGCAATGAAACATTAGCGCATGTGTGTATGCACCTGGGTGCCAAGGACCTAATATTTTCAGCCGAATATCCACCTAGCAACGAGACGCTGGCACAAACACTACAGGCAATCATTGGTGCCTTGGCAGATTCAAGTGGCGTGGAACGCGCCTTTCTTTTTGTGCGGGACTTTATTTGCACTCAACTAAATCAAAAAGATTTGCTAGATATATGGACGCCGGAGCAACCCTTGGAGCTACTAACCGAGGTGTGCACGCAACGAAATTTGGGTGAGCCTGAGCCACGCCTATTTGGGTGATTGCGGTAAAAATACGGTATTGGCTGCATACCATGTCGGTATTTACGCCAACCGCCAGTTGCTGGGTAAAGGCTTTGGCGAAAATGTAAATATGGCCACAGAAACGGCCGCCATTGATGCCCTCCAAACACTCTTTGAAATGCACGATAATCGACGGCCTTTTGATTTCCGACTTGAAGTTGAAGCTAAAAATGTAAGGCTGGCTTAGATTGGGAGATGCTCGTTAATTATTATTATTATTTAATATATATAATTTGTCCTAAAAACGTGTACTTTCTGAATGGTCAAAATAATCAGTTTTTAAATATCTTTAACTACGAAATAACCACTGTCTAGGTAAAAATTCTTAATCACTTTCCTCGCTTGTTGGCGACCCGACTGATGGTGTGGTAGCATCATCCGGTTTAGACTCGAGCGAGAAAGGTGGAATTTTACAGTCGAATGAATAGCCATCCTCACGCTCGAGTCGAAAAGTCCCCCACATGTGGCCGCTGGGAGCTTGTAGACTCACATGACTACTGTATTGAAAAGCTGGTAGTCTCGGGCTGAGTATGGGCTCCTGGCCAACAACACCCCGACCACGCACCGTCTCCAGGGTGCCAGACAATGAAAAGATACGCCAATGACGCTCACGGAGCTGAACGCTGAGCTCGCCGAGATTCTCCAGCCTTATGCAATAACGCCACTGCAACAACAGAAAACACAATAATATTACATTCAACAAATTTGTTGCAGTCTCAGTCTTACCCAGTACACGGAAGACGCCGGAGTTTCACGGCATCCCATATAAAAGGGTATTACGGTCACCCGCACGTTTTCAGTTGTCTCCTTATGCACATCACTCATGTCCAGCCATGGATGATTTTTTTCCTGCCATGCTTTTAGCGTATCCTGGCCAACAAACGGGGGCTCCGCATCTGGAGCGTATGTTAGGAACTTGTCAAAAAGTTCGTGCTGCAACGGATGTTTATCGCTGGAGGAATATGGCATAATGTCATCGTGCGCAACATAATCAAGGCCAGGAATAGCATACAAGCTGCGATTCGAGTCCTGATTGCCTAAAAAGGTGACAGCTTCGGTTTGGGCACGCTAAAAACAATCTTTTTGTAGTAAAATGTGCAGTTTAAACACCCAAATACTCACGATATATGGACAGTCTCTGGTATCAATGAGCACCTGATAAAAAGTTTGCGTTTTGCCTTTAACCTCTTTGGAGTCAACGGCACCAGATGTGCCCGCATTTGTTACCGGACTAGCTGCACCCATATTCAGGGTATTTTGGGTATCGGCGCCATTAGTGGCAGCTTGCCACGACGTTGGAGCATCAGCCTGCTGAGCGGTTGTCGGTGTTCCACTGCTGTCACTGCCAGTTTTCGCTCTCAGGGTTGTTGTAGCCTCTGTATTGCGTTGCGTTGGCGTCGCTGTTGCTGTTGTTATTGCTGGTGGCTGCTTTTTAGTATTGTGCAAATCACGATCGTAGACACGGGCCGTCCATGGGAAAAGTATGACTCCACGGTAGCCAAAGATTCGATGTAAAAACAGCTGACCAGTATCGTATTTACCCTCCTTCGTTTCCAGTAGACGTCCAACCTCTGCAAGTCTAGAATTTAAAGCATAAAATAATGATATATTATGCAACCATTGTATTCATTTGGCGGCGTCACAGTGTGCCCACCACCCTGACCCCTGACCCAGTTGGTCATTAAGGTAACTCTTACTTGGTTGGATTAACGGCCTGCTTCTTAATGCTACGCGTCACTATTATATCACATTTATGCAGCAGTTGCCAGCGCTTGTCCCACTTGAATAGCTGCAGCAGTAAACCCATTTGTTATTGATTGCAAACTATTGTGAAAGTGCAGCAGCCGCTTTTGCTCTGTAAGAACTTTGACTAGCTTTTATGCAATTGAAAAGCGGCACGGCGAACAGTTATGATGCTGTTCCGTTGTCGTTGCTAAGCAAACAGGTTAATTGTGATATATATTTACTTATAATTTTGTAAAAATTTCAATTTGGTTTTTCAAAACAACATTGTTATTATATTATTGAGTTTTGTTTTTCTTTTTTTTTTGATATCTTTCTCTAGCCAATACGATTATTGTGAATATTTCGCAGCAACTCTGAATTTAGCTGAACTATCGATAAGTTCTTAAAAAACAGCTGCAGTGCAGCTCTGTCTGACAGAACTGTCATCCTCTCGCTCTTTCGCCAATCGACAGATTTCCGGTACGTACGCGAACTTTGTGCTGTGCAAAGAAAAATAAGAAAATATACATGAAAATACCAATAATTACTAAAAATTAGTGTGAAAATGCATAGATATATATATGGATTAAGTCAGCGAATAGTTTATGTGGTCGTACATAGTGTAACTATTCGGATGTTTTTGGCTAGAAAACAAGTGTCCCATAAGCCTAACAACCAAAACAAATGACAAACCAACTTATTTTGAATTGCGACCAATTTCCATGCATCTTAATAACCTTTATTGTGTTGGTTTTAATTTTTACAGTGAACTATGGCTGACACACAAGCTAAGCCCGCTGCGTCTAAGGCTGCAAAGGCACCCAAAGCGCCAAAGGCCGCAAAGGCGCCGAAAGCCACTAAGGCACCAAAGGCAGAGAAGACTGCTGCCGCCGAGACTAAAGTGTCGGCCAAGAAATACAAGCGTCATGGTCGTTTGTTTGCCAAGGCTGTCTTTACTGGATACAAGCGCGGCTTGAGGAACCAGCACGAAAACCATGCCATCCTCAAGGTTCGTTTTTTTTACATACATTTGTCCTGTTTTTGTCATTAATATAACAAATTTGCAGATTGAAGGCGCTCGTCGCAAGGAGCACGGTCAGTTTTATATCGGCAAGCGTTGCGTGTATGTTTACAAAGCTCAGACCAAGAAGTGTGTGCCACAGCACCCTGAGCGTAAGACCCGTGTCCGTGCTGTGTGGGGCAAGGTTACCCGCATCCACGGCAACACTGGATCCGTGCGTGCACGCTTTAACAGGAATTTGCCTGGTCATGCCATGGGACACCGCATTCGCATCGTAAGTAACGCCTTGCAGTCAAACGTGATGTTATTGTAATTGACTTGTACTTTTAAATTTGTAGATGCTGTACCCATCAAGGATTTAAGTTACTGCAAAACTTTAAATGACCTGCAAAAAATCCGTTTTATATAATAAATGAAACAATTTAAATTTAAATTCATAAAATTTACTGTTTTATTTGTACGAATTTTTGGCGAATGTGGTTGTAAAAGATAAGTTTGTTATGGGACAGTGGAAACCGTCAGTTGTTATTAAACACATTTTCAACGTATGTAAATATTCGCTGTAATTGTGAAGATGTTGAATTTCAAAATTATATTTTTGCGCAATTGGGTTCATCGGAGTTTTATTCAATTGGTTCGCTACGGTATCAGCTGTTCTGTCGTAGTGGCAACCTTGTTGCAAAGTGACCAGCCCAACAAAAGAAAATTTAATACGAGGTGTTCTAAAATTAAAAATTTAGATCAGCACTTATTGCTGATTGCTGTTATTTCTTCGAACGAAGTTCCAGTTTAAAAATATATTTGGAATAAAATATTAATTGGCAATAACGTAATGCACTTAACATACAAGGCTTACACATAAACTTATGTGTCTTTTACTTTCTTTGAATTTTAGTTTCTGGCCTCATCTTTATCTAACCTTTTCATTAATTTTTTTAAGCATTATAAAATGATAAGCTTTTAAATTTTTGTATTTGTTCTGTTAATTTGGCCTTTTGCACGTTTCGGAATACCACTAATAAATACCTTACCAGTTAACAGAAAATGTTACCATTCAGCGTTATTTATGTATGTGCGATTTTCTTGCGGACCGATTACGGCCACACTGTCACGGTCCATTTTAAATAAACCGTTCATTAGTAAAGGTGGCGTCTGTTTCTACAGTAAGAAATTTCAAATAGTATAAATTTGACCAGAGAGAAAGCAAATATTCTTGTTAAATACACCAAAAGGTACGTTAATAACTAATTTGTGCAAAATACCTTCTAGCTTTTGTGCCTTGCATAGGAAAAACAACTTAATTAACATCTCTTTACTTGTGTTTGTGTCATGGAATTTTGAGGCTAAGCAAACCGGGAATAATCTGTTTGATGATGGTGAAGGGCTTCCGCAAAGCAGCCAAGCGTGTTTGTGTGTGTGTGTATTTGTAAAGTGCAGCTGCTTTAAAATTTAATTCAGCACAGATGCTATAGCGTTTATATGTACAGATGTTCATGCAGGCAAACAAATTTATTTTAGGAGCATAAAAATAACCCAGCACATCATCCCATTATCCATTTAATATCGCTTCCCCGCTATCAAACTGCACCCTTACTCATCCGGCAGGTTCAGTGGCCATGTTTGCATTTACATAGTTTTTTTTTTTAGTTGAGCAACTTGCATGCTTCAACTTAATAATCGCATTCGCTGGCTAAAAACTAGCTACAGGCAGTTTGAACCGCACTTTTAGCACTCGCTAAACATGGCACACGAATGTATGTACATGCACACTTCCATACATACATACATGTTTGTATGTGCACATGTATGTGTTTTGTGTGCATATGTAGTTGTTAAATTTTCAGCTTGGGGTCACTTTTATGGCACCGCAGTGTATATTCATTTCTTTGCTAATGTTGATTTGATTTACTTATAATGATAAATAAATATAGGTTGCTCACCACTGGTTAAACTAGATTTGTTTTTCGCTTGATACATATGTATGTACAATGTGCATACATAAATGAATGTTGTATTTCTGCTACCGACCCATGGCCTTCAATGTCTGTTTTATTGTATTGTCCATATTTGCCATGGCATCTTGTCATTAGGCAATAAACAGTCTCAAAACAACAACAAATACTACCTTACAAAAGAGAGAGAAGAAGAGTGTCGAACTACTTCGGCGTATCTACGCCATCGAGTTTTATTCAGTAATTTCTCATTATTCACGATTTTGACGCATATACTTGCAGACACGTACTCATACAGCTGGTATTAATAATAATTATGGTTGCATTTGTATGTGTTACCTTTGGCAGTCTGGCTCTCTCCGACGTGACCAATACAACAATACAAACAAAAAGCTTAATGTTTATTTTCTTTGAGTCATCATTGTATACAAGTATGTATGTACTTTGTACATACATATGTACTATAGTGCGCCGTGACGTTTGTAAAAATTAGAAAATACCACTGCAAATCAGTTATTTACAGAATTTTGTCTTGGTGAATAATTCGGTCATTCACTTTGCTTTGTCTTTAACCCCCACCCGTACAAACATACATATGTACATACCTCAACATAATTATGCTTGTGTGTATGCGCATAAAGCGCTTTGCATCCCGTTGGGAAACTCACAGAAGCCCGGCGCCTCCCACAAAGCATGACGCATCATTACTCGCGTTTTACAACACTTCTTTCAGATGTCATCGCATATGGCCCCCACTCTGACCTCTTTTTAGAGCAGATACGCATTTGCCAAAAACACCAGTGAAAATCCTTGTAAAAATGAGTGAGAATATATTGAGGTCGTCTCTGTAGACAACTTTAGCAGGCCCTTTCAGCATACAAAAAAAAAAATACCATTCAGAAACTTTTTTTTGCATAATGTGCACCGGCTTGACAGAAGAATGAGTATCAAATAAATATAAAAGAAAATGGCAACAATAGGAAAGTGTGTGGTTGGCAGGTCCGCAATTATAGTTAACGGGAAAGTGCTAAAGAACTGGGCGCTCAAAAATAGAGATAAATTTATAAACATAGGTATAGATGTATGTATACATACATATGTATGTACATAGGTATTCAGTAGAAAAGTGAACAGCCGGCTTGCCAGAGTGACTGTGCCTGTGTGTGTGTGTGTGCTCAGGGTGGAAGGAGGGATTGTTAGTGTAAATGTTTCATTCTGCCGTTGTCTGAATCAGTTTCTGTTGAACGGTTCTCTACTCTGCCATTTTCGCTCATGGTTCAGTTGTCTGACGCCCGTCACCGTCGTTACTTCATTGTTAGCCACTTTTGTAAGTGGCGTGACTGTTTTCATTCTGTATGTATGTAAGCACTTATGTACAGAAAAAATGTTAACACGTTATTTAGAAAGTATCAAATGCCAAAATCATTATTAAATTGCACTGTTGGATCTTTTTTTTCGTTTATGGAGAACGTTAAATTGATATTTATTGTTAAAAATGTATTGTATTATTAAATATCTTGTTTTACATTTGCAGCATCGCTAGTACAAATTAATATGACATCCACCGAACTGAAAATTGGCTTGAACGCCAGCGCACGTCCATCGAGCCGCGTCCTGAAGCCACCTGGCGGCGGACATACCAACATCTTTTCGGAACCAGAAGTTGCTGTGAATGCACCGCGTCCCAAATACAATCAGCAAAACTCTTCCAATCTGAATGCCTGTATGGGATCCACAGATGCCAACAAGGTGGTCGAAAAGATTCGTGATGAGGTGACCACCACAACCAATCAAAAGGAGGAACAAAAGCCATCACCTGCCAGTCAGCCCAAAGAGACTACTAATGGCAATAAGGCGACGAACGAGGCACGTGGTCGTGTACCACCCGGTGGTTACTCATCGGGTGGCTTCTGGTAGAACTGGCAGTTAGTCTCAAGAACTCATAGTTATACTATACGTATACAAACACACACATTTACACCAAGCCATTCTCCACCCCATTTAACATTTATAAATATAAATCGCTTAATATATATATACATAAATATCTTATACAATCATATTCATATTTCAAATTGACAACAATCCATGTTACAAATGCTATATACGCTATAACGTTACTCCATACTTATGTCCACTACTTATTTTTGTTTATTTCACGTTTGTTTCTGTTCCATTACGCATTATAATAAATAACGTCTAACGCAATTTATACTTAAAAAAGACAAATCTATAACAAACTCATCAATCAAATATGGATAAAGCCAAAATTTGCATTTGTACTTAAATTACGTTATATCGAAACTTATAATTGTCTGTAAAGTGTGTCCTTTATACTTATTAAATATGCATTATTGCAAAAAAAAACAAAAAATAATAAAATTAATATTTAAAATGCAAAGATGATGTTTCTTTTATTTTTAAGCCCAAACACATGAATAGCTGAAAAATAGGTAAAACGGCTGAAGTGAGAATCCTGGTGCCTTAAAAATTTATGTACATACAGCGACTCACAGCTTTTTATATGTATGTTATAAAAGTATGTTATATAATGGGGAGACTGGGTGAAATCTTCAATCTTGATTTCAGACAATGGATATGAATTTGGTTCTCAATATGCTTAAGTAATGTGATATATCATACAAACCTTTGTTTTTCTTGACACCACATAAAATATGCTGTGAATCTTGACCTGCAACAACACCACTGTACATTGATCTGTCCCATCCTCATTCTGTTCAGTGCATGTGGGTGTGAACTTTAATCAATGGTTCGGCCGAGTCGATAAAGCTATGTCCGTATGTACGAACGCTTGATTTTTAGAGACTATAAGAGTTCCAGACAACCATCCATTAACACAACCTGACGGTACGCGTTTCACGAGATGATTCTAATCTCCAAGTTGTAACAAGTGTTGTAGCATATCCTTGGTTGCGTTGGAAAGTTTTGAATTGAAAAACTTTGTGAATTTGTAGCCCAAGAAATGGGTGCAAAAGCATTCAAAGAGAAGAAAAAAGAATCTTCAACCTTATTGCATTTCGAGCTCGTCTCGTCCGTCTGTTTCTTTACAAAGTAGTCCCAGATTTTGAGCTGTCAAGCTAAAACTTTGACCAAGGTGTTCTGTTTCTTCTACTATTTTATATAGCTGCCATACAAATGCAAGATCTTTAACAAGATTTAAATATGAACAATATAAATTTAGACTTCTTTATTTTGTAATTTAAACCTCGACTAAAGTTATCGGTTGACATATTTATTTATTTATTGCAAATATGGTTTGCCTTTGAACGTTGTTCAAAATGTTGATGTAAACTATTACGAAGCGCCAGCAGCGCTTCTTTTTGATCGGGCACATAGATTCGTTCAGTGCATGAGACCAGCCTTTTAATTATATAGACTTTAAAATTATTGGATTTTAATCTTAAATTTATTATACCTGATTTTACACATATCATGACCATCGGGTGTCATTGTTCTTTATAATGTAAAATTATAATATTGAATAAATACATTATCTGTATTTTTGATGACTTATTTACTAGAGGGCGCCACATTGCTACATTAAACAACAAATCATTAAGTGCGCAGACCCAAACATTGTTGTGTAAAGTATTTGAAAATTGTGTTTGATATTATAGAAATTAAGACTAAAAGCTTTCAATTTACACATTCTGTTCGTTGAATTGTTATGGTATTTTTTGCTTAACCATAGTGAGTCCAGATTTTTGTTTGACTTAATTCAGACTATAATAATTATATTTTCATGTCATTAATGTACGAGTCCAATTCAGCATCTAGTTCCTCGGCAGTTGGTGCTGCTTTTCTTTCGCGACGTTGACCTCCGGCTGCACCTGCAGGTTTTCCACCAGCTGGGCGACGGAAACTACCACGACGAGGACCGCCCCCGACTTGTCCACCTATAAACAAGATATCAAAATAAGTGTCTGCAAATAAAACAAGTTCTGTAAGTACTACTTACCACCACGTTTAAAATTGGGACCTGCACCACCTCCCACACGACGCTTGACATCATCGGCAGGAACAGGACGGGTCAGTGCGGCAACATCGGAAACGGCTAATTGTATGGTCATAGGGCGACCATCCAAAGGAACACCATGATATTGTTTAATGGCTTTCAGAGCGTCAGAACGTCTTTCGAATATTACATCAGCGGTGCCTGCACATGAAAATTAAATTGTTAAACTCATTTTATAAAAGAAATTAGTTCCAAAATTTACATACCCAATGAGCGACCTGAACGATCGTAATGCACGGCAGCCTTCTTCATGGGGCCAAAGTCATTGAAAAGTTCCTTGATGTCCGTGTTTGATACACCATAGTCCAAATTGCCAACTATCAGTCGTGTTGGTCCTGTACCGTTGCCAGTACTGCCGTTGCGTTTTGGACCATCGTACATATCATGCTTCCAAGCGCTGTTTACATCGCCCTAAAGGGGGTAGTATTAGGTAGAAGATTTGTTGGTTGATTCGAACGGACATTCGCGTGGGGACAATTTTCTGATCAAATATGTGGAGGGTGTAGTAGTAGTAGCAGCAGTTGTTGTATCCTAGCCATATCAAGAGGACGCCATCGTAGAAATGCAGAAACACTAAATATGTATGGATATATATCGATTGTGTGCCACATTTGGGTTTGTTTGGCAAGCGCATAAGAAATGTCAAACTTTTTACAAACGGGGATTACAATTAAAAAAAAAAAAAAGAGTTCGCGCCTAGCGTGAAATCTTTAACGAATACACTGCTGTAAAATTTTTAAATATGTATGTTTCTACATAAATGAGTTCAATTTCGCTGCAATGTTGTGTAGCTCTGCTGCCGCGTCATCCAAGACAATAACTTGACAGTGCGATAGCGCATTGGTTTTGTTTAAACAAATTTTTCTATTATATCTGCCCACTCGCAACCGCCATTTTGAAGCTATGCATTTATGTCCACATGGTACATGATACAAATAACGGTGTGGGCACCGTTAATTCTGCATACGGTGGCCATTTTGATTCCGTGTAATTGCAGCTGTTCGCAAATTTTGATTTGTTTATCAGTTTGCATGAAAGAATCGTGAGTTTCCAACTTGGGCTGTCCTTTTTATGCATATGCACGGATATTTTGCTGCTTTTTGCCTCTCTACATGTCAAATCTTTACGTTTCAATTACCCGTGCGAGCCGAGGCTTCTGTATGACGCCGCTGCCGCCTCCGCGGCGACCTTTGATCACACCGCCGGCGCCGCTCGCTGGGGCTGGTTTACGTGGCGAACCACCAGTTGGTCCACCACCTCCCCGACGTGCCCCACCAGCTGCAAATCGCTGTTGGCCACCAGGCCGGCGAGCTCCACCTGGCCCACCGCGAGCACCCTGTGCTTTTTTTTGTGGGCGCGTTGACTTAATGATATCATCCAAACTCATTTCAATTTTGTCCACCATCTTTATGCTGTTTACGTAAAAGTTCGCGATGCTAAGATAATTGTCAAAATTTTGGTGAACTCTTTTTTACAAACGCACAACAACCGACTTTAACAAACAAACGCGTGCAAATTTCGTCAAACGTTGTAAACGACGCACGAGAACGAAAATGTAGCAAAAATTAAAGATGGCTGACTGATGATGAAAAAAAGTGCTGTACAGTGCTTCAAAATTCGTCAAGTGAGTGCTGTAAAGGTTTGAAAATGTTGCCTATCGATTAAATACCAACCCCTAAAACGATAACACTGTCACAATTGACATAACTGTCGACAACAAAAAAAATAAATAAAAAGAGCTGTAAAACATTCCAGGCAACATGTTTATTGTAGCGGTTACTGGAGGAATAGCAACTGGGAAATCTACCGTTACGAAGGTCTTCGAGCGCCACGGAATCCCAGTTATTGATGCAGATAAAATAGCTAGAGAGAGTAAGTTAATGCACCATATATTACGGGATGTAGTAATTAAGCATAATTTACGTATTACTGCTTAAATTAACAATACATTACGCTCACGCAGTTGTCGAACCAGGTCAGCCATGCTGGCAGAAGATTCGCGATGTCTTTGGTGATGAAGTTATTTTGCCCAGCAAAGAGCTTAATCGGGCTGTATTGGGGCGACTTATTTTTGAGGACAAGGAGTTGCGTGGAAAATTAAATCAAATAACTCACCCCGTTATTCATCGCACAATCTTTTGGCGTGTATTCAAACACTTTATGTCTGGTCACGCCTGGATCGTTCTCGACTTACCTTTACTCTTTGAAACTGGCATTCTCATGGACTTTATTCACAAAATTGTGACAGTGTCCTGGTAAGCCTCATCACAAAATACTGCAAGTTTTGTAGCTAATCAACAACTATTTTTATAGCGACTCGGAGAAGCAGCTGCAACGACTGTTGGCGCGCAATGAGCTGTCAGAATCGGAAGCACAAAATCGCGTTGATTCCCAAATGCCGCTAGAGAAAAAATGTGAAAAATCGCATTTCGTTGTTGACAATAATGGAAGTGTGAATGATACTGAAGCTGCTGCCATGCGCATTTATAATATGATGCAGGAAAGCAAACAGCATTGGTACAATCGTTTCACCATTCTTGGCATCATTGTAATTGTTTTCGTTACAATCTACTTCCTATGCAGGGCTTTTGATGTGTGGCCAACATCGTTAAGCCTTTAAACGTTCCAAAGGTTGTATTTGTGTGTTCGTTATTTATTTTAATTGTTTTCTTTTTGTGAAGTACACACAATACACAAAGGGCAATAAAATTTCATGAGTCATGAGTATTGAATAAATCGCTTTATTCGGAAGTCATTTTAAAATTTTGATAGACAATAACTTAACATCAGGGAGATGCAGTTAATTTGAGCAGTTATTGTTCAATAAGACTTTTTATACATTTCTAAAAGGTTGAAGATGTTTTATTTAGATGATGGCTCGGCAAGCAACGCTGCTGTTTGTGCGCAGAACACAACAAATGTTTGTAGACCATATTTTGTCACAGCCTTGGTTACGTTGTGATTTAGTTGTATGGGATCCTGAACAACCATTGGCTTCGAAAGTTGCAACACCGAATTAGGATTTTGCTGAGCATAATCGAAATACCTAATCAAAATAATTGTTATAGTTATACAAATTGTATGTAGTTAAATATTCTATATATATTCACCGTTTGGGCATTTCTCTCGGAATTTTTGAAATAAGTGTATTATTTTTACCGAAATAGGGACACACCATGTTTCTTTCATAGTTAAAGGTGGCATAAAACTCAAAAAGTTCTCTCATATACGCCTTGATCAGCGGTACGGTAACATCAACCTGCTGTAATCCCACATCGCTGAGTGACTTTTGTGCAAAATTCGCAATCCAAGCTGTAAGGCACGAGAATTAACTTAAGATATGTACACCAATCAGTTGTCAGTAACACTCACGTCCTACAAACTGTTTAGCCGATGTTGATTGCTCCGACTGCAGCAGTGCAATCGGCGGCAGCAGTTGCTTAATCTGCAAAAAGTAAATAACCATAAGCGCCATGCTGTAAGTTGATATTTGTTCCGTCAGCTTGCAACGCTCTAGCCACGTCTTTACATAGATACACATACATTGGGCTAAAGAAAATAAATGAAGTTCAAACTGCCTTATGAAATGATGTCTGTAGTGCTTACCCAACGGTTGCGTCTCAAAAATATACTTCAGCAAGTTCGTGTTACAATATCCCAAGCTATTTAGGCATATATCGCACTCAATGCCAGAAGGCAGATGACGCGTCTTTATTATCGGCACTCGTGCCTGTTCAACGACCTGTGAAGCAAAAATAGGATGAATAACGATCCGAAAGTATGTCAAAATATATTTTTACATTGATAATCCGCCAATCATAGCTAGCACAGAATGCCGCACGTAACGCTTTAAGCTTGGCCAGAGTTTCATTTGAGGCGCGATTCTCGAAAATGTTAAAGCTGTTGCCTATAAATTTGATGTTAAAACACAGCTTGAATTAGTTTATTAAATAGAATAATTCAAGCATATACCGATGTCTACAAATACATCCAGATCAGATGAGCATGTGCCAATTCCTGTTATCCGAGACCCAAACTTATATATTCGTACAGGCTCAGTTGGGTATATGGGCGCTATGAGCTTACACAAATCCAGTTCAATGTCATCGTACTCCTTCATTACTTTAAGCTTGTCCGCTACTTGATATTTGTCCTTGAACATGCTTGTAATGTCACCCGAAACCAATGACTTAGCCTCTGCAAATAATCAGTTAGATTTATACATTTACAAAAGGCTTTTAATTACTTTTTGGCAGCTGTTGAGTCATTATGGATCGTGCTTTTTCTTCAGCTCGCCTTCTCTCTTTCTTTGTTTGCGTCGGACGCTCTCCATTTGTATGTGCGACGGGATTCACATTTACGTTTGGATTCTCATTTGGAGAACTATTTGGATTGGGATTTGGATGTTGTTCTGCCAAATGCGCCACAGCTTTCGCAATTGTTGTACCAACAAAGCGACGGCTACAAGCTTCGCAATTGAATGTGCGCTTGATTTTTAGCAAATCAGTGGGTGGCACAAAAGAAAATGTACCATCTCCTGACACATTGAGCTGCTTATTGGAAACTGATTGAACTCCACCATAAGGTATTACGTATGCTGGCTTTTTGTCCAGATACTTTTCAATTCCGACCACGATTCGCTCAAGCAAATGCGTTAAATGTGGATCCAGTTGAAGCGAACTTTTCTGGTTAACTTCTTCTAGTGTTTCCAGAAAAAAACTTGCTTCCAGTGTCAAGGGATTTAGCTAACGGTGAAACATTGGTTTACCAGATACACGCATTGACTTGCTTTTTTTTATAACTTACATATAAAGAATGTTTTGGCTGGCTTCCTGCCATCGTCTTTGCTTTTTTTTTCTTTTTTGTGATTGTGACAGGCGCTGTGACAACGACTTTCTGTTAAAATAATATAAGTACAAAACAAAATCAATTCGTATAAATTTACGTTTAGTGCAAATAAATATTGCAAAGTTGAGTTTAAAAAATGTTCTGTAGGCACCAGCTGATTTGTGCAGGGTAGCCACCAGATACGATTTGCCGGCTTAAGTGACCTTTAAGTGTGACTATGTGTGTATTAACACGATTAAATATTTTCATTAATATATATGTACACACTTAATATATCTTGAAAGGCGCATTAAATACGTCAAAACCTTAGAGTCCGAGCAACATTTGTAAGACAATTGTCAAAATACTCAATATCGATACAACGCTGCTCTTCCTCTCGTTTGTAGTTTCTGGTGAAATCGACTCACACTGGGTTTTGGTGCAGGCCTCCTAACATCCTCATAAAAGAGTCGTTCAGCATTGTTGTAGGCTGTTTTATCAACCCAAAAGGAATCAATATCTTCGATTCTCATTTTAGAATTATAGCAACTATAACGATTTTAAAGGCAACACTACACAGAAAACAATAACGTTTTGCGCTGCACATGAATTAGTACCATCAGCGAACACACACACATATACATACATATAACAATCGCAGCATAAAATCATCGAAACATTTTTATATCGATTTTTACTAAGGCGGTTTTGTTACCAATTAATAAATATGTTTTTTTTTTAATATTAATCCGCGTTATAACAAGTAAAATAAACATTAGAAAAAATTAATAAAACCTTAGAAGAAAAAATTTAATGTTTATGTCATGTCACTAATAAAAAAAATGCATTTGTATAGATTCAGAATACTGCATAATCAAGATTTTTTTGAAAAGATTGCAATTTACTGAGGTTTTTTTAACCTGAAGCAACAACTGCGATCCATAAAATTAAAACGAAAAATAAAGAAATGTCTTATATTTTTCAATGACAGTTAAGTCTATTAATCAACAATATCAATGGAAAAATACCAGCAGAAGCCCTTTTAATTAAGGATCATCAGGAATATAATATATATGTAAACTTTAAGTTGTACAAAATGAACATTTACAGATATATATATTTTTTTATTTTACTACATCAATTTCTGTTAATTTTTGATATAGAAAATAAAAGGGTTTAAGTATGTATAAAATAAGCTTTTATTATCTTTTGAACAGAACAGTAGATCAATAATATCAATCAATAAAATTTCACAGTTAAATGAAAATATTTTAAAGTTCAAACATAATTTATAATAAAACAAATTTGTATTAAAGCGTATATTCTTTTGGATACTCAAGTAAAAAACAACTTAAAACAAGAAAAGGTCTAGAGAAATCCCGACTAGGAATAAACGAATAAACAGTTACTATGTGTAAAAAACCAAAACCAAACTCAAACAAGGGTTTCTGAACCGATTTTGATCAAATTTTTTTAAATGTTTTTTATTTTATTCATAATTTCAAACTATTTTCACAATTTTGAAATTCAAGATTTTATTACTACCGATCACATGTGTATATGGGAAAAGAACTGCTATCGATAATTAGAAGCAAACTTGATCTGCTTATGGAATAGGAGATCTTAAGCAAAAAGTCAGCTCATACCAGATGGCGCGTTCATACAGACAGACAGACAGACAGACAGACAGACGGACAGAAACACAGATCGACTCGGCTGTTGAGCGATCAAAAAATAACTTTATAGGGCGGAGATCCCTTCCGTTACATACATTTGCACAAAACCATTATACCCTTATTAACCCATTTTATGGGTTAAGGGTATAATTAAGAAGTCTAAGGGTATAATTAAGAAGTCAAAATCATTTCCGTCACAGAAGGCAGGCTTTCAAAAAAGATATACCTTTATTTTGCTTTGCAATTTTTAAGCCATAATGATAAAAAAAACAACGATGTCTTGTTTCAAATTCAACAACATATTTTCGATGAAACTATAACAATCAGGGACTTAAGCCCAAACGCTTAACAATTCTGGTGGCTAGCTAATTATCTCTCACAGTCCCCGACCCCTCTACTTCCCTATATGATAATCCTTTTTTATGTTACTGTAAATAATTATGCAATATTTTTATGTTGCCGGCAGCCGACTCAAATTACAATGGGTATGAATGTGCATCCCAAAATAGTTATGGAAAATTTGCACTAAAGACGAACTTTTCGGTTCAACCAAGACAAACATAATCTTTTCACAGGACCAGATTTAAATTTAAAATTAATTGAAAATATTTGTTAGCTTTACGAGAATAATATCAGAAAGCATTAATAAGAACACAATTAATGATCTGTTTAATAATTGAAGCAAAGTACGCCCGTAAACGTGTCTGTTTTTTTGAATAATATGTTATTAGTAATTTTATTTATATATTTGCTCAAGCTATTTTTATCAACGCAATATTTTAACAACAATATATTGGCGCTTGAACATTATTAGTTATATTTATTTTTTTTAATAACGGATATCTCTTCAAAGATCACAGGTTTGGAGATTTCGTTTTATTTTATGTCTTATGAGAATATGGTTATTTGAAGACTTCTCCAAAAACCACGCTAACAGTGATATGTTGCTCTCTTTAATATGGAATTGAAGTAATATATAAATAAAAAAAAACGTTAGCAGATGAAAGATGTATTCGATAACTGCATTAGGTTGGCCTAGGATACTCTAGTTCAGATAAATTAACAACGCTTTACAGAAATGAAAACTGTCTTTTTAAAAATCGCGCTTTGTCAAAAATCATAGACATGTGGCAGCACTCCATTTCATAGTGATGTTACTTTTTTTGGGTAATATCGATACATCGATTCATATTGTCCGACTTTCGAGACAAGCATCGAAGTAGGCTGTACTCACTAACACTATCAAAAGTTTTCACTTCCGAGAGTATAAATAGCAGTCGATGAGAAAAATTTCATTATACGTTTGTGAAGCCTCATAGCCGGCAAGTCGAACGTAAAATTCTCTCCGAGACTCATCCAAACAGTTGCCTACAGATTTCTGTAAATTTTCTTTTTGTCGCGTGTGAAATAAAAAGTTAAAAAACTCAATATGGTAAGTAGTCTTTAAATTTCTTTCTTTTTTTCGTTGAAAAAATAAAGAAAATTGTCGCCAAACGTGAAGCAGACTTGTGAACAAAAATTAAGGCACAAAATGGCGGATTTACAAATGTGATGACGTCATGAAAAATACTATTTAAAAATTGGTAGAATTAAATATACAACACAATTTGTTGACATGAGGCCTTATTTTGAGTTTAAAATGCTACACATAAGTTGAAAAAACGCTTGGTGAAAAAATTTTTCATGTACATTTATATGTACACTAATTTTTTATCTCGCTCACTCTCACAAGCATGTATTGACATGGGTGCGGCTTGAGTCACGTATCGATTTTTTTTTTTCCACACAACCCTGTGCTAATATCAACGCGATTTATTTTCTTTTTCATTGACAGCGTGAATGTATCTCTATCCATGTTGGCCAAGCTGGTGTCCAGATTGGTAACGCTTGCTGGGAGTTGTACTGCCTGGAGCACGGTATCCAGCCTGATGGTCAGATGCCATCAGACAAGACCGTCGGTGGTGGTGATGATTCGTTCAACACCTTCTTCAGTGAGACCGGCGCTGGCAAACACGTGCCTCGCGCAGTCTTTGTCGATCTGGAGCCGACAGTCGTTGATGAGGTGCGTACTGGCACTTACCGTCAGCTGTTCCATCCCGAGCAGTTGATCACTGGTAAGGAGGATGCCGCCAACAACTACGCACGTGGTCACTACACCATTGGCAAGGAGATTGTTGATCTGGTGTTGGATCGTATTCGCAAGTTGGCCGATCAGTGCACTGGTCTCCAAGGTTTCCTCATCTTCCACTCATTCGGTGGCGGCACTGGATCCGGCTTCACCTCTCTGTTGATGGAGCGTCTGTCCGTCGACTACGGCAAGAAGTCCAAGCTTGAGTTCGCCATCTACCCGGCACCCCAGGTCTCCACTGCTGTCGTTGAGCCTTACAACTCAATTCTGACCACTCACACAACCCTGGAGCACTCAGACTGTGCCTTCATGGTCGACAATGAGGCCATCTATGATATCTGCCGCCGCAACTTGGACATTGAGCGTCCTACATACACCAATCTGAATCGTCTGATTGGCCAGATTGTCTCATCGATCACCGCCTCGCTGCGTTTCGATGGTGCCCTGAATGTGGATCTCACTGAATTCCAGACCAACTTGGTGCCCTACCCACGTATCCATTTCCCTCTGGTCACCTACGCCCCAGTCATCTCTGCCGAGAAGGCCTACCACGAGCAGCTTTCGGTGGCTGAGATCACCAACGCCTGCTTCGAGCCGGCCAACCAGATGGTCAAGTGCGATCCTCGTCACGGCAAGTACATGGCTTGCTGCATGTTGTATCGCGGTGATGTTGTGCCCAAGGATGTGAACGCTGCTATTGCCACCATCAAGACCAAGCGTACCATTCAGTTCGTGGACTGGTGTCCTACTGGCTTCAAGGTTGGCATCAACTACCAACCACCCACTGTTGTGCCCGGTGGCGATTTGGCTAAGGTACAGCGTGCCGTGTGCATGTTGTCCAACACCACTGCCATTGCCGAGGCATGGGCCCGTCTGGATCACAAGTTCGACTTGATGTACGCCAAGCGTGCCTTCGTCCACTGGTATGTCGGTGAGGGTATGGAGGAAGGTGAGTTCTCCGAGGCCCGTGAGGATTTGGCTGCTCTGGAGAAGGATTACGAGGAGGTCGGCATGGACTCTGGTGATGGTGAGGGCGAGGGCGCCGAGGAGTACTAAACATACTCTACAACCATCCACAAACAACACCAGCACGCACAGAGCAAGCGTCATTTGTGGACGTCCAAAAACGTCGAAACTAATGCCTACGCTTCGCTTTAGTCAAACAAGAAATATAACAAGAAAAAATGCATGAAGACACTGGGAGTAAATGTTTGGTAAAACCTAAATAGTATTTTATTGCAAACGCTAAAGACAGAACATACACAAAAAAAGCAGACACAAAAATACTTCAGAAGCAGCTTTAAACTGTGTACGAAAATAAAATCAGCGGATAGTCAGTGTTGAAAGCAAAAAAAAACCAAAGCATTTTCTCTTCATTTTTCTTACTTTCCAGTCTTTCAGAAAAGTTCAATGAACGGGCGCCACTTATAACTAAAGAGAAACGTAGACGTGGCTGGGGAAAGCGAATTGAACGCCACATGCTCTATTTATAGCGGAAAATGCTTTTCACTCCAATGCATTCCATCTGTGCATGAGACTGTACTTGCACTCACATGTATTTGTGTCTATATACACACATACATACATAGATGGGCAAGTCAAGCAACCATATTTAGCACAACTCCCCATCTCCTGCAGCACTACGTTTATCGATTTAAAGATGAGTCATAATGCTGCATAATAGTTGTACGGTGGGGGCCGCACTCACCGCCAAGACTCAGCCGATGACTTCATTTCCGAACGGCCTATGTGTCGCCTTTTATGTACATGCACACATTTACGAAAACCCACATACATCCACGCCTTTTTTCTATGTATGTATGTATATGTGTATATCTTTTTATGGGGGTTGATTTCGGAATTGTGCAATTGAAGCCTAGGTAAACCGGCTTGTTGTTACCTCCTGCGACAAAAGTACAACATTATGGTCGTTCTTTTTACAATTTCTGTACACTTTAGAAGCAGACAAACAGCTGCTTCTATGAAATTTCCAGAGAAAGCTATAAATGTACCGGAAATACACAAAAAGCCGCACAGATGGTCTGTAAGTACATACATACATGTACATTCATGACTTACAACAGATACGATGGTTTGTATTAAGGTTATGTTCACATACAAACATATACAGTTAAAGTTGAAGGCTATTGTATGGACATATGGACATATGTACATATGTGTGAAAGAATATATATGCAAATTGAAATTTGCAAATCCACTATTGAATATTTGCGAGTATTCAGAACATTACTCAACAAATATGCTATCTTAAGCATTCTATAGTAACATCTGTTGTTAGTTTAAGAAATTTAATCTAGCAAAACGATATCAACATTTGCGTGCACATAAATACACATAATGTTGTTCAGCCATGTTTGACAATCGTACACATTTACATATATACGTACGTACGTACATACAAACACAATAAAATGGTATAATTCAAGTTTATCTCAATCGGTGACGACGACGACTCATGGAGCCGGCTCTACCGCAATTCTGTGGGCGGGTGAGTGGGCTGCTAATTTAAGTCAGTGTGAGCTACATAAAATACACAAACACATTCAAATACATTTCATTCGTACTTTGTTAAAAGCCTGAGTTCATGTTTTTGTGTGTTTGATCAATAAACCGCAGAGCAGCAAGCATACATACAAACATACGTATATACATACATACATGCGAAAATAAGAATGCGGTTGATGTAGGATTGTGTACATACATACATAGTAAAAATGATGTACGCGTACATGTATAGTGTTTTACACACACTAATGCAAACATTTTGAATGAGTACATTTTACTCAAAAGCCTATCGATAGGTTTGGTTGAAGAACAGTATATCGTTAATGAAATAATCTTAGAATAAGGTGGCAGCACCATTACCCTACTGTCACTTGGTGGGCAATTCAAACCAGTGTATGCAATATTCAACAATATTTAACAACAATATCGTTTTTTTATTTTTATTGTGCCTTTGTGCACTTGCTATATTTGTTAAAGTAAAATATGAATAGTAAACTTTTATTGCCCTGTTAAAACCAGGTGTTCACTGAAGTAAAACTTTAAACTTTCTGTAATCTTAATAATGTACTCACTACCTTTACGCACTACTGTTACAGTATACATCAAGTAAAAAGGCTCTAGTCAAGGGATCCCGACTAGGACATACCCTGAACTCGTTACGTAACTCGTTCAGTTAATGTTTCTATACATGTGCATGAAATAATGACTAAAGTTTAATCTCAGATTTCTTTTGAGTGTCTTCACCGAATTTGTTTATATTTTTAAAGATATTTATAATAATTTTAATAGTTTCAAATGTCAACTCCACAATTTCGAAATCATGTCTTTTAGCTCTTATAGTCTCAAAGATCGTCGCGATCAAACATACTAACTGGGGAAGGACGGACAGTTGGGCATGGTTGTACCGACTTGGCTGTTGATGCTGATCAAGAGTATATATATTTACTTTATACCCTCTTAACCCATTTAGTGGGCATAATAAAATAGTCTAATCCTAAGCACCTAAAGTTTCCAAATGGAAATTGTTCCTGGCATACAAATAAGTGTCAGGATTTTCATTTCGGTTTTACTAATATGCACAGGTGAGGAATTTATACATTTGAAAACTTGTTGCGTCGAAAGCAAAAAAAAAGAGACCGAAAATATAAAAATGCGAAAAAAGGGCATGAATTTTATTTTTTATTTAATGCAAAGCAATGAGTACTTTTAATTATTGCCTACTCTTAGTGACATTCAACGTATTAAACTGTTTGGTCAAAATAATAATTTTTATCAAGACTAATGGATTAGGGTCAATTTACATAACTTTTGCTTTCAAAGTATATCACAAAGTTTTGGCAGGATTTTATCGAATCGCTGGAGTCCGCAGTTCTTTCGATATTTGCTTGTGACGGCTTTTCGATCAACGACTAAAATAGTATTGTATTTTACTATCGAGTATTTCATTAAAACAATAACATCGTTTCCCTCAAGCTGGCTTTGAAGTTGTTATTGTTAACATAAATCTAAATAATAAATGTATATTCTAGACAACAAATAATACGTCAAATTCGCCAAAGCCTTATAATGGAAAACAGCAAGGAAACCGGCATCGGCACCGATGCAAACGCCATCGAAAATGCTTCGCTAAACGTGGGTGAGACTATGGTACTTAGGGATCTGCTAGAGAAACGCCTGGCCGATTGCGGTTGGCGCGAACAAATTAATCAAATGATACGTGAAAGATTAGAGGTACGTGGCGTCGACAACATAAGTCATGAGCAGCTTGCGGCAGAAATCATTCCCAATGTAAGTACACCTACGCACATGTTTTCATAACGCACCGTCCACATTCTTTTTGTTTTTGTTTTCTTGTTTACATAGGCGCGTGCCATGGTGCCTGATGTTGTGCGCCAGGAGATGGTGCGGCGTATACGTGATGCCATGCAGACAAAGTTGCCCAATGATTAACTCGTCAAATCGTTGAAAAATAAAATGCATATGTTTAAATTCTATCGTTTATTAACTTGTAATTAAGTATTTGTATTATATATACATGCTTAAACGCCTGCCTATACTAATTACGAATTGCGCCATTAGTTATACAATTGTATGTAATAAATAAACAACTTAATAATTATAATATATTCGATTACTATGTACGTGTTACATATCCTGTACGATTGGCTAAACAAAAAATATACAATATACATGTATTAGTTGGTTGGGAACTCTAGGAACGCGCGGTTTGTGGGTATGTGTGGCGGTGTAAAGAATTATGCTACAAATAATAGGGCTAGTGTGTAAATTGGTTTTACTTATTCAATAGCGAGTCAATTGAAAAGTCTTTAAATTTGGCGTTGGAATCATCGATAAGTAGCTGCGTTGGTTGTTGTAATTTTTCTTCCTGTTGCTGCTGTTGTTGCACTGTTGCTGTTGTTGTTGTTGGCAGCAGTTTCATTAGTTTGTTGCGCGGCTTACGTAAAAATTTTGTATTGATTTGAAACTTTTGCGGCTTGCTGTTGCCCAATTGTCCGGATATTGCTGTGGATGCTGCTGCTGTTGCCGCTGTTGTTGCTGTTGTAGCTGCTGCTGCTGTTGTGGCAAGTGTTGCTGTTGAGCTGCGATGACTTTGACGCCAACTACGCAAATCTGCATTTGGCGATACAGCTACAGATTTTGTTGTAGCTGCTGCTGCTGCTGTTGTTGATGTGGTTAATGTTGTTGCTGTTGCTGTTGCTCTAGCTGCGGATCCTGCAAAAGCATTCGCTCCGAAGCACTTGAGAAAGTTCTGCACATGTATTAAACTATCATTTTCGTCCTTGTGACGCCGCAAACGCTGCTTATCCTCATTCTCGTCCTCAGCCTCATAGTCCAGCGACGAATGTTGTTGCGAGGACGATGAAAACGTTGAGGAACTGCTGCTGGTGCTGCTGCTGATCTGTGTATATAAGAATTGCATATATATTTATTATATTTGTCATTGAATAAATGTTCAAATTTGTACTAACACTGTCTTCTTCATTGTTATGCTGTTGCTGAAAGCTAACTGCCGTTTGCTTAAGCTTTTTGTATATATGGGTTTGTTGAGCTTGTTGCTGGGATTTCTTGCTGATCCTTGGTAATCCCTTTTTGCTCCTGGTGGTACGTCTGGCCACGGCGGCTGGCTTCTTCTTAACATGTTGATGGGCGGGCTGCTCGCGATACGACTTTCAGCTAGTTTTGGCGAGGTTATCGTCGCGCCTTAGTTGGGACTGCAATAAAAATAAAAGATTTTTTAAAAGGTTGACTTTATGTGTGTTATTAACAGTTAACGGGGTTAACAAAAATCATTTTTTTTTTTTTAGCTTTCAGCGCGCTGGCACACAAAAACAACAAACAAATTTTCCATATATATGTATGTATAAATATTCTTCTGTTTTCCCAATAGCAATGAATAATTGAATAAACATGATTGGCGGTTGCAGTGTTGGAGCAAAAGAAAGCACATGAGTTTTTTGATTTTTTTTGAGAACTGAATTGAAATGTTTCTTGTGAATTTTACAATATGGAAATATGCATTAGCTAATTGGGGGGTTGGGTGGGGCGTTAAGGCGGCATAAAATCAAAAGAAAAACGTTACGAATATATTTATGTATGTATGTACAACAGTTGAGATTGAGTATTGATGAATGGATGGACTGATTGATTGATGGGTTTGATTGTATGTTGTATGTATGAGAAACAACGAATTGTAAAATGCTCTAACTTGCACACACATACACATGCAGCCACACCCACACGCACACTCACACACACTACCTGGTGGTGATGCGTGTTGAAGAGCGCATGATGCGCTGCGTAGGAAGAGGTGGAGGAGCTACTTAAATCGTCAATGTGTACGATGCTGTTGCTGCCGCCGCCGCCGACGCCGCCGCCGACACCAACGACCCCACTGGCACCCAATTGAACTTGAATGCTAGGATAGTGGTGTTGTTGTGGGTTTAGGTGCGGGTGCGATTGCGATTGCGTTAGCGATAGCGATAGCGGATGCAGATGCGTGTGGTGTGCAACACCAACACTACCACTATGTTGCAAACTGATGCCTGATGTTGTTGTTGTTGTTGTGGTTGTTGTTGTCAATGTAGCAGTTGATGTTGCCGCTGTTGCTGTTGCTATTGCTGTTGCAGCAACTGCTGTAGCTGACCCACCTCGTCCAATCGCCGCAGTTGCTGCACCACCACCACTGCTCGGCCCTAAACTCATTCCAACGCCCAACAGGTGCGCTGCAACTGCGGCACTCGCATGATGCGTTTGATGCAAATGTTGTTGTTGTGCCTGTTGTTGTTGTTGCGGCTGCTGCTGCTGCTGCGTTTGTAAATACGATGATGCATGTTGCTGCTGATGTGTGTTCAAGCTATTGCTGCCACTGTTAACAGTGCTGTTAACATTGCTGTTGCTGCTATTGCTATTGCTGCTGCTGCTGCCGGCACTGTTATACGCATGAGGTGCGGCAACATGTCTGTCAAAACAAAATATTACTACAAATATTCTCTAACCTTTTGTCAGCCAGTTTACTCACCTTAATCCCAAGCCAGTTGCATTGGCCATTGCTAATGTGTTAACCGATGACATTGGTGTTGCTGTTGTTGATGTGTTGCTATTTGAATTGGAGGCTGGTGCTGAATTGCTGTTGCTACTACTACTATTGCTGCTGGTGTTGGCGTGGCTGCTACTGTTGCTGCCACGATAGTCTAGTACGCCGCTCACATTGCTGGCACGACTGTTGGCCATTGTTGGTATTGTTGTGTTGATTGCTGTTGTTGCCAACGAGACGGCTGCTGCAATTGTTGTCGCTGCATTCAGAGCATTGCTGCTGCTGATGCTGTTATTGTTGCTGCTGTTACTGTTGCTGCTGCTGTTGTTGCTAGAGGCTAACATGAAAAAGTTGGTAAAAGTTGTACAAGCTGTTCATCATACACACATGCATGTTGTTAGTTTGTGATGGGTGTGTGTGTTGTGGGTTGTTTAGGTTCTTTCCATTATGTTAACATCGCAATGCTGTTAACATATCAACAAAATCAATATGAGGCGCCAGAAATGTTAAAATTTCCCCTTCTGTTAGTTAGCAGAGTAAATTAATGTTAATAATGTGTAAATTCAAAATGAAATGTTGAAAACGCAAAAAATAAAATAAATGAATTTCAAATTTGATTGTTGTTGATTGTTTTTTTTTATTTTTATTTATTTTTGAAAAACAAATAAAGAAAGGATTAACTTAATTGTAATCATATTAATGAGTAGTGAAAATAAGTAGTAGATTTTCATAGCTCATTTTGTTTGTTTTTTTTATATTAATATTTTACAGATTGATAATGTAATTAAAAATAAGCTTATATAAAATATATATATAAAAGCATCCATGATAATAAACTGATTCGATTTGTTTTTTGTTCAGTTTGTGTTTTTCTTATGTACATGATTGTCACTGAAAACCCAGTGAATTAACTTAATACAATAATATATAATGTATTTTAGATGTAATAATAAAAGTAGAGTCGTCCCATAGCATTAGTGTGTGTGAGAGGTCTGGCAACGCCAAAGTGCTTAACATTTTTGTTTTTTAAAGCATAACATTCGATGTTTTACGATTCGATGTTTTAAGTACACAATCATTTTAATGATAAAAGAAATGCCTTCTCCATTGTCTTGTGTGTGTTTTTTGTTTGTGGCAGTGTATGTGGGTGTGTGTGTGTGTGTGTGTTTGCGAGTTGCATGTAGTGCCGACACCTTAGTGCTGTGTAAGAGATGGGTTTGGGTGTTGCCACTACTTACCATGCGCCTCGGCTTTGGCATTATTGATTGCATTGTTGAGCGGTATCTGGAGACGTGCATTCACGGCCAATAGATGATCTCGTCGTGCCACCAAATTGGTAACATGCTCCTCAAGTCGCATATTCTCGCTCTGCAGCTGATGCAGACAGTTCAGCAATGATGCTACTGTAAACGTGGAGAAAGAGAGGCAAAGAGGGTAAGAAATATTAAGTTTATGCATTGCACTTGAGAATCGTTGCACTGTTTTAACCATACTCACTGTCAAAATGCTGCGCCTGCTCCATGAGAAATTGTGAGCCCTGCTCCCATTGACGCTCCAGCAGCTGTTCGAGGCTCTGTGGTATGGGCATGTTGCCATTCATGCCGCCGCCACCAAACATCGATTGCAATGGATTTGGTGCCATCGTTGCATTACTTGAGATCGGAGCACTAGCATTTCGCTAAAATAAGATCAGAGAGAGAGAAAGAGAGATGAGCATGGTTGGAATGCTTGTTATGTCTGGGAATGCTTACCAGCTTGCCGGGAAATGGTACGCCCGCAAATTGTGAGCTTATGGTATCCGTTGAGTAGATCGAATGATCCTGCACCTCCATGTGCAATTGCTCTGATAGTTTCTGCGCCACACTACTATTGGGATTAACATGATTCCCGAGCATGTGTGTGGCCGTATGGGCAATGATTGAACTGGAGCTGGAACTGGAACTGCTGCTTGATGTGTTGGGTGTGCCCATTGCTGGTGTTGCTGGTGGCGTTGGTGCACTTGCTGGTGCACTTGCAACGCCTATGCCATTTTGCAGCAAACGCACATCCTTGAGATCATGTTGTGTGGCAGCAACTGCTGCAGCGGCGGCAGCTGCTGCTGCTTGTGCCGCTTGAGCTGCTGCTAACGTTGCATCCTTGGCCTTGCGTCCACGTTTGCGTACATTGTTGCTGGTGGCAGCAACAGCAGTTGGCGCCGCACTGATTGCTGTTGTTGCAACCGTCACACCGCCTGCTGTATGCAATGGGGCACCGATTTCGGAACCCGGCGAACTTGGCGGTGAGTCCTTTATGGCACTCGCCGGCAACATGGGCACATCCATTTGGTTGTTTATCGTTTGTGCCTCATAGGTGAATTTGAGGCCGCTGTTGCTGTTGCTATTGTTGTTGTTGTTGCTGCTAAGATTGATGTTCAACATGCTGCTGCTACTGCTGGTTGTTGTTGTTGTCGTTGTGCTGCTGCTGCTGTTGGATGTGAGTTCGGGCGTTCTATTCGATTTTGTTGTTGTCGATTTGTTGTTGTTGTTGTTGAGAGTGGTTGTTGTCGATGTTGTTGTTGTTGATGTTGTTATAGAAGAAGAAGCATTTGAATTTGTATTAGTAAATTGCAATATTTCTAAATCTTGATGTTGCTTAAGCTGATGTTGCTGTTGTTGCTGCTGTTGTTGTTGTTGTTGCTGTTGTTGAAAGTGCACAAATTGACTATTGACAGAGCTAAGATTTGTGGGAGAGGAGGAGGAGGAAGCGGAAGCGGATGCACTAGCATTTGGTGCATTGCTTAAATTAACAAGATGTTGCTGTTGCTGTTGCTGCTGCTGCTGATACAATTGCGTTTGCTGCGCACGCAACATTTTCTTGTTCAATGGCTTTGTGGCAGCATTGTTGTTGCTGTTGCTACTTCTGCTGTAACAAGCTACATGTTGCTGTTGCTGATGCTGTTGTTGGGGCTGTGTGGACATATTGACGGGCGAGTCTATGTGATTGACAGAGGACATTGAGGATGAGGTGGAGGAGCAGGACGAGGATGCTGAACTGCCAGCATGTTCTGTGGCAGCAACAGCAGCATTGCTACTGTTGTTGCGTGTGCTGCGCGTCGTCGTTGTTGTTGATGTTGTTGCTGGTGTTGCTGCTGCTGCTGGGATTGGTGTTGGCGGCGAGTCAACGGATGAGGAGGAGGAAGACAATGCTTGCAACATGACGACCGGTGATGCAACTCCTGGCAACAATGTTTGCGGTGGCGGTGTGGGCGTGGCACGATATTGTGGCGAACTATGACGACTGCCATTGCCGCTGTTGCTGGTGTTGTGACCTGCAGCAGCTGCTGTTGTTGCTGTTGTCGCCGCCGCTGCTGCTGTTGCTTCCGATTTGCTGAGTGCAGCCGCACGCTTTTTGCCTGATCGCGATTGCGACTTGTTGGTGCTGGATGTGTTGTTGTTGCTGTTGTTGTTGGAGGTGCTTAATGATGTACTAGATGTGGAGGAGGAGGAGGTGGATGAGGTTGTTGCACTAGAGTGCTGCGATTGCTGGTGCGACTGCTGCTGCTGCTGCTGGTGTGACGATTGCTGCATTGTTGTTGTTTGGTGATGACTATGGTGGGTGCTTTGATTGCTCTGGTGATGATGGTGGTGGTGATGATGATTACCACTCTCACCAGAGCGCGATCTACGTGTTGTTGTTGTGGTTGTTGTGTTAGTTAATGGATGCAATAGCAAATTGCATTTGGGGGTGGGTTAGTGTATTGAGTGTGTGTGTGTGAGAGAGAGAGAGAAAAAGAGAGAACGTTTTTTTTTTTTTTTTTTTTTTAAGAGCAGCTTGAGGTGTGCGTGTGTGTGTGTGTGCAAGAGCTATGCAATAAATGTAGGTGAAACTTAAATCGAAACACACCACACATTGTCAACAACTGTGGTGAGTTTTTGGGCTGTGAATTCAACTAAACCGAACTAAAATGGTAACAAAAACTAACCGAGCTGCGATGATAACAACATAAAGCAACAAAACAACAACAGAATACAACCGAAAGTAAGACTTTTATCAAGTCCAATATATGTATAACATAATAATGGCTGAATGATTGGTGTTTTTTGTGGTGAATTTACCTGCTGCGTCGCGCTGGCGAAGCTTCCTGCTCCTGCAACTGTTGCACCCGTGTCGTTTGCTTCTCAAAACTAATCTTCAAGTTGCCACTCTCGGTTGTTGTGGCCGTCAGATTTCCGGTGGCGGCACTACTGCTTACCAGAGCACCTATAGCTGGCGAGGATTTACCACTCTGATGCTGTATAACGGAGGATGAGGAGGCGATGGCGGATGGGTTTAGACCGCTGCTGCTGCTGCTGCCACTTGTTGCAGCGGCATATACACCAGCGATCAGCGATGACTGAGACTGTGACTGGGCACCTTGTGGCTGATGTTGTTGTGTTTCTATAAAGCAAATTAATCAAAGTTACAAACTTTTCCAGTCGCATGTGTTTTTTAATCTTACCAATGCTGCTGCTGCTGCTGCTGTTGGGCAGATTAATACCAGGTACATTGGCTGTGGACAAAGGCACAGAGACATATAGGCTGGGCGCAACGCCGCCGCCACCTCCTCCGCCACCCACACTTGTGGCAGTGTTGCTGCTGTCCTTGCCGCCATTGTTGTTGCCATGCTTGCTGCTGCTGTTGCTGCCACTGCTGCTACCAATTGTTTTGCTTGCCTCTGCCTTGGCATAACCAGCAACGGTTACAGCTCCTCCTGCTAAACTGCTTGTTGAGGTGGTGCCTGTAGCTGAAGCTGTTGCAGTTGTGGTGCTCGCTGGTATCGTTGTGCCACTGGCAGCAATCGTTGCTGTTGCCACGCCACTTGCTAACGTTGCATTCACCTCAGCTGTGGCAGATGTTTGATGCGTGGGTGGACTCAACTCAGTACGTTGCTGCAAATATTTAACAAAATGATTCGTCTATAAGTTTATAATCATGGTCAAATGAAAACATTAGACTAATCCGAACAGATCCTAAGTTTAAGAACTTAGCATATTATAATATCAAATATTATACTTAAATTAAGTTATCAAAAGTGACCGGATATTGTCATTAATATCAAAATGTTTCATTCATGTTTTTATGGAAACATAATATCAGATTTATCAAATGCGTTTTGGGTTTAAGGAACTTAAGAACAACATATGTGCATTATTATTTTCATGCTTCTTCATCTGATTTGATCTTTCACTTTTTTTTTTTTTTTTTTTTTTGATATAACCTTCTTTTTGCTGTTGCCTCTTTTACTAAGTTGTTGTTGTTGTTGTTTTGTGATCATTAAAAGTCTTGCCGACACATCCGGCCGCAAATGGTGGCATGTAAACAACATACACACACGAACACACACACATAAGCAAAGCATAACAATAACAACAAACAATTGAAGAAAACACACAACTTAGTTTAACATTAACATTCGTCTGTTAACAGCCAGCTGTTAAGAGACAACATTAACAGCAACAAATACAAAGTAAACCACCAACCACAACCGATATTGTATTTAGCTCTTTTTTTGCTGGGCAAGGCGCGGCGACGCATGTGTTCCATATAGATTGTAAAAGCTGCCAGTCAACAGAACCGACACATATATATATGTGCACAATCCCACTCAATGCTTATCGGCTGCGTTGATTTTGCTGTCAATGTGGTAACAGCAACAACAGCAGCAGCAGCATGTAATACAATGAGTCACAGTCAGAGTCATAGTCAGAGTCAGAAGAATGCAACAGCAGTTGCCACTGTCAAAACTCTACGAGGGCAAAAAGTGCCTGCAACAATGAACAAGTTTCCTCTGCGGTTACCCATATGCTGCCAGATGCAACGTCTGTATGTATGTGTGTGTGTGAGTGTGTATGTTAGATCAAGCAACGAATGCTGCTTGTAGCAGGCTAATGCACAATACAATAAAGAGCAACAAAAAAAAAAAAAACACAATGAGAACAGCCGTTCCCAGTCTTCCACATGCGCTCTCACTCTATGTTTCATTGTGAACTGTTCCCTTGGCTCTCACTTTTTCTCTCTCTCTCTCTCTCGCTCACTTTAAATGCGTGAGCGCCGCATTGTTGTTTATTTGGGTGGTGGGGGTTGTTGTTGTGGTGTAGTCACGTAGACCTAAACTAGCACAGCGTTGCCACCTAGTCACATATGCGAGAGCATAATGCAATGTCACAACTCCAATCAGAAGTCACAAATCAGCTAAGAAACTGGCGCCAACCTGAAAGTTTAGCCTGTTGCTGCCAGCTACTTAAAGGTGTCAAATTTCCCGTAAACATCTTTAAGCTTCATTAGATTTGGGTCACCAAACAAAACCAAACGCAGCACTATACATTTTTAAACGTTGTCAATATTGAGTTCATTTTGCGGCAGCTGTTTGTCAATGGAAATTAAAAATGGCTGCCTTGATTGAAAGTGATTATCCTGTTGCTGCGTCTAATATCCCATGAGGCTAGCAACCCCCTTCAAAATTGCGTGTTTTGCATTTCAAATCGTTCTCACTGTACTTCCGCACATTATTTCAATTGTTAAATACATACATATGTATGCACAATATAATGTTGCTTTCGTTGTTAGCACAACCATCTACAAATTCAATAAAAGCGACAGCCGGAAACAAAATACCAACTATAAATTTTATATTAGCGTGTGTCTGCAGCTTTTACAAAAGGGTTCTCCCTCTCTCTCTCTCGCCCTTTTTTACTCTCACTCTTTGATCGAACTCCAGGGGACTTTAGGACAAACAAAAAAAGGGTTGTCCTTGTCCGCTTTGTGTCTCGGGCATTTGGCAACCATGCATACAAAAACACAAGCCAACAAACCAACTGCCTGAGGAGCAAAAACAATAGCAAATTTGTTGAATTATCTAAATTGATATAAACGCGACAAACAGCAAAACTGATTGAAACGACAATAACCTAAATAGCTGTTTGTCAGGACATTCCACGTGTGGGCTGGCTCTGGTTGTATAACAAAATTCAATGCAAAAAATACACTTGAAAAGAATAAATTATAAAAGGGAATTATGTCCTTGTTGCTATATGAATATATTGTTAATGAAAGTTGCAACGTTAGTATGCAATTGAACATAAAGTTTCGTCAAGATCTTCTTTTTGGTTAAGGTTAATCATACGTCGAAATCGGACTACTATATTATGTAGTCGTCAAATTATGCAAGCATTTTAACAAGATTTTATCCATGGCAACAAAAGGGCATTCAAGTATTAATAATATTCGGAGATTAGCAACTCTTAGCATTTTGTTAGGGTTTCACTATGAATGTTATATATTAAAGAAATTCCTAAATAAACAAAGCTTAACCAACAATAATAATCATAAATACAGGTCCTTAAACGCTTGAGCAGAGCAGGATAAGAAAAAACAAAAGCAAATATATTCCAAAGTGTCCTGCTTACCTGAGACTCAAGAAGAAAAGAAGAATGTCAAGAGGAAGACCGAACACATATATATGCACATACATACATACGCACGAAGCTGGCAGCTGTAATAAGATCGAATGGAGGATCAATCAGCTGCCACAAGGCAACAATAAAGTCGGGGTAGTAGTCAAGAACACACAGGCAAGTCTTGGCAGCTGTCGTAAACTGGGCCGACAACGGCAGGCTACAGGATACAGCAGCCGCTTTTGCAATGAGCACAACGAAAAGCCGGCACATTATTATCCTTGAGCGAACGAACGAGCGAGCAAGCGCGCGCGCAAAACCTAAAGAAGGGATAAAGGTGAAGAAACAGCTGTCTACAGATCTCAAGGCAATGACGTTTTTATTTTCCACTTTTCTCTCTACGCACAGGACATCACGTACACACACAGACGCACACAGGTATGTGGCAGGAAGGAAAAAATAAATACAACGCGTCAGTTGAAACGCCCTAAATGCCAGTTACACTAATCAATAATCGTTCAACTGATAGATACACAATTGGCCAATTGGACCCCAAGCATAATATAATAATTGCACTTCCTTTTTGTTTGGCATGTTGCCTGTAGCAGCAGGTGGTCAACTCCCAGATCATTAAATGTCACTTACAGGTGTACAAGAAAATACAAACTAAAATTGCATGACGTTCAATTATTGATGCAGATACGAGGAATCGAATGTTTCTAGGTTTTCCACTTGTTATTATCCCATGAAAGTTGCAATTTCATTCATTCTAGGCAGCTTTAATATATACGAAATATTTCTGCATACTAATTATATCTTTTATTGAGTAAATTGTCAGCTCGATTTGACGATATGGTTTTCCAAATTAAACAAAATTAAACCAACATCTATATAATGAAGTTAAGACACATTTCTCAGAGCTTAGGCTGTTTTTGTTAATCGGTCAAGATTAAATCTAAGATCCACAATCAATTCTTATAGATTTGCATTTTTTGTAAGTTTTTTGGAAGAAGTTTTCAGCAGCTGTTCGCTATTGTCTCTTCACAAAAGAGTTCTTAAAATAGATTAGTACTGAAAGGAATATCTTTAGTCGCGAACGCAGGCGACAAACCGGAACGCTAACTAGATATATTTTAGTTTTGAACTTGGAGTTTTTTGGTTTTCTTACCCCGGAGAGCAGGAAACGTATTTTTAAATTGTGCGGGTATGTGGTGGCGGCAGCTGTAGTTGCCCCAACCGTAGCCGTGACAGCTCCAACAGTGCCACCACTGGCGCCCAGATACGAGGGTGAGGCTGATGCAGATCCACCAACGTATTCGATCGTTGCCGATGGCGTCGTCGAGGCGGATGATGGCGATGATGAGGCGGATGTTGAATGCTGGCTGTTGTTGTGATGATGCTGGTGCTGTTGCTGAGGCTGTTGTTGCTGCTGATGGGATGCATCTCGATCTCGATCCCGATCACGTTCGCGATGCCGGCGATGTTCGCGATGCTCTCGATGTTTGTGACGATGTTCCTTATCCTTTTCGCGCTTTTCTCGCTTCTTTTTCTTATTTTTTCGATGCTCCTTGTAGTCGGCCATCTCAATGTGATTGTTGTTATTGCTCTCTGCCGTGGCCGCCATATTCACCATGGTGGCGGTGAAGTCCAGTGTGTTGCCAACTGTTGTGGCCGCAACGGCAACAGCGGGCGCCACGTCCATCGGCTGGGCATCCAGTGTGTCCATCATCATCATTGTGCTCTCTTTCTTGCTCTCTCCTTCAGTCTCTTTGGAGATCACAATTTTGGCTTATTTCTTATACTTTGATTGTTGTTGTTGGCTGCAAGCCAAGTTAACGTTCTCTGTGCTTTGACTGTTCTTTTAGCGTCAATTTTGTTTTGTGCACTGTGTGATTAGCCGGATGGCAACATTGTCTTGGGGCTTGTCTCTCTCTCTCTTTCGCTCTTTCTCACTCACTCTCTCGTTCTCGCTAGTTGTTGGTGTTTCAATTGTTGTTGATTCGTTTTCAATATTATTATTTTGTATGCTCTTTTTCTGTTCTTTTTTGGTTTTTGGTTTTTTAAAATCACATTCACATGCACACACTCATTCACTTGCACACACACACACGTAAATCACGGTGCGCATACGTGAGAGCCAACTTTTAAAGTGTGCGTAGCAGTTGCTGCTTCGGCTGATGTTGTTGTTGTTGGGGTGAATAACTTGCGTGGCGGCGACTGGGCTGGCTGGCTCTCCCTCTTTCCTTCTCTCTGTTAGATTCAAAGAAGTGCTGCGCTCTCTTTCTCACTCTGGCATACACTCACTAAGAGACTCGACTCACTCGTTGAATCGTTTTATTTTCTTCTTTTAGCTTCACACAAAAAACACACAAAACTGAATTTCTTTTAATTGGAAATAAGCTCTTTTTTTCTAAAAGCATTTAAAACATGTGCTTTCTGGCCTGGCCACGTGAACACCTATTATTTAAACAGTTTTCATACAAGAAAAACAACTTTTTTGTTGCTGACACTAGTGGACATAAAATGGTGAACACTATACATTGCGCGCGTTGTATTTGCGATATTTGCGGTATTTGCATGCGCTTAACATAAACAAATTAGTAATTTTGGACAAATAACGCGAACATTTATACATATATGCCTGGATTGCAACAATGCACAAAACGAATACACATGCACTTCTTATGCATACACAAAAAACGACAACTTAAAAAGACGAAACCAGAACAAGACGGCGGCCGCGACAGCGTTGTGGATAGCTGGCCGTGCGGAGTTGTACTAAACTCTGCTCTCCGTCGACGGTTTTTGTTGCTGCAGTAGCACTCGCAAACAAGACCCAGCGGGAAAACTACCTATGAAATACGCTCTGCCTGCTGTACGATGATTACCGTGGTTGTTTTGTACACAACATATAAAAACATGTACATGCATGCATGCATGTGCATACAGAGAATCGGTGTATTTGGGGATGCATTTTTGATATTCAAGATTTTATAACAATTAATTAATTAAAACTAAAAATAAACAAAAAAAAATAATTTTTTTTTTGACAAAGTAAGAAAATTTAACATAGTTCAAAATAAGAGAAAATATTCTGATATATCCCTTGGCTTACTTTTTTATGTTTCGTAGCATATTTCCTACTGGGTGTGCTAGCATTTAGTGAGAGAGGAAAGCCGTTTGCAGTTGTTGTTGTTATCTGCAGCCGGTTTTTAGTGAGGGATTATTGACGTATGTATGTATGTGTGTTTGGGTAAATTTCTGATATGTCTGCACGTAGGCCAGACACGCACCAACACCAACACAAACGACAACGCCGTATACAAAAACAAAATGAAGCGCATAAGAACTCGTACACGGCGACAGCATAAAAATAAACACACTCAAACACATGCAGAGAGCCAAAGTTAACTGGAAAAAAGTCACCCAGTGAGCAAATTACACAGCTCAATGATAAGGTTTACTGTGACGCAAAACACTTCATTATTTATTATAATAGTAATGCATTTGCAGAGAGCAACATTCAAACAACGTTGACTCTACGATATCAGACTTTTTTGTATTTTTAAAACTTAATATTCCTAAACCGTTATATATTACATTTATATTTAAAACTATCTATGATCAGTTCTCGAGACAATGTATCTGCAATTATGTTGCAATCGGACAAAATGTTGACTGGGTAGCGCTCTACAGAGCAGAACGCATAAAAGTGAATCTTTGACAAGCGCACCAACACAAACACACTCACACACACAGATACGAATGCAAACAGCCACACAAATGCAAGCTCTAACAGCAAATGTCGTAATGCTGTTGATGTTGTAATAAATTCACCATTAACAACAACAGTGACGACAATGTTATCAATGCAGACAGCCAACGTCAAGTGACCAGGAAATTAAATCTACGAAAAGCTTAGCACAACAAAATGTGAGAAGTGCAGATAAAGAATTTGAAAACAGCATTGTAGATGGTTTTCTTCTTTTTAATTGTGCTTAATATTTATCAATGTTTTTGCTTGTAAACTGTTCCCAGTCACTCACATCTCTTGGGAACAGTTTGACCTGCGCGTGAGCGCAAATAGGCGAGAGACAGCTAAGTGCGAGAGAACTCATTGCAACATACTAACAAAACAACAACAATGCGAAAAGCAACTGCTTAACCTCTCTTGTCGTGCGCTCTCTCCCTCTCCTTCTCTGTATTTTCCTCTCTGTCTCTTGTTTTCGCATTGCGTTTGAGTTTGTGTGTGTGCTTTATGCAATGCTGTTAACGGGGGCGGGTGCAGCATGCAGGTTAATTCTGTTGCTGTTGTTGTTGCTTTTGTTATTGCAGCCTGAGCCAGACAGTGCTGTCGACGATTGAAGAAGACAAAACAGGAAAATGAAAAATAATTGAATTGTAAGACGTTGTTTACAGGAGGATGAGGTGCTGCAAAAGAAGACGCACAAACCTGCGACCACCAGACGTTAGCAATTGGCAATAAATAAAACAAAAATGAAGAAGATTATTTGCAGCTGGAGTTTTGTAAAAGAGCAGGGAGGTAAGCATAATTTGTGATGCAAATAAATGAAAATACAACAAAGACCGAAAAATCATGGGGTAGAAAAAATAACGTTAAGTGGCATTTACATACCTTGGCGACGACAACAGAGAACGAGAGGAGTTCAAGCTTCGAGGCAAAGTGAGCGTGCCTGTTTTACAAAACAAACAACGAAAAACGACTGGAAATGGGAACGGTACAAACATTGCCGTTGCATAGCCAACGGTTCGGTTGGTTGGATGGTTGGTTTGTTTGTTGGGCTCCCTTGCAATACTTCTCACCTCCCCTTTTCCTATAATCGAATCATTGAAGGTGGCAAAGAGCGCAATAATGGCGCCGAAAGAAGTTGGAAAATTAATTTAATATGCAACTGTCGTTAGCTGATTTTTGTTTTGTTCTTTTTGTCGTTGCTTTGACAACAAAGATACAATATTGCTTGGAGCAACATTAATTTAATATGCTTAATTACCGAACTCTAAAACTTCAACAATATAATATGCATTAATAAAGGTTTGTATGTTCCTTGTCTCGCAGCAGACAGGTGCTTAATGCTGGTAGCATTACGGTCTACGGTTTATGTTGAAATGCGGTCATTCAACCTTTTCAAAAGACAACAGGCTCACGCATTAAGGAGCAAACAGAGCATAAGGCATGCAAATATTTGGTCAGGGCACGTTTTTAAACAGTGTGCATACGACCACTAAATAAACTCATTTCAAATGCTTTCACGATAAACAAAAAATGCATAAAAAGGGGCTATGGTTAGGCAAATACAATTTAAAGATCAAGTTTTATTAAAATTAAAAAGCCAAAACCCAAACAAATATTTACAGTGCATGCATGACCCAACGAGAGCGAAATGATGGTTGGGAAAAATTGAGCATAATAATACCAGTAGCAAACAGCAGCAACAACAACTGCTGCACTCTTTCATGTCAATCATTAATTTAACAGTCATTTAACAGAGAGAAGCGACTCAGCTAACAGCTTAATGCAAAACTTAACGAACAAGCTGTTAATACTTTTATAGCTTAACATCTGTTTTATTGTCGATGATCTCAATAACAGTTGCAGTGTTTTACTGCCAAAAATCCAACAACTTTCCAAATGTGTAAAAGCCAAACGAACAATAACAAACACACATTGTACGGGGGAAATGGCTGAGGCAATAAAACGCATACATTACACGTGTCGCGCCTATGAAACTGACAAATGCAGCAAGGACAAAAACAGGCAGCAAACTCTAAAAAGGTGTTGATTTTATTGCCGGGTGACCTGGCTGAAGGTCTCTACCCCTAAAAATGTACATACATATGTATGCTTGCAACTACTGCTCGTTGTGTGCACATCAATTAATTGCTTTAGGAAAACAGTTTGACAAAAACGTTTTGGTTTTATGACCACTACTTAAAGGGAATCAGATAAGCCACAGAGGAAAAGAAGAACTAAATCGTTTTTATAAGGAGCTGTCATGAAGTACCAAGCTGAGATAGCGCGAAAAAAGCGTGTACGCTTTTCTTGAACATTAGGGTGTAGCAAAAATATCTATTGCTTTATTTAGTTGCAACGTGAGCATAAACACATTTTAATATTATTAATTTTCAAGTTGTTTTTTTTGATTTCAAAACAAGTGCTCTTATGTGCCATCAAAGCAAAAAGTCAGCTTTGAAATTGTTTACCCCGGTTTCGATTACAATTTCAGGAAATGGGAAAGATTTTCCTTCCTGTCTGTTCACGCTGAAAATGAATCAATTGTACTCTAATGTGCATACATGCGTGCCTAAATGCCAAAGTTCTACATCAGTTTTATGACAAGCATAACATAATTGAATACCATCACGGTTGACAAATTTATAACTTATCACCCACCACTACACGGGTGCACGGACCAGACCACTACTACATTACAATAAATAACCCAGCATGAGGTCCTTTCGTTTATGACGAGTCATTTGCCCTTTTTTTTGCGTTGGGTGTTGAAAAACCCCTGAATTGTGTTTTTGATTGTTGCGTTCGACAATAAATTGTGGCGAACGTGTTGCAAAATAAATTGCATTTTCGAGTTTACAATTTGTAATTTTATCGTCAAGCAGTGTGACCAGTTTGCAGCGCAGTCGTCTCCCCTAAAACACAAAATGTATTTCCCTTGCTGGGGAAATATGATAATGTTAAATCAATAACATTGCCATTAACTGCATTACAGTGACGTGAGAGTTATTGATGCGTGGTGAATTTAGGCATTTGAATGTAAATGTGGTAAATATCAGATTTTAAACTTTTATATTCAATAAAACTGTGTTTATAATTATACATAAGCTTTACGTTTTAATAAATAAAAAAAGCAAACTAATTTAATAAATTTACTGTGTAGAAAAATATAGCAATAATAAAGTCCTTGCAAAAATTTATTTCCATCAACAACACACCCACTTATTTCAATGTATTTATATATCCATCCAAATCATAATCAAGATCGCCTTAACATACAAAGTAGTCACATATTTCAATAACGCATAAATCCGTCCGCGTCAGCGATCACAAGATATTAAAGATTAATTAAAGACGAAATATTAATTATATACACATGTACACAAATAGTATATATGTGTATGTACTTGCTTGCACCTATATTTAGAGCTCATCGGCATAGTCATCCGTGTTGACCAAGTCTTATTGTTGTTGTTGTTGTTTATCAATTAGAAAAATGTTAAGAGCTCTTTCGCATGTGTCATAAGTGCAAAAATTTCAAAAAAATTCAACACACGAATCACTCAAAAATAGATGCTGACTATAAAGGTCTAAAAATATGGCATATGGCTACGTATCGTTAGAAAATGCCAACAACGAACGAATGAATACAATCACAAAACCAGAAGAAAAACACACCTGGCTGCAAACGACCTCAGACAATTTATTTCTTCTATTTTTGTTATTGAAAAATATTAAAGAAAATAATATATGCATATAAATATTTTGCCTTCGCATGGCAACGTCAACCATTTTTCGTGGTCAACGTCATTTTCGAAACTTTTGAAAAATTTGCTATTTTATAAAACTCAAAACCCTTTTGCACGACTATAAAAATATCCCATCTTTTGGGACTGGTACGTTTGAGATCCTATCCATAGAGGCGCCAAAGTGACAAATTTCCCTAAGCCTCGTTTGTTTTAATTCATCCTCTTTGGCTGCTGTAAGAAGCTTGCCGAATGCAATGCGTTGCTCAATTTGTAGGCGAAGTGAGTCGCTGAAAAAATGCAAGTAATGGATAAGAGCTCTATGGTGGTAGCTCAAAAGCTTGCCACATACTGACATTTTAAAGTTAGTTGAATAAAAGTGTAATTTTTATTTAAATTCAATGCACAAACTTAATCAATTTACAAAATTCATGTTGTCCAACTAAAAGCTATCCAATCAAATTTCCATCAAATATAGTATCATATTGGAAGAGCTCAAAACTAGTTTAAGCGTTTTAAAGTGTTTCCAAAACCTAAACCCACTAAATGGAAAATATATAAGCTTTGACAGTTCTATTATAACATACACTCCTAAAGCCAACCTTAACGTGTAAAGTGTAGTTTGTATAGCTTGGTTTATTAGAATGGGGAGGCACCTTGCTTGTAAGGTCAAGTTTACTAACTATCCTAGCTAGAGCCTTCTTCACTTTTTGTTACCAAAGAAACCAAGATTAAAGTCAAAAAACTAAGATTAAAAAGCATTAGCTAATGGAGTGAATGTACAAAAAATCTTCTTTGATTACTATTATTGGGGATAAACGAACTGCGACCTTATGGTTCACTGTGTCACATTAAAGGTCTAAAGCTGATCAATATAAACAAAGCTATAGTTCGTTAAAGTTTATCTTGGGATTCATGAATAGCACCTGTCTTGGTTTTTTTATAATGAAATTTTTTTCCTGAAATTTGTTTTCGATAAACTAGCAAAAATATACTTTTACCCGTTAACAGTATACTCTTTTTATATATTTTTCTCATAAAATTCAAACTGATGATGCTGATAACAAACATGTCGAAATTTTTTATTCTCAGTTATATTTCGAAACACAGAATTCGATATGAATTCCGTTTCTGAGTGATAAGGTTCTATCGAAGAGAGTTTGTAGATCATGTTAAGAGAACTTTTTGCCGATTACACAAAACATTATCTTAAGCACGTGGCATGCAACATTGTTGGTATACTTACTATATAATAAACAAAAACACATAAATATCCATTCTCTTGAGTGAAAAATGGTGTGAAAAATCAAGTGGAAGCTTTTCTCTCTTTTTTTTGCTCTTGTTTGTATGCAGCATATTAGCATCATATTTATATTTAGAAAATCGTTTCAGATACGGTTATGGAACACACACATTTCTCGTATGCCTTATATTTTTTTATTCTTGAGCAACTGAGAATGTACATAAGAAACTACATACATATATTCAAACATACATATGTACATATACCGATGTAGACACACTTAGGAAAAGCAAAGCATGTTGAGCAATTATTTTGTTTTACGAAGTCGGTCGATCGGTCGGCATCTAAATATAGACCATATGCGGTGGCTCAATCCCAACCAAGTGTGTGTGTCAGTGTGTGTGTGTGTGTGTGGATGGACACCCAAACACCCACTGAAAATTTAAATAAATGTATATAGAGTACAGGTAGTATGCATGCCAACGCGCCAATAAAAAATAATTGAAAAACTTGTAGAAATCAACGAAAATTCCAAAAACATTTTTTTTTTTTTTGTTTCCATGGAACCCACTGGGGTATATATTATTGGACGTTATAAGGTATATGTATGTGTGTGTGTTTATGTGTTTGCGGTTGTATATAGAGCGAGTCCATTGCTCATAAATTAGAGAATCAAACGAAGAATAATTGAAATATTTCGCAAGTAGTACTTATTAAAAATACAAACTAAATATGCTAAATATACATACATATATCAATATCAACATCATTATCATCATCATCATCATATTTATCAATTATAATAATCATAGTATTTCTTCTGGTTATATTGGAGCATATTACATACTTTCGCATCATAATAGATAATAACAACTGCAGCTATCTTCACTTCGTTTCATTGCTTGCTATTCTGATAGTTGTTGCTGCGGTACAGGAAAAGCCACAAAACAGTAACTGTTACTGTTAGCCCTATGTTAGCTTACATTCTCTGTTATTATATGCATTTTCTGTATTAAATGTATTATTGTTGTTGACTGTTGGTGCCGTTGTCGGTACTCAAAATTCGTTGGTTTCGAGCAAAATAGTTCGATTGTTATTTTCGTATGTTTTATTTTTGCTTTCGTAAGTTTTCAACATCAAATCTTTTTTTATGGTTTTTTTTTAATGTTTTTTATTTTGTATTTTTTTTCTGGTTTTTCTGATATGTTTTTTTTTGTGTTTTGTGTTGGTTTGTTCATAAAGCTTATTTCTCACATAACCTAAGGAGACAAAAACGTTAGCGGTTTCTGCATTTCGTTAATCAAAAAATCGTTGGAAAACCGAAGACTAAAGTTAGCTAAAGTTTTGGCATTTGGAGTTGGTAAGTTAATAAGATTTGGGGGAAAACAGCTATAAAAGATATATATGTATATAAATCAAAAATAAAAATAGAAAATAAATCGGAACTGCTTGTAACTTGTAGTTGGAAGATCAAGTCAAATGTAGCATCTAGAACGTTGTCAAAGCTCCCGCGCCCAATCCATAGCCACAGCCCTTGGGTCCAAAGTTACGGCTATAGCAGGAGCGGCAATAGATGTCGCCATCGGGACCATCATTGAGATTCGTTGAGTCCAGAGACTTGCGGCAGTCGGAGCAGTAGAAGCAACGCTTGTGCCAGATGCGACTCTTGCTAATCATCTGTTCCGCAGCAAACACTGCAAAACCACAGCGTGGACATCCACCAGACGTACGCTGACCATTCAATGGACGACCATCGGGATACTGAATGGTGGACTCGCCGCTTGTGGACACCAGCGTGGGAGCATGTCCATAGCCGAAGCCCTTAGGACCATAACGCTTGCCATAGCAGGCCTTGCAGTAGATGTCGCCATCGGGGCCATCGCAGGCAAGCATCGAGTCCAATGGACGATGGCAGTCAATGCAGCTGTAGCACTTCTTGTGCCACATCTTGCCCTTGGATAGCTGCTGTTCGGCGGCAAAGACAGCGCCACCGCAACGTGGGCAACCCTCACCCTCGGCAGCCTTGATCGAGGTGGTGTCCGGGTTGATGAAGGGACGGCTGGAGCTGATTTGATCCTCGGTTAGGCCATCGGTTTGCAGGAAACCCGAGCCGCAGGCAAAACCATAGCCATGTGGTCCCCACTTCTTGCCATAGCAGGTCCTGCAGTAGACATCTCCATCGGGTCCATCGCTGGCATTGATCGAATCCAGCGTCTTGTGGCAGTCCTTGCAATTATAGCACTTCTTGTGCCACTCGCGACCCTTCGACAGTTTCTGCTCGGCAGCAAAGACGGCGCCACCGCAACGCGGGCAACCCTCGCCTGGACGTGCCTTGATCCTGTCCACCTCGATGGCGGCACGCATTTGCGGAGCACCCTCATCACTGGCATAGCAATCGGATTGCAGGGCGCCTCCACCCTGACCATAACCATAGCCCTTGGGTCCAAACTGCTTGGCATAGCAGCCCTTGCAGTAGATGTTCTTGTCGGGTGCCTCGCAGCACAGGATCGAGTCCAGACCCTTCTTGCAGGTGCCGCACTTGAAGCACTCCTTGTGCCAAGCCCGGCCACGTGCCAGCATCTGTTCAGCTGCATACACACATCCACCGCATCTGGGGCAGCCCTCACCCTCTGGCGCCCTGGCAATGGCGCGGGACTCGAGACGAGCACCATTCCTTATCTGGTCAACGTTCTGGCCGTTCTGGAACTGTTTGCCATTATCAGAGGAGAGTGTGCCAGCACCGGAGCCAAAGCCGTAGCCCTTGGGTCCATAGCGGCGTCCGTGGCACAGCTTGCAGAAGATCTCGCGTTCGTGTTCCGCACAATTGGTGGAGTCCAATGATTTGTTGCACACGGAGCACTTGAAGCAGTTCTTGTGGAATACATAGCCACCAGCCAGACGCTCCTCAGCGGCATAAACGCTCTTGCCACATACCGGGCATTTGGGTGATTCGATCGTTTGAAGGGGCATTATTTTTTATTTTATTTTTTAATTTATGTTTAAATTTTGCTGTTGAATTGATTGAGTTTCCTTTTTTGGTATCAATCAAATTGAGCTCTCTAACAATTAGTCTTTATCTGTATCTATTTATTATCTGCTTATTATCTGAAAGTGCAAATAGAGACCAGAATATAACACACACTGTAGATAGCCAGCAGGACATCATCTGTCTCTAGGCGTTGCGAAACTGTTAAAAGCGAACTGAAGCAAAAAGCTCTGGATTTGATGATTAAGATGATGATTTTTTTTGTTGGTCTTGACTGTTGGTTGATTGTTGTTAGGCGCTGCATGAGATGAAAACGTATCGAAACTAAATTTCTTTATTTCTTTTTTCTTGTTTTTGTAGGTGATTGTATCTTTTTCAATGGTTTTTTGTGTGCTGTTAGTTGTCATACCTAAGTACGTGTTCCAACAATATATATATATCGATATGTTTACGAATTTGATTTTAGCACATACTTTAAGATAAGTAAACAATACATTAAAGTCTATTTAAATGTCTGTTTCTGAACTTATCTAAACATATTTAGAAAACTAATGTTAATCAAATCTATAAACATTTGATTTAACAAACATTATAACAACAATTAAATTGTTTGAGTTGTGGTTTAAAAATTTTGAATGTGGAGTAAAATTGCTATTTTGTAAAAAAACACCATATTAAATAGTTTGTTTTAAGCCAATTTTACTACAAAAAGTTTAAATTTTTGCAAATGAATCAAAAATGAACATTATGATTTTGCTTTGCGATCTGAACTGAGAAATGCTGCATTATTCGTGTTTGAATCTACTGTTCAAATTGAGAATCATGTTTAAATTTACTAGTTAGTTGACTAACGATATAACCCCAATTACAATAGGTTGTCATTATCGGCAAGTCGGAAATGTAGCCGATTCCATTATAATCCAATTGCATGCAGCATACTGTTTGCTGAGTTTCAGCGCAGTGAAATCGGAGAATAACATTACAGAGAACTCAACAGAACTTTAACATTATAGTTACTGTAGTTGAAGTTATAGTGGAATCACCTACATTTCTGAGGATGGCTGTTATGAAGAATGAAGCCTAGTGAAATGGGGGAATTATATAGTAAAAAGTGTTGGTACACGTTGGTATAATTTTCAATTAAGCATTTTATCTTGTCTCTGTATGTCGATATGACAGTTGGTTCGATCTGTATGTATTTAAATCCCAAAAATGTTGCATCTAATTGAATCATTTTGTCATAAAGTTGTCATCTGTCATGAAAACATTAAGCTGGTAATCTAATGAATTTGTCATAGGAAAATTGTTCAATCCTATACACATACATACATATGTACGTAATAAATACATTCACACACATATTAAATTTATGATGAGCAAACGATTTAAAAGAATTCATATTTTTTCAACAGATTCTGAGCGGTAAATTTGTGTGTATCTATCTGTTGAGAGAAGCTTTTTATAAAAATAACACAGGTGAACACGAAAAAAAAAAAAACGAACAAATTATGACAAATCCATTTTCCAACAACAATGTAGTCGATCTGAGTCACTGCTTTCTTGTCACTGTTTGCCAAGTACTCTGTCACTTGTCACTGTCAGTCTTGTTGTCAGTTCTTCTTTTCTTGTTTCTCTTGTGTTAGCTTGTTAGGTTAATTTGCTTGTTTTGTGATGATTAGTTAGTGCAATTTCAGTTAAAAGCTCATTAGTTTTTATATATTAAATGGGAAGAAACAGCGCACCTACATTCGGGGCAACACAAACACCAAACACACACGATAAACTAAACTGAACTGAGTACTGAACTGGAAGATTGCTCAAAGCAAACTAATCTATAGAATTGTGAGTGCACACGGCACACGGTGCTCGAGGAGACGGAGACTTCCTCTCCGTCTTTAGCGCACAGTTCAGTTCAGTTCAGTTTTTATATGATTTTCATTTTTTTTAAATTTTTCTTTTAGGTTTTTGAGTTGATTTTTGAGAAACTTTAGATGCGGAACAATTTTTTCATCTAATATCTCGCGCCTAAAGAGAGTGCAATGGAAATATTTGCTATGTGCTCAACGTTCGTGTGTGTGAGTGTGTATCTCTCCCCATCTACGTGTGTGTGTGTTTCAAAAAGTAGCCTCAAGGCAGCAGCGTCTGTGGTTTTTCAACTTGTTCTACTATTTTATACACAAACACACACGCACCGAACAGAAACTTTTTTTCATTTCACATCATTCGTTTTCGATTTTCTCTCGATTTTTTTTTTTTTTTTTTTTTTTTTTTTTTTTTTTTAGTTTTATTGGTGCGGTAACAGGTCGAAAAATGTTCGTGTGCGAAAAAATTCTTGATATGCTCGTGCAACTTTTTTTTCAAAATATTTGAGAGATGAACAGGATTGCATTAACAAGTATCTAAGCATTTTCATTGAATTCCAAATAGTTTTCAGAATCACTGAGATTAACAGATTGTCAGGGTCTTTTGTCCATATAAAGGTCATGGAACATCGTTATTGAATTGCACAATTCACAAAGTATTATTATTAGAAGTCCAGGAAACGGTTTATGTGCAAACTATAACTACATTTTCATCACATTCTTTTCTTCACTCTACGCCAAAAGCGGTTTTTTTTTACAGATCTATAAATACGAGTTCGTGGGAACTATATGTTCTCCCCAATGGAGATTTTCATTTTCTTTCATTTTATTTATTTTTTGTGTGGTGTTTTTTTTTGCTTGCTTGGTTTGTCAAAATGTGTGCCAAATTTGTACGTCGCTTCTATAATTAAACTTCATCATATACAATTCGCTTGATATTTTCTTCGTTTGTGTCAGCAGCTTTAACCGATATTTTCAGAGCACAGCACGAGTTTCTTCACATTTTCTTTTTGGTTAGTATGTATTATATGTATGTATATGTTGTATTTTATGCGTATGCAGTTGTGTATTGTTCAAATGGGAGGGAGAGGAGAGCACGAGTATATATATTTACTTTTCGTTCGTTATAATAAAAATTCGCAAAAAAAAGTTCGCTAGTTTTTATTTGATATATTCTTAATTGTACTAGAGCCTTTTGGCTTCGGTTAGCAACGATTTTCGACTGAGCGCGCTAGAAAATTGTCAACTTTTTGATGGGGGGCCGCTACCCTGGCGCTATGTGATCTCTGAATCTCTTTGTGTCTGCACACGGCACGACGATAGCGACAATGCCGAAACGCTCCCAACGTCCCAAAACGATAGGGATGACTATATTGTCAAAGAAAAACATACGTAAAACAGCACAACAAATAATGACGCATATATATAGTAGACGATATATACGATTTTTTAATGCGATCGTTGTACCAAACACACAAAAAATTAACCTAACATTTGTGTTTGGAGAATTTTCCAGCTTTTTTGGTTTGGACCCAAGACAGAAAAGCATATTGAAAGATCCTTTATGAAATCATTTATCACCAGTTCAATCAATCAATCAATAATGATCAAAGAAAAATATTTTCCAAGTTTTAATTAATAGTTTTGAATCAAAATTGTTACTTCAGAGCTTATACCCATTTTTTTGTGTCAGTTTGTTATCATTTTATTTCAGTTTTTAGTTAGTACTCATGTAAAAAGATATACTTGATTGAATTATTAACGTTTTGTTTAAACATTTATCACACCTTTTAAACAGAGCATCTAATCGTCGAGCATTTAAGTTCATTTGACATCATTTGTGGTTATGTTGTACACAAATTAACCTGCACATTTGCATTTAATTAAAAATTATAGATGCATCGTTTTTATAAACATCTTTTCGGTATAAAAATTAAATTAATGGGGCATGGGCACGTCAATGTACATCAATCAAATCGAAAATAGCAAACACATACACGTATGTGTATGCATGTGTATTTGCATGTATGAATATGTACGTATTAAAGTACCGATTGGAATAGAACAGAGGCTGCGAAAATAGAAAACACTAACTGAAGCATGTCAAAACAACTTAGATCTTATAAGTTGATCAAATACAAGATATCCTACATTATACAAAAACTACAATTTACATGTAGCATATATTTTTAAGAATAAAATATATCAATTTTAATTCTTTTCGAGATATATCTTTGTTGAAGTCCCTCAGCAAAGCTGTTATTTTTTTTTAACAGAAAATCACGTTACAACAGCTGTTAAGTTTTGTATAAGAGTGTTAAAGGTCTGTTACTCCTGTCACAGCAAGCAACCCTGTCTTTTTGAAGAAACAAAAATGTAAACAACCTAAAATAAAAAATGCAAATTAAAGTGAAGTGTGCTTGCCAAAATAAAACATTTAAAAATTTCAAAGGGTATTTAATGAAATAAAACTGCAAAACTAATGAGCGTTGCCTTCAGGTATGCACACACCTTCGTTAACACAAATATTGTACACACATTTAATAGACACACCATGTGCTTTTAATACATATTAATACATAAAGGTGTATGCATTAATAATTGCATTTCTACTTATAAATATGATACGAAATTTGGCAACGCGCCTGCGCCATTAGCTGCGTTGTGTGTTAGAATGAAATGGTTATATGCAACTGCGCAAACGAGTCGACTTATCCTTTTCAATCAACAACGACCACAGAGAGTGTGAGAAATAACATGAGCAACGGCAACATCGCTGGCACTTGACAAGTTGTCGACAAGTGTACAAGATTAGAAAGACTATAATTCAAAGGCAACTTTGTGCCCAGCTGAGTTAAATACATATCTGCTCTTTAAACAGAGAGAGAGAGGGAGAGCTCTTTTAAAGAGTGTCTATAAATCTCAAGAGAGAATTTTATATCTTAACTATTTATAGGGCATGCGATCCCAAAAGCGCAAAGAGATTATTAAAGAACTTTTAAAAAATCACTCACCCGCTTGGAGCTTTTCTCGATTTCCTTCTCAAAATCCGTAAGAGGTGTTAAGGCCACGTGCACATCCTTAATAATGTCCCGAAATGAGCTGTTAGCAGAAATACAGTCCAAATCAAATATGAACATAAATAACATGCAATGGATAAATACCTATTGTGATCTTCAAGATTGATGCTAGTGCTACTTGATTTAATTATGTCCACTTTGCGCTTCTTCGACACTGTAGAGCTACTTGCTGTTGCCGGCTGATTATGACTGGACGTTGCTGTTGTAGAGGTTGCACTTGCAACAGATGGAGTTGTCTTGTTGCTACTGCTAAGATTACTGCTTGAATTGGAGCTAATGCCACTGGGACCAAGCAGGTTGGAGCCATTGTTTGCGGGCGTACCAGCGCCCAATATACTGTCAAAATTGCTAACATTGCCCATAGAAGAAGCTGTTGAATCCTTCAAGGCGTTATTGTTATTGCTTATGCTGCCGCCCGTACTGGATGTGGCATGCAGATCAGTTCCAAAACCGCCGCTTAAATTGCTAGCCAATTGCAATTTGCCCGCTGTATTCGAATGTGCGGATGTGCTCAGATTCTGAGGATGATTACTGTGATCGCCTAAGGAGGCAACAACGCTGCTGCCGCTGCTCGAGACGTGTGCAACAGCGCTTTGATTCGTTGGCTGACTGGAGGCACTGGGCATGTTGCTGCTGCTTGTGGCAATGGTTGTGTTGCTGCTGTTGCTACTACTGGCAGCTGCTTCCTTGCTGCTTTCCTTGTTCTTCGATGACTTTGAGGATTTTTCGCGCGACGATGACGACGATGAAGATGACGAAGAAGCTGATGAGTGTGCAAAGCTATTGTTTGATGAATTGCTACCGCCATCCTTATCCTTATCTTTGTCCTTGCTGGAACCAGAGCTGGACTGTTTACCAAGACTTTTACCATGTTTGTCCTTATAGCTACCGCTGGAGCTGGTAGCTGATGATTTGGTGCTTGATGATGTATTGCTTGGCCCAATTGCGCTACTCACATTGCTGACTACAGCAGGTACAGTGTTGCTGTTTGAAGAGCTAATGCTACCCGCAATAGCGGCAACATTACTGCCAACACCAGCAATGGCTAGGCTGGTGCTTGTTTGGGCACTCGTTGTGGTAGAGGCACTGTTAGCGGATAGAAAGCTGCCTGCAGCTGAAGTGTTGGCTGCAACAATTGCATTGGCGGAGCTTGTGGCATTTGGCAAACCAGCTGATGCCGTAGAATTGTTGTTGCTGTTGCTGCTACTGCTCGAAGATGATGATAAAGATGATTTGCCCGAGGCATTCGATTTGCGCTGCTTAGATGTGGACGAAACGCTGCTGCCACCACTAGAGCCAATACCACTCGATTGACTTGTGGCACTACTAGTGGCAAGCGTGCTGCTGGTGATCTTGATACTTGTCGCTGATGTAGAGGCTGAGTTCATAGTCGAATCAATTTCCTTCTCGGGCGACGAGCACGAATCCGAGGAGGTGTCATGTTGTATGGGTTTGTAGGGTGGTATGGTTTTGACGTTTCCGCCCTTTTTCTGCAAAATATATGACAAGGCATGAGTGGAGTGAAGAACACATTGCACACTTTATCATTACATACGCACCAATTTACTATAATGATGCTGACAATAGCCGCAATATTTGACATTGTCCAAATAGTTGCCAGCCTCCTCGCAGAGGAGTCCCAAACTCTGGGCACAGGTCACATGGAACTGTTGTTTGCAGTTCGCCTTGTTGCACTGCATGCAGGCACCAACGTTGGCGCGATTTGGCTTTCCAATCTCCAGACAAATGTAACAAGCTATCAAATGGAATTGAGTTAGTTTCGATATTCGATAAAGGATATATATATTTCACTTTTTGAGTATCGTTCCTGCGGTATTAATGTCAATATAATGGGCTCCATGGTCGTCACATTACCAAAGCGTATCTCGGGTATATACAAAGCACAGACAACATGTGCCCAGCCACTGGTGTCTGTCTTCTTGAGAGCTCCATCTCGCGATGGGCAAATCTCACAGCGAACACGCGATGTGCGTTCCTGGGACTCGCATTTGCGACAATACCAGGGTCCTGTGGGTACGGTAACGATGCCATAGCATGCCTGATGCACGGCAACCGTACAGTTTTGGCCGTCACAATAGACGAGCGGGTTCTCCGGCCACCCCCGCTCGTCGGAACAAACGCAACAACCGCCCACCATTTCCTTCATATCGTCCAGCTTAAACTTTTTAATTTTGATAAGTTTTCGATTCAGGTTGGTGGAGTGAATGGTGTCGTCGTTGCTGCTGGAGTCTAACAACTCCAGTTTTGCATTAAGTGATGAAGAAATTGCGTCTGCCTTTCAACACCCACTGCAACAAAAGAATCAAACATATTTTAGGATATTTATACATTTTTGTTATGAGGAAACAACTTATTTAGAGTCGAAGTGGGGCAAGGTTAACTACAAATTTTCTATATTGTCTTGTTATGCTAACTGATCTTCTGATCTAGTTTTAAACTGATTTTTAAGATAGTTCGAAACGTAGATTGACTTATCAAAGTTAAAGATACATTTGCCATCTGTTCGTTACTTAAAGTTATAGAAAACTTTAGAATTAACAAAAAGATATCATTAATACATCAATAGATTACTTATAAACATAAAACATTTAAATGCATGAGCAAAACCTGATTGCTTGACAAACGTACATATGAACGTACAAAATCTAAACGCTATTGAATTATTACAAAATTACATTTATTATACTCTGATACCGAACTTGAAAGAGTATATTGGTTTTGTGTCCGTGAGTGTGAACTCCACTTATTCGGACACCCACAGCTAGAATTACCACATTTCGTGCAATATTATCAGCTAAATCCCCCAAAGACCTATATAACAATATCACACCCACACCTGCCCCCTGCCTCTTTATACGGTTAAGTATAAATGCATTAAAATTCCTACAGGTGTCTTTTCCAGCTACATATCCAATTAGATGTAAGCAGCCTTGTTTTTCAGATTTAAATTGGTAAAAGGATTTAATGAGAGTTTGATATATTTATGCATACCAGAAAATTATTTGATGAGGTCAATTGGCACGTGAACGCAGTTGACCAACCTCAAGCAGTGTATAGGGCTAAAATTAAAAAAAAAAAATTGTTAAAAATAAATTATATTCTCAAGTCAGAGTATCGATGACTTGCGTTATCGATATAATCTCTATCCAATTGGCAATTATATTACAGGTGCCATTCGCAAGGTCATTTGCCGAATGCATAAACAAAAACGAAAACAATACAAATACAACAAGGTGTAGGCCGGGCCGGGCCGGTTTATTAAATAATACTTGACGTTCATTGTGTGCCAGAATGAGATAGCATATGCGTCACTGAACACAGATGAAAACTTGCTGATTCTGTTTGCAAAACGTAAAAGCACATACACACACACACATATATATATACATACGAAAGTTCTCAATGTCAAGGTATATTTTGTTTTTAGCTGCAAGCACTTTGTTGTTGTAATCGATGTTAATTAAGGACACACAAATTATGTCGATAAACTTATCAGCATCGCTGCTGCAGCGGCACAATAATCGAACCTCATAAAAATACCAACAAATTTCGGTTACGTGCGCGCCGCACAATGATCACACAAATACACACACACACACATACACACACTGATTCGAACGGATGGGCATTCCACTGTGTTTCGTTGGTTCATTGAACTTGTCGTTGGCCACAAAAAAGATGTTTTTTATTATTGCTCCGATGTAAACAAATGCACAGTCGGAAATAACACAATGTATGGAACATTTTTAAAATCTAGTTTATAAATTCATTCTACTTTGATTTTGTACCACTGTACAGTATCACATTTGATTTAATTAGCACGAAAATTATGCACATGCATATGTGGGTCGCATCTGCAGAGATTTAACAACAACAACAAGGGCACAGCCGAGTGCAACGCTGGCTTTCATTCATACTTGGTGTGAGCGCCTATATACGGGTGTCTATCCATACCGTTATTAGGTCAACGTGTTGCCAACTGCCGAAAACGCAGTGCCAGCAATGCTTCTGTGAGCACCAATAACAGTGTAAGTGAAAAAAAAAACTATTATGCACACACACATATATAAAACGAGGCCGCGCAGCACGCAGCTTTTGTAATGTTTACAATACGCAACGATGTAGGAGCAGGGAGCAGCGGTAGAGCAATGCACTTTCGACAAGAACGCCCACAAGCAGACAGATACATACAAAGATTAGATGTACATACGCATATCTGTATGTATGTATAAATGTGTGTGCACATAAAGCGAAATGCCGCATAAAAGGGAGCGCGTTGGGGGAGGAATGTAACGGCACTCTATATAAACACATATATACATCTGCATGTATGTCGTTGTTTGTGTATATGTATACATAAGTATTTCATCACTTGCAAAGATGCTCAAAAAGGGGGCTGGAGCTGGGAGTTGGAGCAGGCAGTGAGTTCAAGTTGCGAGGGTGGTTTGTGTTCCGCTTTCACACTTAAAGCATGCCACATTGAATTGAATTTCAACCAGTTTTCCACACAAGAAATTTGTGTGTGTATACCCGAAGCTTGAACTTATTGATTTTCTGCGATTTCATTTAAATTAAAAAGCTGGAGCCACTTTAAAACTTCATCACATTCACTGGCAGGGTGAAAATTTAACCGAACAAAACAACAATATGGACAATAAAACTAGTTTTGGACCAAAAACAACATAAAAATGCGCGCGGTCAAAGTGGTCAAGCAACGCAAAGCGGCACACACACACACACACACTCACACGCATATATACATAATGTATATACTTATGTACACACGTATGCTATATACATCAAATTAAACAGAAACGAAACAAATATCTGTTTAGGGAGCGGCAGCAGGCCCACAAAAAACTAATGTTTGTAACTTTATTGATTGGTGTTTGTTGTTTTAAACATTTTCTTATTGGATAAACTCGGCACAGTGTGAGTATCGATTTTCTTTACCGAGCACTTGTGAATTTTAGTGTGCTTTTCACTTAACAAAGCACTCCAATTTGACTGCTCTTTTGTTTTGCTTTAAATTTGGAAGTTGCCAACGATATGCCGAACGATTTTTTTTATTATTGACCGTTAGAGCCGGATAGCGACAGCTCAGCCGCCCACGAGTTACAACGCACGCAAGTAAAATAATCAACACACAAAAAAAAGGCGCTGAACATCCACCAGCAGCAGCAACAACAACAACAGTATGCACGAGTATTTACCTTGTAACTTGTTTGTTGTTGTTTCGCTCGCACATCAAACCAACTCGATTATACGCCCGAATGAGACAACAACACCTGCACACTGACTGCTGTATACAAATGCAGTTTGTCGACGAAGTATTCGACCTGCTCGATTTGTTTACTGGACTAACAGCTTTAACGATGCTTTGCGGTTATATTTACCAACCGCAAATGATTATTATAACTACGTTTATTATTCGATTTTCAACTTTTACAGCAAATTTGGATCACTGCGACCGTGACTCGCAATGGTAATTTACTAAGAACAAGAAAACAATCGATCTTTTGTCAACAAAACAAGTTGGCAGCACGGAACAGCTCAACCATGCGTTCGCAGCCAACATAACGTATTGTTAAGTGTTTCGTTAAATTACACTGTTAACTAACATGAACATCACAGACCAGTTATTAAAGGGACAGGTTTTTGAATTTAAAGTGCTGCCAATATAGCTGCTGCAAAAGTTTGTGTATGCAAGTATGTTTCTAATTTAAAAAATATCTAAACAAAAATGAAAGTCATTTATTCTTTGCTTCTTTTTCATGCACCAGCTGACTATAAAAGAGTCTGCAATCTACCAACGTAAGTGGTTTGCTTTAACGTTGCGACAATGTTAACTAACATAACATAACATCTCTTGTTACAAGTCTGAGTATAAATTAGTCTATGTTCAACGTACTGGAACTGCAACAGCTGTTGCGAAAAATCAATTTTGCAAATCTCGTCCTAGTCTGTGCATATTTCATCTAAAATAAAACGAAAATGCCCTCAAAATCAGACTGTTTCATTGTGCTGCCTGAAAACTGTGCTTCTGGCTGCCTAATTTTCGGTCGCAACGCTGACGATGCATCAGCGGTGGGTGGAGTTGGCGTGGCAACGGAAATCTGCTACTATGATGTCAGCGACGTACTGGAGGGGAAGGTAAGACAGACAGACAACAGAAAGTTAAAAAGTAACAGTTGGCCAAAAAGCTTGAATGAATCATCCTAACATATTTTAGACTGACGGTGGCGCAGCGCTGGAACCGGCTGGCGATGCGCTACGCGTAATTTTGCAAAAACCCAAGCCTGGCCTTTGGGGCGGCGATTTTGGTGCTAATGAAAAAGGCGTGGCCGTCAGCCTCACCTGGAGTGACGGTGAGGAGGAGGCCACAGACACGAACTGCCTGCTAGGCACGGATATTGTGCGGTAGGTAATCAAAACAAACATATTGTTCATATATTTAAATAATTTTATTGTTTATATTGCAGCATTACTTTGTCCGAGTCCCAGGATGTGGAGTCCGCCGTAGACCTTATTGGTGCTTTGGTAGCTAAGCACAGCAACGACACCGCCAAGCTGAACTTTATTGTGTGCGATCCAACGGCCGCCTGGTTGCTGAGCAGTACCGGTAAAGTGTGGGCCGCCGAGAAATTGCAAGCCAGTTGGCTGCGTTTGCCTAGCGGTGGCCTTGCCGTCACCACCACCGTGGACAAGTCTAGCGAAGGCTTGGATACTGCCGCCAATTTTGCGGCTGCCCATGATGCTGAGGCGCAGGCGCCCGATGCAGATTGGTGCGGTCCAAAACCAGCTGGCGATGGCAGCTACACGCAACAGGATATGTTCGAGACACTGCGCTCGGCCAGTGGCCCTGAATCGCGGGCGGCCAATGTATCGGTGCTGAGTGGCAAGGGCGGCAGTGGATCGATTTCATGCCACTGGTTCACGGGCACACCTAATGCCGCCGAGTCTGTTTTCAAGCCGTTTGTGTTTGCGCCCAAGCCGCGAATTTCACCACTTACCCAGGTGCAACCGGAGGCGGAGCAGACGCTGTTGCATAGCTTGCATGGCAATCGAAAGCCGGCTGCACTGGAGCATTTGAGGAGCTTGGAGCGCTCCTGTGTGGATGAGTTGAACAATTACTTTTCAATACAGGATCATGCCAGTGATGAGCTGGACGAACTGCTCAAGGATTGCGTTGAGGCTGAGGTCAAATTCTATCGCTAGTCCGATTTTGCAAAACGCACATATATATTGATATTGATATTCAACTAGCTTGCAACACAAGAACACGACGACGACGATGCGACTCGTGCGATTTAAGTAGATGGAAGTATTTATAAGAATACTCGGAATTGATTTATTTGACCTGCGAACTACTATTTATGAATTTCCCTGTGTGTATTCCATAATTTTACATTGATAGTTTATTATTTATTATGTTTTGTGTTTGTTTAGCTTTTGCGTGATATTTAAAAGTTTCTTTTTTTTATATAGAAGAACACTTTAATGTGCAATCTCAATCTTAACTTCTTAAGTATTATGCATGTCATTCCATTTTACATTTTTGTGTTTAGTTGCATTCCAAAATTTACGATTTACGATTTACATACTTGCATACAATTATATGAATACATATTTATTATACATACATATAAATATATATATAATATAGCTCTCAAATAAACGCATAAAAGCTGCATTTATATAAAACTAATATTCAAGACTCCAATTTTTTTAATTACAATTAATTTTGATGAGCATTTAGACGGATTCCACAACCAGATTCGTTTTAAAAATTGTGCTCTCATTATGCAAAGCCTCCAGTTTGGTGATTTCAAACGCTTGATACACCTCCCGAAAGTCCATTATGTTCCGGGGCGAGCTGTCCATCCAGAAGCGATCGAATTCGAAGAACAAATAGCAATACAATTTGTGAAAATCTTCCAGCGTGCTAAAACTTTGCTTGTGCAAGGCCACCTGATTGTAAAAGTGCGTCTTGGCCGCTCCCGTTCGCACCAAATTAAATGCCAGAGCGGTGAGATTGATTCCAACAATGGCATAAGTGTAGCCCAGTGTCGGATGCATTGAGTGCAGCAGCACATGCTTTGCTGCATCATTATAGGCGCTGGCAAAGTACAGTAGATTCTCTAGACCCAGCATGCCCATGCCACGAAAGTCTGTCTTTGGATCGTCACCCTGAAACCCGATATCCTGCCACTGCTTGGAGATGCGACCGCTAAGTGGTGTTTCTGGCATTAAAAGTTGCCAGAGTTGGAGCAGCTTTTGCTCATGTTCCAAATTATCCGAATCATATGGCTCGGCGCGCAGCTCCTCCACCACATGCATAAGACGTTGATAGCCCCATATGGTTGTTACACAATTGCCAAGCAGCCTGCCAAAATCCGGATGCACATTGCTCTTAATTCGCTTTACACGCGACACTATTTGAACGGCACGAGGAGCTGCAATACAAAAAAAAGTATAATGACTGAAATACAGTGTGATATTGCAAAACATTACTTACCAAAGTAGAGTAACTCCTTGTCTGACGCATAGGGACATGCCTCATCCAGTTCGAGCAACATTGCCTTGATTTCTGGCTGTTTTGATTGCAACAGCGAACGCTCGATTTGGCGGCATCTCGGGGCACCTGCCTTGGCTCCATAACAGATGCGTTGAAGTTCGCAGAGGCGGGTAAAGACGTGAAGAAACCATTTAATAAATGGTCGTATATAGCTAAAGATAAACGGCAGTAATTTGTCCAGTAGAAACATTGTAAAAAATTGCTAAGTTTTATCGAAAATTTTAACTTTTGTTTAGCCCTGCGTTGTCATGGTTCCGTTTAAAATCTGTGCAGTAAAATAATAAGCACTTGCAATTTTAAGATGACGTGTTTTTATTATGTACGTAGATGGATATCACTTGTTATTTACATCTGTTTTAAGATTGATGCAACAATTACTACAACAAAAAGAACGACAGTGAAACTGTTCTTTTTTTTCTTTAAAGCACTTTGCTTTGTAGCAGTGCTGGTTAATGCTTCTAGTAAAATCAGCTGTTGAGTTCTTATCAAAACATAACTTTACAACACTAACGACGTAAGCAATGCAAATCAGCTACTTGAAACTGACGTCGGCTTTGTTTGAATATAAAAGCAATAAAATAAATCAAAGTGCCGAAAACTATTTTGCATATTTCTAAGTATTTTGATTTTGTTAGCTTAAAGGCTTGAAAGCTCTTAATGTGCATAATATCATTAATCATTTTGTCAAACATTATTCTATTATTATTTATAAAAACATCTTTAACAGATTTAAACTTATTTTAAAAGTTTACTCCTGTTTCTAATGCCAGATAATGTTTACTTTTGTGTGCAGCTTATCGATTGTTAAGGGCCAAAAATGATAAGCCCAAATTGCTAGTAAAATAGTGTAGTAAAACCGGTGCCGGCTGATTTTTAGTCTCAACGCAACGTTATCAACTACTTAATAGCTTAGTTACAATCCAACATTTGGAGGCAGCAGTTGTTTGTTGTCATTGTGTTCAAGCGAGATAAGCATCGAAAATGAGAGCTCAAAACGGCAAACTTTGGTCAACTTTGCACGAGGGTACGTTAAGTGAAAGTGTCATATACATACATACATACACACGTAAAGGTGTAAATTCTTAAGTTAAGTATTTCCATCTCGGGAAAAGATGCTCGTTCTTTGAGAAATTGCATTCATAATCCCTAAAGACACATGCCATTGAAACACATTTGATTACTTTTTAAGCATTCTTTTCTTTCTTTTAATGTGCATATCTAATTTTTGAATTTTAATATATTTTAAATAGGAAAATATGAGGTGCGCAGTTTGTCCTTGGCGGATTTAGAGGAATCGCTTGATGTAAGTATGCACTTACAATAAAAACACAACGTTAATAAAAGCAATTGCTAGCGCGTAACAATATCACGCAAATTGTTTGCATGTGTTGAGTTTGTTCTAACAACAAATTGAGAATCGCAATTTTTGCAATTAGTGTTGCGAAAGCTTGACAAAAGCAGTTTTGAGCGCCGGTTGAAACGTGGCGTCGGTGGTGTAATGGTTAGCATAGTTGCCTTCCAAGCAGTTGACCCGGGTTCGATTCCCGGCCGACGCAGTTTCGCTTTTTGCAACATTTTCAAATTTATTTAAATTTTTTACTTTATATTTTAGGTGCTTGACGGCTCGTTCTTCATTAATGAATCTGTATGCATAGGCTGTGAAATAAACTTGCCACAAAATTCGCAAGCACGTAAGGAGTTGAAGGAGTTGTGCCGTATAACAGCTCAGGATGGTGTCTCTCTCTTTGTGCGGGACTTGGAAAGTGGACGCATTGTGGCTGTGGCCTTTAATAAACTGCAGTTTGCTCCACCACCTGGCGAGGATAACTTCTTTGTCAAGTTTCGCAATGAGCAGGTGACAAGCCCTTCGGCAATGTGCCTTATGGACTATATGATAACGATGGATGCAAAGATCGATGTTCTTGCGGAGTACAATATGGATTGTGTTTTGGAGCTAATGTATCTAGCGACTTTGCCGGAATTTGAAAGACGTGGATTGGGTCGTGCTCTGGTTGAATTAACCATTCAGCTTTCGCGCGAGGTGCAGCAAGGTGGTCAAGCATTGGAGGATGTAGCTGAAGAGTTGCGGGACAAACGACCAGCAGCTGTTACTGCACTCTGGACATCAATATATACCCAAAAGATTGGCAAAGCGGTGGGCTTCAGGGTGTTGAATACGGTGCCATTTACTGAATTTGAGTTTGATGGCAAACGTTTTGATGAACGTATTGATCCCCAGCATGTATTTAGTGAGCATGTTATGTACAAATTGTAAAAATCATATTGATTCGATTACTTAAAAGACAATAAAACAATTAAAACTAAAAAAAATATTTCAATTGGCCAAAAAAGTGAAATGTGCGTCGGCCGGGAATCGAACCCGGGTCAACTGCTTGGAAGGCAACTATGCTAACCATTACACCACCGACGCCGTCTGTGAGAGTGTTCATTTGTGTGTACTTAAGTAACATAGAATTTTTGGCTGTTTGCAGATGCGATTTTATGTTAACATTTGACGTTAACAGAATTATGTTGTTTCTTGAATGTTATCAAGGACTATGTTATGCACAGAAAGCTGAGTGCTACAATAAATTTACAGTTTGAGAGCAATCAGAGCCCATGAAAAATGGTTGAATTGCATTTTTTGCTATCATTACATGTATTTCTAGTTCTCAAAGTGAAGAATTTTTTTTCATTTTGCTTTTTAAATATATATAAATATATACCCATCTTTAATATTTATCTTTGGTTTTTATGCATTTCAAAATAAGACCTTGTTCATTGATTTCATAACCCTTAACACTACCCTTAGCAATATACTAGAACCTAAAATGGTACCAAGAGATTAGGTTATGCAGCAGCGTTAAATGTATCTGCTAATGCCGAGGGGCAACCCTTTATTGAGTCCATTGTTGATTTCAATTTTTGCACTTTACATAAGCATGATTGAAAAAAAAAACCGAAACTTTTCAAATGCGATTAAAATTTACACACACACACAGACATACATACTCGTTGAGGCTTGCACTCAAGAGGATTTTTTTTATTTTCTATGTCATCCTTAATGCTCAATGTCAACACTGTGAATGGACGTGGACAAGGATCGGGGATAAGCAGCAGGGACAGCAAGCAGTGTGATAAGCATTTCCCTAGTTTACTTGTCTGCCTCAACAATACATTTTGGTTTTTAATTAGAATTCGAATAAAAAAAACGAATCGTTCCTTGTGCAAAATGACAATGCATTTGAGGTTGAGGTTGAGGCGCAACCCCCTTCGCAACGCAAGGCAATTGCGTGTAATGAACGGTTATAGGGACCGGGGGGCACTAGGTAGGGTAAGTCCTTACATTCATTCGTATATGTGTGTGTGTGTGTGTGTGTGTGTGTGTGTGTAGAGGCGGTTACGCATGATTGTGCTATATGACGTGTGCATAATTCACAGTTTGATATCCACTAGAACATTGTTACTCTCAAAAAGTACTTGATTAAATGGGGCTTTAATTATATGGTAACATCTATGGGAAAATGTAGCAGGTGATTATAAACTTGAAATTAAATTATTTTAATTTTGTATACAATATAAATGTATGTAGTTTTTATACCCTTAACCCACAAAATGGGTAAGAAATTGTAAAATGGTTTTGTGCAAAAGTGTGTAACAAACAGAAGGAAGCATTTCCGACCCCATAAATTATATATATACGGCCAAGTCGATATAGCCATGGCTTTTTGCCTATCTGTATGGACGCGCCGATCTTAGAGTCTATAATAGCTAGCGACTCCAGATTCGAAACCAATGCTCCCCAATACCTTGAGCAGAGCAAGATTGTTTCAAATTATCGATAGCACTTCTAGCTTCCAATGTACACATGTAATCGATAGCAAAAAGCACTTGTACATCAAAATTCTAAAAATGAGGCTTAAAACAATGGATAAAATAAAAAACATTTTAAAAAAATTGTACAAAATTGGTTAAGCAATACGTTCACTTTGTATGAGTTACATATCGGTATGTCCTAGTCGAGATCTCTCGTCTAGAGCCATCGAACTTGTTTGTATCATGAATTCATTAACCTTTTTATACCACCTTTAATAGTGCTTCCTATCGCAGAAGCTAACAGACTTCTTATTAAATAGACTATTATTCTTTTTTCAGAGACAATTGACAATGTAAAAAGCAAAATGGATATGAATTTTTGCTACATATAAACTAGTCTATACTAAATTATTGTACTCATAGCCCACGAAATAGGTGAAAAGGGGTGGATCTCAAAGACTTTAAGAGCTAAGGACATAACATTCTGTATTAAAGTTCTCCTATAGCACAAGAAGTACAAATTTGCTATTAATTAACGATAACTTTCCGGGTTTTCGATGAACACTTATAATCGATAATGAGAAAATGTTTAATTTTTAAGTTCTGATAATAGGATTTGAGACTAGGACTAAAACAATGAACTTTTCAAATCAAATTGATCAAAAATGGCTGTATGCCTTATATAACGGGTTAAGGGTTTGCCTAGTAGGGATTTCTCGACTTGAACCCTTTTATTTATTTAATTTTGTCTGGACCTCATAAAATTTACTTTACCTAACCATACTCAAAATAAACTGTGTAACGTTATATGTACGTGTTTGCACTTGATGTACATTTAAGCTTCAAAAATGTCAAGTTTCATTAAAATGCATTCAGAAGTTTTTTTTATAAAAAAGATAAAAAATCTATACATTTAAAATATTCGTCTGAATTTATATAAAAAGGAAAGCTTTCCAATTGTTAAAATGAATACGTACTCAACTTAAATTTGTCTTTTATCAGAACATCAGAACCAACATCTTGGCGTTTTATAGCTATGCTAAAGCCATATTGCCATTAAACTACCGCTTCATAAAAGAGAAAAACTATATTGAAATGAGGCCCGTTCAGGCCACTTTCCATTTGGTATCCTTAACTGCCATCGGATGTTGACTGTTAACTGTTGTTGCCACTAGGCAACAACTTGATCAAATTGAAAACTAATTTGTTTATACAGCTGCACAAAACGAGCAGCGCCGGCAATGAAAACAACAAAACAACAACGAAACAACGGATGCAAAGGCAAAACAATTTGTTTATAATATGGACGGGCAGACATCGTCAGCGTCATCGTTGCCCTTCCGATGATGATGATGATGTGGCATGCAGCTAAAGGGAGGGGCAGCAACAGACCCAGGAAAAGGAAAAAAGGACAACAAACAAACTTTGCTTTGGGCTTAAAGGGAAGGCGCATCAAAGTAAACTGAGGTAAGGGTGCACTGAAAAAAAATATATTTTACAAAAGCAATAAGCTTAAGCTTTTTATTTTAAGGATACAAATTAAAGTTGGTTATTTTTATAGTTTTTAAAAATACAACTCATATTTCTTCTTTTTTTGATGAAATAATACAAATAAAAATGTAAAAGCTATAACTTTTTACTCGGAAGCTGTGGCTAAAAATATTCAGAAATCTTCTTGTATAATCAATAAACACCTTGAATTTTGTAAGCTGCAACGCAAACGAAAACATTTTTTTTGAAAAAAAATTTTGCTTAACAACCAGCAATAAAGGTGGAAGCCTAAACTGCATGTTAAACTTCTGTCTGTGTTTATCAACGAAACAGGGAAAACCCCGAACACACATTATAGAGCTGTTCAGTGTGACCGTTTTAGCATTTTTGGGCTAAAATGCTGAAATCAAATGTCCAAGGGTCCACTGTGTAAAGTTTTTTGTTGCTTTAAAAAAATAGTTTTTTTTCGATCTTTTACGTTTTTTTATAACCGTTTGCTTTATTTCAACTCATATACATATATTTTTCGCTATGTGTATGTATGTAAACAGAATGATTGTTGTTTAGTGGTAGTCGTTCTCGCATATTTTGACACCCCTGTCAGAGTGTATGTTGTTTGAGTGCGCCGTAAACTATGCAGCAAAAATTCTTGCAGCAGACGCATTTTAATGGAGTTGTTTGGTGCTAGCAGGAATCGTCGAGACAATGCAAATATTTGCATTTGTCTTCGTGATTAGCTAATGCTTAAAAATTATGCTGGTTGACAAATTTGTTATAAGCTAGCTGTCATTAGATTGTTGTTTGAGGTCTTTGTTTGGTTGCAACAATCCATTAATTAGACTTAGACGCTGCCCGAGAAATGCCAATGCTCAAAGGAGCAGCATTCAAAAATTTTGCAGCTGTGTGCTTTCTCTAAAGTCCTCACACCCAACCCACTAATCATATCCAGCTGCACACTGTGCGCTGTGAAAAAAGTCTAGTTAAACAATGTACTTGCACCATGCCACTTGAATGGCACTCGGGCAATAATTCCGCTTAAACAGATAAACGCGTTCGAAATCAAAGAACAATTTTAATGTGTCCCATACACCATATGAAAATCAGATAACCCCTACCATTCTCCCTGCCAACAACTCAAACTTAATAAGCTTATAACACCCTCGAAATGCAACCCTGGAGAGTCACAACTTTCGACTGCTGCTCGCTGATTGGCCAGCAATACAGTTTGGACTCCGCCCTGTTGGCAATGCTTTTTTGTTGTTGTTGTTTTGTTTTGATGTGGCAGCGCCATCACAGATATGATAGACAAAGCTGTTGTACGGTGAGTTTATCCGGGCAGGAGCTGCAACCCCTGCGTTCAGCTCTTATCAGACGCATATCCTTTGCCAGGGGCCCAGGCTATGTCATTCGGTTTGTGGCTGTCGGCGCGTTCGCTACCAATTCGCGCTTCAAATGTGAAACGAAATTTTAAATTGATGTTTGGAAATTAATAATAGGTTTTAAGCATGCATGCATCGAAGTAACAATGTGTTGAAAGTTTTGATATAACAAATAATTGATGTGCAATACCAAAGAATATTGAATTTAGTGTGTTTCTTCTTAATACTGTGGATAAATTGGATACAATCACTCGATAAAGGTAAAACACCTGCTGTTCTTTACCGTCGGTGTAGCTTTTTGGTGTTTGAGCTACGTATTGAACTGAGTGTTGGATGTTGTGAAATTTATAAAAAGTAAAAAAGAAAAATATTTCAGCACAAATTGGATAAGAGTTTCATGGAAAAAATATGTATCTTTCAGGACAAATTGGAAAAGAGTTTTTCGGGATTATCCCAATCTAAGTGAACTTCAATAAACTTTCAAAAGCACTCTTAAAAGTCTATTTAAGATTATTTATCATTTACGCTTAAGCATAATTCTTTAATTTCGATTCGCTCGTTATTTTATTTATTGATTTAAACCTCATTAAAATTCAAGCTTTTTTTGCTATCGATCCCATGTTTATATTAAAACCAGAAACGTTATCGATACTGGGTGAGCTTTAGTTCCGAATCTGTAGTATTTAGTTCTTACAGTCCCTAAGATCCATGCGCTCATACATACGGACAGACAGACATTTCTATATTGTTGCTGATCAAGAATATATATACGATTTGAGGTTGGAGATGCATTCTTCTGTCCGATACATACTTTTGCACAAAACCATTATACCATTTTTTACCCATTTTATGCGTTGAGGAAAAAAAGAGTTAAAATGTAAACATTCTTAAGACTTATGTTTTTAAAGTTCAATTTAAATCTTAAAGTACGACAATTTGAATGTATTTAAATTCATAAAGAATATCGATTTAAAGTTAACCCAAGCTTAGTTAAATGACAACATATATCACCAGATAATTTGTTTCAATTGAAAAATACCATTCAAAATTGATATGTAAATAAGGAATTGCCAAAGGGTTGATTCTTAAAAAAACCCTATTATTTATGGTTAACTGTTTCGATAAATTCATATCTAGTTATTGTCTGCCCTAAGCCACATAAATTTCTTATCTTATCTGTAAAAGTCGAATGTTAAACATGTTTATTATCAAATCAACAACTCAATAAGTACTTACAACACCAACACTAAATGATAAGGTTGCAACATTTACATAAAAAAAGAAAAACGATAATCAATTTGTGTATTTCATTTTTATAGAGAGTTTTTACAACTACTGCAGCAAATCGAAAGTCAAAATCGACGGCACGCGCCACACTTGCCGCACTTGCCACAACACACAAACAAAAGATTCTCCACTGGATGGACACGTGCTGCACACGTTTCATCAATTAGATTTATAAACGAAGGCGTTATGCGTCGCTTACAAAACAATTAGGAAGATATTGCAACAACGTTTCGTATTTGTTACAACATGTTTTCCATGGACAATTTTGACTTGGAGGCCACAATGGCGCGTCATTTCTTTGAAGGATCGCAGGCAACCAATGCCTCAAACTCCAGCTCTGAATACTTTTTTGGGGACGAGCACAGCTCGGAGAGCGATGATGATGATGATGCGTACAGCAGTGGCTTCAATAGCGACCAGGAGAACAATGAAAAGACGTGAGTCTCCCAAACCCTATACTGAACACGGCTTACGTACTCCGATAATAACCGATTTCAGCTACTCTATGTTTATGTTTAGACGACGCAGTCATAAGCCTCGTCGCTTGAAGTGCGCCTCCCAGATGGCCCAGCAACGTCAGGCGGCGAATCTGAGGGAGCGACGCCGTATGCAGAGCATCAATGAAGCTTTCGAGGGACTACGTACTCATATACCAACATTGCCATACGAGAAACGATTGAGCAAGGTATGAAATTTGTATACTTAAAGCTTGTTGTACTTGAAATCTCTATAGCAAATGAGCTACAGTCGAACTTCCATATAATGAGACTCAAGGGGACAAGAAAAACTTAAATTTTCTAGAAAATTAATTATATAAACAAAACGGTGAATTCAAATATTCTTGCCGTAATCAGTGCATTATTGGAAACAAAAAAAAAAGAAAAAAATTCGGCATAGTGTGATCAAAATAGCATTATGGTTTGAGCAACGGGCTTAAAGCAAGCTCATAACAAAGACATATTCGCTGAAAATTAGAAAATTCATTTTATAGAGAACACGTATAGAAAACTTCGTTGTATGAAAGTTCGACTGTATTTATAAGAAGTATTAGTTTTGTTTAAGTTCCTTTCGGTATCCCGAATGTATTTTTATAAGCACTATATCTTCACTAAGGAAATTACTGTATGAACAATTATGTATGTACATAAGTGGTCAATAGTTGTCAGGAAAGAGAATAAGAGTTTGAGAAGTCATCAAGAATTCTGTCAGCAATTTGCTTTTAACGACAAGTTAATTTAGTATACGGTAAACACTTTATGAGCATTACAGACATAACGTTACACGTCGTGATCCCTTGAAATAGAAATCTCTTATTTTAACAACTTTTAAGATAATTGGAATGTGAACAACTATAGAGTTTTAGGTTCAATGCCTTAAATGTAAAAATACATAATTAACATAATTATTAGATACGTTTATGGTTAAGTTTGAGTATTTTTAATTTAATTTATTATCTATATTTTCAGGTCGATACGCTCAAGTTGGCTATCAGCTATATAACCTTTCTAAGTGAAATGGTCAAGAAGGATAAAAATGGTAATGAGGCTGGCCTAAGCTTGCAGCGCAACTACCAAAAGGAACCGCCCAAGAAAATCATACTTAAGGATCGCAGTAAGTTGTCAATCAATCAACCATCAATCATAAACATTATTGTGGGCGGTCAGCACCACAACTAGAACTACATTTAATAACATAATTCAGCTGGACTTGGCTGGTTTTGTTGCATATGAATGTGTAAAAGACCAACGGCGTGTACTATTGCATTCGATTGTTGCCTATGTGAGTAAGGGAATGATAGTTGAGGGTTGCTCTAGGGTCGAGTTTTCTTTCTAGTTCCCGGGTTGCTGCTGCTGCTACGTCTGCCTAAGTGTAACTAATTAGAATTTTCACACTTCTCTCATCGGCTTCGCTTTTGCGGGCTTTGCGTGACTGCCAGTCAAGCAAATTGCTTTGCTCATTGCCATCGCGCATCGATCACAGGAACAGCTCGGTTCATTCGCTTACATTGGCACGAAAGGTTCTTCTTTCATGATTCGGCTGTCGGAGGGGGTACAATGGATTAAGGGTTTCCGTGCGTCAGCTCATAAAAGTTGCTTTAGTTACGGTTTTTTGGTTAATAATTTTTCTATTCAAAATGTATGACACTGCAGTATAGTGCAACATCTTGTGAAAGGAGGGAGTTCTGATCGAGCCGAAAGCATCTGCATAACTAATAGCCAACCACTTGGTATGCCAAAGGGTGTTGCATGCATTCATGGACACATTAAGTACATGGGGGAATTCAATGTTTTACCTTGAACGATTTGCTTAACTTTTTAAGTATTTTTTTTATATATTTTTTAGGTGTCACAACAGAAATTAAATACTGGTTAGACTGTGTTAAACAACTTGTTTGTTGATAATGTATTTGCATTGCGTAAAGAGATATTTATATTCATTTGCATTTATAGAAAAATTTACGGCCTTAGGCATGTGGAATTTTGCTTTCGGCGTTAAACGTTAAATTTTTAAACGGAAAAGTATGGTGCAAAACCTTTCTTATCAACGAGCTTTACTGTGCAATTTTCCAAAAATTTAAATACTTCGATGACTTCATCCTTTTTATAGCTCTACAAAGTATGTTTTGAACAATTACAATAAAATTTTTTGCTCGGTGATATTTAGCTCTTTTTCGAAAGATCCAAATAAAAAGCAATGAAGCAATTTGCGTTTAGGACAAACCAATACTTTTTGTTTAGGGCATACATTGAGCTATTCATATAAAATAAATATTTGAAAATATTCGTACTCAAGATGTGTAATTTTTGACCTCGATGAAAGAAAGCTCTAGTTTTATCTATGGATAAAATACCGAACATCGAATTTTATCAAAATCGGTTAAGGAACAGCGAAGATATCGCAGTTCGCATATTAATCGCGTTATGTTACGGTTAAAGTGTATGTCCTAGTTGGGATCTCTCAACTAGAGCCTTTGTATTTAAAGTTAGAGTGCTTACGATGACAGACATATGAATGTCAGATGTTGGAATTTACATATTTGTATGAATTTTGAATATTACTCCTAGTGATAACAAATTAATAAAAGAATTTTTGAAACATTTCTTAAAAGCGTTAGAGCTTTTGAATGTATGAGCTTACTAAAGAAATAAGTTATCTTGGCTTTCGTACTTTGCTAGTTAAGAATTGAACCAAGTTTGATGGAATAAAAAACACGTTTCCAATAAGTGTAGATAAAAGGGGTAGAATATTTAAAGAATTGACACATAATTGCCAAATGGCATGAACCGTGTTACATAATGATCGTGCAAAGTTTTAGCAGACTAATAAAAAAGAAAAGGAAAACTCATGCTCATTTATTTTGTTTGGAAGGCTGCTCTAGAAAGTCCAACAAACAAATCCTTTGTAAGTTATTATCAAAAAAATAAAAAAAAGCGGCCCCGAAATATAATTTGTTATGATAAAATCCAACATGACATACACCTTGCAACAACTGACGACTCCAACTCCAAAGAGATACACACTCACACACACACACACACGCGCCCAACAACTGACATGGGGAACAACAAAGTAGTTACAACAACAAAAACAACAATAAGGCGCAATCGACATAATCATATCGTGAGAAATTCGTTACACTTGGGCAGATGTTGGCTGTCGCCATTGCCAAACGATTCCATGGGTCCTGGTTAAAGGGCAACTGAGGCCAAAGAGACAGCGGAATGAGGCAGGCGGTTGAGTGGGTACAGGCAGTGGGAGGGTGTGGAAAGGGGAGCCTGGGAAATAGCGGAGTGTGTGTGTTTGAGAGGAAAAAGCGTTTTCATGCTTAACGGGCATTAAAAATGTTGGGCACAAAAACAGCAAAAACAGCGAAACAAAAAAAAGTAAATAGATAAAAATCGCAAGCCCCCAAACAAACGATAGTTGGGGGCAAAAACTGAAACGAAGAAGCAAAACACAATACGCCCATTCAAATGCCTGCAAGTTGGATTGGATTGGAAAAGATTTGGCTGCAGAGAGACAAACGCGCCTGGCATATGTTCACACCAAGATGAGGCAAGGACGATGAGAGTGCGTGAATAAGTCTATGGATGCACTGAAAGAAAAAGGAACAAAAGGTTATTAAACAAGAGAAAAAATTATTTAAAAGACATATTTAAAGCGTTGAGTACGTTGTATATTTGGAACAAAGAAAGAAAGATAAACATAATTTGATAAAAGTTTGTCTAAAGATTTTTCAAAAAGCTCAAATTAATTTATTATTTTCCCGGTTACTGCCGAATAAGTTAAGAGTCGTGTTTAGAAGAATGAACTAATGTTAAGTTTAATTTGAACAAATAATTTCGAAACAGGCTTTTTACAGAGATTAACACAGATAAGTGTATGTAGAAGAAAAACTTTGAATAGTATACATAATTATACAAATACTTCTTAATCTGAATCATTTGTGAAAAAAAGAATTATTTTTGCGTTAATATTTATTCTTCCTTATATATAGATGTCCGTATATTGTAAACCATTGCGAAGAAGTGCTTAATACTGTACTATTTTTATTTCTATAAAAATCTTTCTTAAAAACAAAGTATAGTCTTTTTTTGCACTGTAGATGCGTGTGAAGCTGTGCGGCTTGCCGCATGGGGTGGCGCGCCACACATATTTGAGTAACACCCGCATAAAACACTCGAAAACAGTGAGCGCTACAAATTACCAAGTTGCAGTTCCAATTCGAATGGAATGGGACATTATCCGGCATGCAAGCTGATTGGACGCAACAGTAAACGCTGTAAACAGGGTGGCTGGGTCTGGGTGTTGGGAGAGAAAGCGGAGTATGAGGATTTGTGCTTTGGTTTTTGTGTGTGTGTTTGTTCAAGGCAAATGGTATGCCACACAGCCACACACAGCAGGCGGGCAGCTGCAACAACAATTGCTGGAGGAAAAGATGATAGAACCCTTTTGCCTTTTTTGTTTGTTTGCTCTCTTTCTGCTGATGTCCTTGTAATGTGCACACTAATGGCATTTGCTCAGTATTTGGCAACAATTTTAATTGACTGGGCGGCGCTTGACTTTTGATTGACTAGAATACTGCAACAAAAACTCTTATATTGCTCGCAAATTGAAATTGCTCACCAGCTAAGCACAGACACATATGTATTCAATCATAATTTTGTTAAACTCTGCAAACAAGCTTACAAATAAGAGACGTTATATTAAGCTACGATATCTATAGACATTTCGTAAGTTCTTGTCGTAACTTGAAACTTGAAATTTTTAAATGAGAAATCGTTGTCTATGTTAATGTTATGTTATGTTTTGCTTACTTAAAATGCAAACTTTTTTTCGTCGTAAGTTGTTGGTCTTAAAAAAGAAAAACGTTGGTCTTTTCAAAGAATTAACATTTTCGAAAATTAAAGCATTGAACTTGCAAAATTTAAATTTCAGCTCACTGTATCCGAAAACAAGAGATTTTCCCATTCTATAATTATGAGTTTTTTCTTTTGTGGAACGTTGAAAGGTGAAACTTCTGCCGAGAAAATTGTATATTTAGTATTGAATAACATAAAAGAAATTTGTTGCTAAACTTCGACACCCTGTATCTCCTAAGCATCAAACCCAACAATTTCTTAGAAAGTGAAAGCAGAGAGAGCAAAAACAAAATTGGTCACCATCATTGGAAAAATGTAGATGAAACTGAATTAAATAATATAATTTTGTTCCATATATTAAACAAATTTCTTACTTTTACCTTTATAGCTGGCGGCATGGCGCATTCGTTATCCTGGTATCGCAAGGGGGATCGCTATCCTGGAAGCAAGCTTTACGCACGCACTTGGACACCCGATGATCCCAATGGAGTGTCCAATAACCAACAGCCCATTCAGCCGCTGTATACCAACAACAACACTTCAAAAAGCATCAACAGCCCAAATTCTAGTCAAAACCACAATAGTAATCAAAGCAGCGACGATTTCAGTGCCACGGGAGATATCAGCGATGCTGGTGCTGCAGCGAGCATCTTTGGTAGCGGAAGTGGTCTTTAAAATAAATATATTGTTCTTCTATTTGCAATGCAATTCTCTCAGCTAGTCAGGCTTGCTAGTCAATGGCATGTAGTGGCACCATTTACTACTATATATACGGTACATCCATACATATGCATACATATAAACACATAATATTCCAATTTTAAAAAATATTATTAAAAAAATCAACATGTTCTGTGGTATTTAATTGCTCTAAGTTTGCTAATATCTAAATGTTATACTTAGTGGTTTAGTTTAAACATAAATAAAATTAATTAAAATTAAAAAAATAGCTATGTGTATTATTTTTGAAGCACAAGTGTTTGAATAAATATTAATATTCAAGTCCAACATCCATCCTATACGTTCGGATTAAATATCTTTATTAATTTAAATTGTATCATTGTTTTATAAATCAATTTATGGCTTCAAAATGTCATTTAAAACTGATTGCTATTTATTTATGCAAGATTTATTTTTAAGAGTTGAGCAGACATCTGAGGTAAAAAACACAGTATCATGCAACAGGAGACTTTCTTTGTTAAAGTTGCCGGCTTTGTTTTCGTTTCTTGTATTACTTTCTCATTGTAATCGTGCAGCATTGAACCTTTAATATTCGATCATTTGCAGTTCAAACGACGAGGCCAAAAGGCGCAATTTACAACAAAATTATGTACTTATCAGCACAATATATTATTGAACACCTGGTGGTGGCCCCTGTCGTTGATATCATTAAAAAAAAAAACGGAAAAAACTGAAATCGACAGACAACACAATCATAAAGCACAAGTGCAGTTCTGGGGGTGGGTGTTCAACTGCAGGGTTTGCGATTGCAACTAGAAAATTATTTCCGGTCTTCCGACATGCACACGCAGGGAAAATACGGCAACAATTTTTTATAAGAATTTAAGAAAGGGAATTTATTATTATTTTTAAGCGTTATAGTTTTGCTGCAAGCGTGCCATTTAAAAAATCATTATGATTGTCATGCCCGGACAAGAACAATCGTTAGACGGACAGCTGTCGTTTTGTTTCGTTGTCCTTGTGACGCGTGTGTTCGTTTGGTAGCGCAATTTAGATGTTAATCAGCAATTAGGCTTAGCCTGAGCAGGGTAGCCGCAACTGTGGTGGTGTGATTGAATGTTTTGATAAATCAATCTGATCGTATGTAAATTAACGCGTCACATTTTCGTTTATGATGTTTGCAGTGAAATCTGCAATTTAATTAACTCAACAGTTGTACGCAACAAATCTGGTCACCCTAAAATTTAAATCGATGAAGAAGTGCGCCGTAGTGCTGCCACTTAAGCGCATGTGTCAGAAAAGCAATCGAGCTTTTTTGCGACACCTTACAACACTCAAGCTACCGCACGCGAGTCGAATGCGTTTGTTTTCGTTTTAAATTTTAGACAAAATATCATTATGCGTTTTGCACAAATTATTGTTGGTCCTGCTGGAAGCGGAAAGGTATACTAATTGATCAATAGCACATAACCCTATACTAAATCCCGTTTGACAGTCAACATATTGCAGCTTTATGCAACAACATGCAATGGACAGCAAAAGAAACATTCAGGTTGTTAATTTGGATCCGGCTGCAGAGCACTTTAACTATACACCGCTCGCAGACATACGAGAGTTAATACACCTGGACGATGCGATGGAAGACGAAGAGTTACATTATGGTCCAAATGGCGGTCTAATCTTTTGCCTGGAATTCCTTATTGAGAATCAGGATTGGCTTAAGGCGCAACTTTGTGGCGGCGAAGATGAGCTTATGCTCGGCGAGCCCGACGATGATTACATACTGTTTGATATGCCAGGCCAAATAGAGCTGTTTACACACCTGAAAATGGGCAAGCAATTGGTGCAACTGCTGGAATCGTGGAACTTTCGCACCTGTGTTGTCTTCTGCCTCGACTCACAGTTCATGGTGGATGGCGCTAAATTTATATCTGGCACAATGGCAGCACTCAGTGTCATGGCCAACATGGAGCAGCCGCACGTGAACGTGCTTACCAAGGTGGATCTTTTGAGTGCAGAAGCGCGAAAGCAGCTAGAGCTGTATTTAGAACCAGATACACACAATCTTATGGGGGAATTAACTATTGGCACGGCCTTTGGTGAGAAATATCGCAAACTAACGGAAGCTATTGGCTCACTTATCGAGGATTTTAGGTAAGTGACTTGTGAATTATCCTTTACATACCCCAATCGTAAGAAAATGATAATGCAGTTAATAGAAATCAGAATTGATCAGTTTTAACCAGTACTAAACTATTGATTTTTGTCTGAAAAAGCTTCTAAATATTTATTTGTTTTCAATTTTAAAGTGGTTATAAGCACTTAAAGAAAGTTTGTACAATTAAGAAAATATGTATGCACATATATCAATATATATGTTAATTTAGGCATATGTAAATCATAAATCTTAATATTCGAAAGTGGAGTTAGGCCTTGGTTTTGCGTGTCGGATGAAACGGGTGCTCCATGTGTGACAGATCCGGAGGATTGTGTTCGAATTCATTGATCTCCTGCATGCCGCTATTGGCAATCGTCCACAGTTCCGGATACTCTGTCTTAAAAGTGGAGTACCATTTCTGAACAAGCCGATATGGCGATAAATCAAAGTCAATGGCCTCCAAACAGAGTGTCGATGATACCAAGGCAAAGTCTGCAATTGTCAAATTGTCACCAGCTGCATACTTGGTTCCCAACCTCTGCAGATACGTCTCAAATACTTCTAGAGCGTTTTCCACTTTTTTCAATGACATTGGCGTTCGCTCGTATGCAAAGAATATGGGTGCCATGCTGTGTGCCGAAATAGCCGCATAGTAAAAACTCATATTAAAACACAGGCGTTGGTTAACCAACGCTCTTTCAATTGGCTCCTCGGGATAGAGGGTCGATAGCGGTGCATACTTGTCGCACAAATATTGCATAATCGCAATGCTCTCTGAAAGATGGAAACCATCGTCATCTAGAACAGGTATCTCCTTTTGAGGGTTCATCTGAAAGTCATACAAATTTAAGTATTTTTATCTAAAATCTGTTTGCTTGTCTTATATTACCTTGGCATAGTCCTCAGTGCGATGCTCCAGCGCACAAAAGTCCACATTAATCAGCTGATATTGTACGTCCAGGGCCTTGAGGGTCATCCGGACAGCCAAAGAGGGCGGTCCATCGGATACGGCGTACAATTTCATGGTATAAATGGGTCTGTTTTGTTACAAGAAAGAAAAAAACACGATTGCAAATAAGTATTTGTGAGTGTGTAGTCGAACCGGTTTTGTATGTGGGCAACAAGTGAATTCCACTTGGTTAAATGCGAATGTGGCACAAAAAAATCGTGTATCTAATTTTGTATTCAACATTATGTTTTTTTGTTATTGTCATGTATTTTTATTTTACAAGCTCAGCCTTTACCCAGTTACTAAAAACTCACTCTGTAAGTAGTATGAAGTGCGCAAGCGCAAAGCTAGAACAAGACTGGTTGCTTGATCCGCAAAAAATCTCGCAAAAGATATGCTTAGTCGACTTATTAATTACCTGTAATTATGTTATCTACATTTAATCTAATCGGCTATCAAGCAATCGATTTTGATATCGCTTGAATTGGTAATCTAATTAACTTTTTGTTCAACATCGTATTGTGTCATTACCCTATTGAAAAACACTTCTTTTATTTAGTATTTTAATTGACTTAAAATCTTTTTTTTCATATTTTTAATTTAATTGACTACTAAATGTTTTAACAAAATTCGACCAAATTTGTTCATCATAAAAATTTTGTTCTATAGTTAAATCCTTTATGTAATTTTGTTTTTTGACTAAATTTTTAAACATTAATTGCTTTACTTACTCAATATTGCCATAGTTATCCGCTTCAGCCACTTCCTCGACCACTTCAATGATAGCATCCGTGTTGTCCTCCTCAACAGACATGTACTGTGCATCCTCCGTCAAATGGGTTTCTATGCAATCGTCTTCCTCTTCGACAACAACATCATCCTCATAGTAATGCTGCTCCTGCTCGTGTGCTTGCATCTTTGGGCTCGCTTGAGCTGCATTTACCACATCTTCCCTTGGCCTTGACCTGGGCGGTGTTGTTATCATTGGTTGAGTTGCGGTGCCGCTGCCACGTGGCTTCTTGTGCACAACAATGCCATCGGTTAAGTTGGAAACATTGAGCCGTTCCACGGCCAGGTCACCATACTCCTGTTTGATTTGCTCGAGGGATTTGCCAATGAAATGCAATGGTCGAAACTTGAGCTTCTTGTTGTTCTTTTTGTTGATTTCGTTGAAGAGGCGACGCTTGATGTCATCCTCGCTGTAGGGATGACTGTGGCTATTGTAAACACGCAGTACACGAATGGAGCCATCCTTTTGGGTGGCCGTCGAGATGCGACTCTTGCAATTGATCTCTGGATCGCGACTCTTAATGCACACCCAATAGTTGCGTGAGATCAACCCACGATTCTTTGCATGATAGATATAACCATCGACACAAAGCATTTCGCTGCCTTTTGCCGAGCGTAGCGTACAGATTTTGGTTAGATCCATGTCCGAGGGTGTTAATGTCGCCTGTGTGGCAATATAAGCCTGCTGTGATTGTGAGCGACGTTTGCGTAAGTTGGTTAACTGAGGCTTGGATGTCGATGTGGTTGGCTGCTCGTCCATGTTCTCCAAATTGTTGGGCAGTATCTCAATTTTGGCACTTATATTGTCGGCGCCATCGTTCATATACTCTACAATCATAGAGGCAGCTTTGGAGTCCTCCGGTTCCAATTTGATGCCATCAATGCCAATGACCTTCTTCATGACAACATTTTTCTGTGAGTCGCTTATGTTTGAGGATGACGACTGATCCCTTAGTTTCTCATAGGTGCTGTCGTGCTCAGTAGTGGCTTCGTCTTCATTCTCCTCATCGAGGCTTTCAAATTCTGATGTCGTTTCATGCTTAGTCAGCGGATGGAGCTTCTGCTGCTTCTTTTGTTGGTTGACACGTCGCGAGATTTCCTGCAGATCAGGCTTGTGCGTATGCTCACCATTGATGCGCAACACTTCTGGCCCATTTTCTCCGGGATCCATGGTGACCCGGACGTGACACGTTTGCTGTTTGTCGCGCCGCATTATGCAGGTGAAGAACATATGCCCATTAGAACGACTCTGTGAGTCAAAGTGGAAGAGATGGCGATCCAAGCAAAGAACCTTGCGTCCCTTTGCCGAAGGCAGGAATGTAAACTTGGTTAAATCGGTTTCGGTTAGCGGATCATAATTGGGCGGTGCGATATAGTTATCAATGATGTCATAAGCAATTGGCCATTTCATATCATCATCAGGATGCGTTGGCTCCTGTTGCAGCTCTTCACTCTGATTTTGCAGTTCAGATTCGGCGCTTTCGTTAATATAAACCTCGTAATTCTCCTCACAATCTTCAATGATTATTGAGGCGACATCATCATTCTTCATTTGCGATTCCACACTCTCATCGGGATCAAAGTACTCCAGGTTGGGGCACTCCTGTAGCACCTCCACAGTTTGCTCATCATCCACCATTAGAATTTGATGCCGGGAGAACATTTGCATTAGTTTATCAGCCGAATAGTGTGTATGAATATGTGCATCTGTCTCCATTACATGCAACCGATGTGCCCCAGCTAAAGTTGCCTCCGTGCAAATCTTGGCGGTGCACTCAATATCTCGCTTGCGGACGCAAGTCCAGCGATACATGTTGCCTTTGTACGACTTTCCAGCCAGATAGTACAGATGGCCATCAATGCAAACCATGACACGTCCATCCCGACGTCGCAGCATATAAACCCGATCTTTGTCCTAAAAAGAAAAAACGAAGAAAACATTATTTTGCTTGCTTTAAGTATTCAAATTAAACAAAGAGAACATACACAAAAAAAAAAATGTATTATAATATTGTCATGAAATATGTAGAAGAAAACGTATCAGACCCCATAGAGTAAAAATATTCATGAGTTGGTATAACGTTTTCGTCCGTCTGTTTTCATGAACTAGAATAAGCTATCGAAAAAAAAACTCTTTAACTGTGTTAATTTTTTCATCAAAAGCTATACAGTAGTTTTATCTGCTTAAACTTTAATGTAAGAAAAACTAAACCGCAAAAAAACAGGCGGTCAGGGTTACATTAACATGCTCGATTATGAACATTTTAAACTTGTTGCACGTCTTCTTCTTCTATCTACTATTCTTTTGATGTCATCCGGGCAGAACGCCACCTGGTTGTGAAATTTGTTTCTAAAAATGTGTTTTTGGGTGCTGCAACGCGCACGGGACAATACTAGTTCCAAATAAATGCTTCAAACGAATCGAATTACACAGGGATAGAGAATTGGGACAGTTAGCATTGAGCCACACCTCAAAGTCCAGTTGAAAGGAGTATTCATTTGCTGAATCGTTGTCCCTGCTAGTGGTTATCCATTCGGGTGGATTTAAGCCAGCCGAAGCGCGTTCATATAAACGGGCTCGCTTTGGCTGTGTGGTGCTGTACGCATCATTCATTTTCATGTTAGAAAGACGCTTGCGTTGCGAGACTTTTGTTATCTCGTGGTCACTGCAGCGTGGGTGGACATGCTCTTGTATAACATCGACTACGACGTGTTTCGTCTTGTCTGATGAGTCGGGAACTATGGTGGAAATTCGAGAGCGGCATGGCGTCATTTTGTCCTTGCGACGATTGCATAGCCAGCGGTATGTGTTGTTTTTGCCAATGCGATCGAAATGGTAGAGAAAATCATCCACGCATAACATGTCCACACCTTTAGCGGAGCGTACAACGTACACTTTGGACAGGTCCATGCCCAGTTGATGTTCCATTGTTTTGAATTACGGTGCGGTCGTAAATTCAGGGATTTTTAGTTTGTTTGCCGTTTTTGGTGTGTGCCCAAAAAATTTTGGATTAAAAATGAGTCGAATTTGCTCTTGTTGTTGCTGTTGCTTGGGATTTTTTGGGGTATTTTCGGCACACTTGTTTGACGCGCCAAGTGACGCGCGAGTTGCACTCAAATGACAACAATTAGTATTTATTTTAGTATATTACATAAAACTATGCGATTTTGTAACTTTACGCCCTATTTTATATGCACAATTTGCAACGCGACGAAAAAAAATGATTTCTTAATGCCAGGGATGGCGAACGCATTTTTACTGTTCATATTGTAGCAATGGCGTTGCCACTTAATAACAGCCTGTACTTTGTCATTGTCAGTCTATAGCAATTTCCATTTTGTTTATTTTGCAGTTTGGTTCGTTTTTTTCCACTCGACACGGAGGATGAAGAGAGTGTTGGTGACTTGTTGCTACAAATCGATAGCGTTTTACAGTTTGGCGAGGATGCGGATGTTCAGGTTCGAGATTTTGATGAGCAGGAAGCAAGCGAAGAACAGGAGCCTGACATGTAATGAGGCCATGTTATTTATGTAAATAGCTTATAGAAACAACATATAGAAATAACTTTTTATGAAATAAAATGTGATGTTTATTACAACTTTAATAAATGTTTTCATGCATTATATGGTCTCTTGTGGTATTGCTGCGATATTGTGTAGCCCTGACAACTTAAGAGCGCTTTACAGCACTGTTATTAATTGGCCTTTTTTGAATGCATGGCGTCAGGTCCCGAATCAAATAAACAATAATAATACGCATATTAGTTTTAAGACAATCACAGTGAAATATGGATAGATCAGACGATAATATAATAGTTGGAACAACTGCTACTACACAACAAGATATATCGACTCGCTTAGCTGCCTTAAATCGCTGGCAAGAGGAACAGAAACGTTTGCTCGAAGAGCGTCAAAATAACCAGCGTTTAATGCTAGGTTTGGAGCAGCGAAAAATGTACCAAATGCTCGGATTGCTGCACAACGATCTCAAGCCATTGGATAAAAGTGTTTTAGACGCAGCTAAGTCAGATAACGAGGAGCTGGATCAACCAACCAATCCAAGCATTGAATTGCCGCGCCATGCAGACCATGAGATGGTACAAGAGGACGACGAGAATAGCTTTACCGAAGAAGGCATAAAAATTACAGAGATACCTTCAGGTCATGTCAGTCCACAACCGTCTAAGCCCAAACGTCCGTTTCTACGTCGTGGTGATGGTCTCAAGCAGCGCTTTAAAGTCGATCCCGATCAATTTCGCATTGACAATTTACCGCGATACAAGTTTGCCAATGCGCACCCTCAGTTCCGTATTCCACCTCCAGGCAAACCGAAAAAACGAAGCATTTTAAAAACAAAGAAGGAACCGCATGCAGCACCTTCACTTCTTCCTGAGCAACCAGCTCAGTTATCTCTAAAGGAACAGCGTTTTCAACAACTGCTTATGAACGGTAAAAGTGGATGCAGCTCCACGCCAGATTTGAAGTCATCATATGCTTCGTCTAGTGGCACCACCGCTACCACCAGCATTTCTCCCAAAGTGCGCTTTGTTGAAGCGATTAATGCCAAACATAACGACAAGGGTCAAACTGCTGATGATGAGCAATCCTCAACAGAGGCATCATCGCTCGCAATGACAAATGTGTGTTGGGCCAAAGTCCTGGACACCCAACAAATTCAGCCGCCTGTGCTGCATCGACGCTCGGCGCAGATATGCGTTGAAAATGATGACAATGTCAGTATCTTTGAGCTGCTGGAGCAGAAGGCGCGGGAGGGCAACATTGACATGAATTCTAGCTGTATCCGGACATTCATGGCACGAAAGGAGCAGCGGCGTCAAGTGGAGTCAGCCGACGATAGTGATCAGATTGTGATATCCCAACAGCTGCGTAGTGTGCGTCTACAGCCGGAGGTGGCTGAGGTAATTGATGAGCACGATGAGGATGAGGGAAACAGTACCCTTACTATGACGCCCCTTCGTCTTGGAGATGGTAAGACGCAAGTACGTGTCCGATTCTCTGACTCCAATGATACGCACGAGTTTTCTGATGGGACAACGCTGCAGGACGGCACCAATATACAGCTCTTTGAGGAATTCAAGTCCGCACTGTTTCAAGCTCTGGAAAAAAGGAAAACACAAGAACCAACAACAGAAGTGAACAGTCAAGAACCATTGACAAAAGAACTGCAAGTCCAGGCAAATCTGGTGCGTCAGCGTCTCCAGGAGCTGGAGACGGAAATTGCCACATTTAAGGAGCAAAATTTACAGCTGCTGCGGCTGAAGCAACAGCATGAGGTCGATAAGGCTAATAGTGCCCAGGAGCATCAGGCGGCCATGGAACGTGTGCATGATGAGAAAATTAAAGCGGAAATCTATTTGCACGATGAACGCATGAAGATCGAAGAGGAGCGTCGCAAGTTTGAGCAGCAAATGCGTATGCAAAAGAGCAATGTAAATAGCAAGGAAAAACGTGAGATTGCGGCACTAAAGCAAGAGGTCGAGGCACTTCAGCAACAACTTAAGCTCAAAGAACAGACGCACGTGTCAGCGCAGGCGCGACTACGAGCTCAGCTGCGTGCCACCGAAAAAGAGCAACGTGGCTATCAGGATGAGATCGAGCTGCTTGGACGTGAGAACAAACGACTGGAACAAGAGCTGGTCAAAATAACGCGTGAGAGCAACTCCAAAATGCTGCAGGAGATCAACCGAAACATTGCGCGACTAGCACCAAAGCTGGTAAGTGTTAAATGATATACATTTTAAAAATACGAATATTTTTTAAACTTTCGTTTGGCAGGAAACAGCACAAGCTACAGCAAAAAATACGGATGAGAACGGCAAGCGACAAACCAAGTCCATTAGTGACATGCTTCAAGAAAAAGCGTCTTCCAAACAGCGTGTCTCCAGCCGGCGCCACAGCTGCAGTCGCACTCGCAAAAAACCCGAGAAACTTAACGAGAGTAATGTCTCGAGCAGCTCCGTCGAGTTAGATGAAGTAGTACCTGTACCAACTGCTGTCACCAAGTCCCCTGTTGCCGACAATAACAACAGCACCATTAGTGAGTTGAAGCGGGAAATTATTAACGCAGATGGCAGCAAGGATATTTGGTATCCAAATGGCAATCTCAAGAAAATCAGCAGCGATGGCATGAGCGTGCGTATGCTTTACTTCAACAAGGACATCAAAGAGACAGACATTCGAGGCGGAACGGTCAAGTATTATTATGCAGAAACAAATACATGGCACACCACCTATTTGGATGGTTTGGAAATACTCGAGTTTCCGAATGGACAAACCGAGCATCGCAAAAAAGATGGCACCGTCGAGATACACTTTCCCAACAATTCCATTAAAATTGTGGATCCCAGTGATGCAGAGAAGTTGGAGGAATGGCGCTATGCCGATGGCACTCATTTGGTACAACTGCGTAATGGTGATAAGATACTACACCTGCCCAATGGTCAAAAGGAAATACACACCAAACTTAACAAACGGCGCGAGTATCCTGATGGTACCGTTAAGCTTGTCTATCCCGATGGCAGCCAGGAGACACGTTACTCAAACGGTCGCGTGCGACTTAAGGACAAGGATGGCAAACTAATTATGGACACTGACTATGCCAAGTATTAAAAATGTTCTATAATTAAAGTTCTCTTTTATTCACATGTAATGTAATTAGTTAACTCTGAATTTAAATTAAAGTTGGTTATTTTTAGTGCTTATATTTTTGTGCCTTCATATAAAGGATATGTTATTTCAAAGTTTATTCTTTCTCTTGCCATCCTGTGGTTTTTATTTATTAAACCATTTCGTGTTGGACCGTTTTTTCAATTCAATTGTTTTTCTCAAACCATTTTAAAATTTCACATACATTTAAGCGTTTAAATGCTTCTTAAATATATACATAGCTATAACATTATGTATTCCTTAAAATAAATTTTATAGAGTTACATCGGGCACTGTGTTGCAATCCATGTAGCCTGTTTCGTCGTTATCGGTGCCGGCGGTCGACTGATCTTGTTGCAATGTTTCCGAATTATCAAGGCCTTCAGCCATTCTGAGTTGCTGCTCAAAGAACGCGGGCTCCTGGCCGAACAACTTGGATGCACTCTGAACAATTTGCGCGTAGGTAAACTCGCATTTAGCACGTAGTCCCCAAGTGTAAATGGTTTTGGGATCATCGTAGGGGTTGAGCTGTGAGCGCGATCGCTTCAAATACTGCTGCTTTACAAACGTGTCCTCGATCAGTTTGGAGATGCCATCGCCAAAGTATGCATGTTCTTTCGTGTACATCGATGCCCAACATCTTTTAGGCATCTGCGTAAAGCTTATCCTCCTCAATGCGATTGCCGCGCAGAAAGATGTACAAAAGAATATAATGTACAACAATGAAAAATGTCGACGGCTGTGCGGAAGCAAGTTCGTGTATGGATGTGGTCGGCGCTTCGGAGACACAGATGTACCTTTTGGAGTTCCTTCCAGCTGAATAATCTTAATTCCATAGCGTTCAGCCAGTAGTTTGCATACGAAAGGAAACCCCTTATTTAGCTCGTATTTATTATCTGTTAGCGGCATCAAATCATTGTGCTTGATAGGCACTTTATGGGCGGAATGACACAGTATTATAATTGACCACATGGCTGGCAACTTGGCTGTCTATTTCAATAGATTGGGTTTCCGCCGTTGAGGGAACCACTAAGCGATATAAAAGATTGAAGCGTTGTTAGACCCTTGTGTGGCATTCCGAATGAGGTGCTTGCCAAATCGTTGAAGTTTTATCTAACAACTTTAACAAATATGTTTGACTGAGCGCGAATAACAAACAGCTGTTTTAAAGGATTGATACAGTGTTGGTAATGGCCTTGCCTTCAATGCTGTTAAGAGGAGTAAATGTCTGTTAAGGGTAATCGATAGCAAATGAAGTTGAAGACTTACTCGATAACAGAACTATAAGACCCCTACCAGATCAAGCACTGTTGTTTTTGGTGCTTATTTTCAACAGCGTCCTACGTGTGGGATACTTCCCGAGAGCCTGGAAGGCGGCAAATATTATTATGATCCTTAAGCCTGGAAAACAACCAACTGACGTGGAATCTTATAGGCCGATCAGTCTTCTTCCCTCACTGAGCAAAATAATGGAGAGGTTGATCCTAAACAGGATGCTGGATCTTGAGTCTGTTACCCTTGCTATCCCTAAATTTCAATTTGGATTTCGCAAGCAGCATGGCACTCCAGAACAGCTGCATAGAGTTGTAAATTTCGCGTTAGAGGCTATGGAGAAGAAAGAGTATGCCGTCGCTGTCTTCCTGGATATACAGCAAGCTTTTGACAGGGTGTGGCACCCTGGACTTCTATACAAAGCCAAGAGCGTTTTAACCCCCCAGCTGTTCCAGGTTATAAAGAGCTTTTTAGAAGGGCGCGCATTGCCGAGTGACTGACGATGGGTGCAAGTCCTCAATTAAATGTATCGAAGCTGGCGTTCCTCAAGGCAGTGTTCTTGGCCCCACTTTGTATTCCTTATTTTCAGCAGATATGCCAACACATATGGCAATCACCTCTGTAAATTCAAGCGATACACTAATAGCGACCTACGCCGACGACACTGCGGTGCTCACAAAAAGCACCTGCATTCTTCTGGCCAAAAATGCACTGCAGGAGTTCTTAGACGCATTCCAGGAATGGGCTTTAAAATGGAATGTGTGCATAAACGCAGGAAAATGTGCAAACGTGACGTTTACAAATCGAGTGCAGAACTGCCCAGCTGTTTTACTGAATGGAAGAGTACTGGAACACTCATCTGCACACAGGTACTTAGGAGTCATCTTAGACAGGAGACTTACATTTAAAAGACATGTTACGTCGCTGCAGCACGCTTATAGAACCAAGTTAAATAGGATGTCCTGGTTGCTCTCCTCCAAAAACAAATTGTCACTGGAGAACAAAGTAAAAATATACAAGTGCATCTTGGCTCCTAGTCTATTATATGCCATACAGGTGTACGGAATTACTGCCAAGTCGCACCTAAATAAGATCCGTGTGCTACAAGCTAAAACTCTGAGGATGATCTCTGGGTCTCCATGGTACGTAAGGACAAGTAATATTGAGCGCGACCTGAAAGTGCCCAAAATAGGAGACAAAATCCAAGCGATTGCCCAAAAATACACGGAGAGGCTAGGAGCTCATCCAAACTGCTTAGCTAGACGCCTTAGTGTGGCCTGTCACAGTAGAAGAGTCAAGAGGAGACTCAAACGCCATCACCCTCAAGACCTCCTACACCGAGTCTTGACATAACTTTTCCCCAAAAATTTTACGATCTCCCAGTATTACCGTCACTCATAAGTTATTTAATTCTTTGTTATGTTCTTTCATAAATTACTTTGTTATTGTTTTTAGTTTAATTTCTGATTAGTTTAAGTTGCCTGGTAAGGTAGCAGCACACTTATCTTATGTTAATAAATTTCAATATTTTCTTTATTAAAAAAAAAAAAAAAAATAACATTATGTATTCCTTAAAATAAATTTTATAGAGTTACATCAGGCTCTGTGTTGCAATCCATGTAGCCTGTTTCGTCGTTATCGGTGCCGGCGGTCGACTGATCTTGTTGCAATGTTTCCGGATTATCAAGGCCTTCAGCCATTCTGAGTTGCTGCTCAAAGAACGCGGGCTCCTGGCCAAGCAACTTGGATGCACTCTGAACAATTTGCGCGTAGGTAAACTCGCATTTAGCACGTAATCCCCAAGTGTAAATGGTTTTGGGATCATCGTAGGGGTTGAGCTGTGAGCGCGATCGCTTCAAATACTGCTGCTTTACAAACGTGTCCTCGATCAGTTTGGAGATGCCATCGCCAAAGTATGCATGTTCTTCGTGTACATCGATGCCCAACATCTTTAGCATTGCGTAAAGCTTATCCTCCTCAATGCGATTGCCGCGCAGAAAGATGTACAAAAGTATAATGTACAACAATGAGAAATGTCGACGCTGTGCGGCAGTGAGTTCGTGTATGGATGTGGTCGGCGCTTCGGAGACACAGATGTACCTTTTTGGAGTTCCTTCCAGCTGAATAATCTTAATTCCATAGCGTTCAGCCAGTAGTTTGCATACGAAAGGAAACCTCTTATTTAGCTCGTATTTATTATCTGTTAGCGGCATCAAATCATTGTGCTTGATAGGCACTTTATGGGCGGAATGACACAGTATATAATTGACCATGGCTCGCACTTGGCTGTCTATTTCAATAGATTGGGTTTCCGCCGTTGAGGGAACCACTAGCGATTGAGAAGTTGAAGCGGTTGTTCCTCGTGTGGCATTCCGTGAGGTGCTTGCCATCGTTGATTTTATCTAAACTTTAACAAAATGTTTGACTGAGCGCGAATAACAAACAGCTGTTTTAAAATTGATACAGTGTTGGTAATGCTTGTCAGTGCTGTTAAGAGGATAAATGTCTGTTAAGGGTAATCGATAGCAAATGAAGTTGATTGCTTAAAGTGTTCGATAGCTTATCTTTTCTCAAGCGCATTTTTAAACCCTCATCCAAATTACATGATTAAACGGGTATAACAGTTTTGTTCAAGTGTTTGTGACAGCAGAAAGCGCCCCTTACTAATTAAGTATATATATTTTAGCTAGCATCAAACAGCTGAGTCGACATGGTATATCCATCATTTCGTCGATTTTAAACTAACGAGTATTTTAAGTAACGAAAGCCATCCTGTGGTTTTTATTTATTAACCCATTTCGTGTTGGACCGTTTTTTCAATTCAATTGTTTTTCTCAAACCATTTTAAAATTTCACATACATTTAAGCGTTTAAATGCTTCTTAAATATATACATAGCTATAACATTATGTATTCCTTAAAATAAATTTTATAGAGTTACATCAGGCTCTGTGTTGCAATCCATGTAGCCTGTTTCGTCGTTATCGGTGCCGGCGGTCGACTGATCTTGTTGCAATGTTTCCGGATTATCAAGGCCTTCAGCCATTCTGAGTTGCTGCTCAAAGAACGCGGGCTCCTGGCCAAGCAACTTGGATGCACTCTGAACAATTTGCGCGTAGGTAAACTCGCATTTAGCACGTAATCCCCAAGTGTAAATGGTTTTGGGATCATCGTAGGGGTTGAGCTGTGAGCGCGATCGCTTCAAATACTGCTGCTTTACAAACGTGTCCTCGATCAGTTTGGAGATGCCATCGCCAAAGTATGCATGTTCTTCGTGTACATCGATGCCCAACATCTTTAGCATTGCGTAAAGCTTATCCTCCTCAATGCGATTGCCGCGCAGAAAGATGTACAAAAGTATAATGTACAACAATGAGAAATGTCGACGCTGTGCGGCAGTGAGTTCGTGTATGGATGTGGTCGGCGCTTCGGAGACACAGATGTACCTTTTTGGAGTTCCTTCCAGCTGAATAATCTTAATTCCATAGCGTTCAGCCAGTAGTTTGCATACGAAAGGAAACCTCTTATTTAGCTCGTATTTATTATCTGTTAGCGGCATCAAATCATTGTGCTTGATAGGCACTTTATGGGCGGAATGACACAGTATATAATTGACCATGGCTCGCACTTGGCTGTCTATTTCAATAGATTGGGTTTCCGCCGTTGAGGGAACCACTAGCGATTGAGAAGTTGAAGCGGTTGTTCCTCGTGTGGCATTCCGTGAGGTGCTTGCCATCGTTGATTTTATCTGTACTTTAACAAAATGTTTGACTGAGCGCGAATAACAAACAGCTTTTTTAAAATTGATACAGTGCTGGTAATGCTTGTCAGTGCTGTTAAGAGGATAAATGTCTGTTAAGGGTAATCGATAGCAAATGAAGTTGACCCTTTCGGGACAACAGTTGCTTATTAGCAACTTCTAAATTTGTCGCTATCTAACGCACGTTTGAGACCCTCTGACTTACAAACGTAAGTGGCTAACAGTAAACTGATATTTTGAAAGCAAGAAGAGCAAAAAGCAGACACGAAAACGCATTTTAATTGCGAGCTTTCCGAAGTTATTCAAAGTGAGTTCACGTGCGCGATCAAACGCCCAAATAAGTGCTGTTAAATAAATAGAATTTTTAAATATTTCCGAGCATCTTTTAAAACTAAAGTGAATAAAATGTCAAACTACGAAGGTAAGTTGTCTTATTTGCGTTTTTAGTTAGAAAAAAAGAGCAATATTTAGAGAGCTGGAATTTTTTGAAAATCAAAGTTGCTTATAAGCAACTTTGGTCCATAGTGAAAATATAAATTAATTGAAAAAATTGATTTGATTGACTTCTAGGCGCTTCCCCTTCCTCAAGCGTTCTTAGACGATCAAGAGGTCGCCCAACAGTGACGCCGCAAACCCCGACATCCTCACTAACACCATCACCCTTGGCATCACCAGCTAGCAGTGTTTGCAGCTCTTCACTAAAACGGAAGTACACCCCAGATCCAGGGGAAACATTACGGTATGACGGAAAAGATCATTGGGTTGTATGGGGTAAAAAAGGACGCTGTCGTCTCTGCAAAACTGGAACCCCGCTTTCGAAATGTTCGAAATGTGAGGTTCACTTATGCTCTAATACTAGTAAAAATTGTTTTCTGTCTTATCATACTTAAAAAATGTGTTCGAAATGTGAGGTTCACTTATGTTCTAATACTAATAATAATTGGTTTCTATCTTATCATAATTCAAAAATTCTTGTTAACAAAAGAAAATTTAATTAAAATATGAACTTTTTCCATTATTATGACTTTTTATATGTACCACTATGGACAGTTGTTGCTTATAAGCAACTTTTGGTGGAGCCTCATGGGGATGACCTAGAGCTTTGAAAATTTGCACACAGCTTATTTAGGTCTAAAGAGCATAGTCACCCAAATTTTGGATTCTTAGCCCCACTGGGCTAAGAGCTGTCCCGAAAGGGTTAAAGTGTTCGATAGCTTATCTTTTCTCAAGCGCATTTTTATACCCCCATCCAAATTACATGATTAAACGGGTATAACAGTTTTGTTCAAGTGTTTGTGACAGCAGAAAGCGCCCCTTACTAATTAAGTATATATATTTTAGCTAGCATCAAACAGCTGAGTCGACATGGTATATCCATCATTTCGTCGATTTTAAACTAATGAGTATTTTAAGTAACGAAAGCCATCCTGTGGTTTTTATTTATTAACCCATTTCGTGTTGGACCGTTTTTTTAATTCAATTGTTTTTCTCAAACCATTTTAAAATTTCACATACATTTAAGCGTTTAAATGCTTCTTAAATATATACATAGCTATAACATTATGTATTCCTTAAATAAATTTTATAGAGTTACATCAGGCTCTGTGTTGCAATCCATGTAGCCTGTTTCGTCGTTATCGGTGCCGGCGGTCGACTGATCTTGTTGCAATGTTTCCGGATTATCAAGGCCTTCAGCCATTCTGAGTTGCTGCTCAAAGAACGCGGGCTCCTGGCCAAGCAACTTGGATGCACTCTGAACAATTTGCGCGTAGGTAAACTCGCATTTAGCACGTAATCCCCAAGTGTAAATGGTTTTGGGATCATCGTAGGGGTTGAGCTGTGAGCGCGATCGCTTCAAATACTGCTGCTTTACAAACGTGTCCTCGATCAGTTTGGAGATGCCATCGCCAAAGTAAGCATGTTCTTCGTGTACATCGATGCCCAACATTTTTAGCATTGCGTAAAGCTTATCCTCCTCAATGCGATTGCCGCGCAGAAAGATGTACAAAAGTATAATGTACAACAATGAGAAATGTCGACGCTGTGCGGCAGTGAGTTCGTGTATGGATGTGGTCGGCGCTTCGGAGACACAGATGTACCTTTTTGGAGTTCCTTCCAGCTGAATAATCTTAATTCCATAGCGTTCAGCCAGTAGTTTGCATACGAAAGGAAACCTCTTATTTAGCTCGTATTTATTATCTGTTAGCGGCATCAAATCATTGTGCTTGATAGGCACTTTATGGGCGGAATGACACAGTATATAATTGACCATGGCTCGCACTTGGCTGTCTATTTCAATAGATTGGGTTTCCGCCGTTGAGGGAACCACTAGCGATTGAGAAGTTGAAGCGTTTGTTCTTTGTGTGGCATTCCGTGAGGTGCTTGCCATTGTTAATTTTATTTGTACTTTAACAAAATATTTGACTGAGCGCGAATAACAAACAGCTGTTTTAACATTGATACAGTGTTGGTAATGCTTGTCAGTGCTGTTAAGAGGATAAATGTCTGTTAAGGGTAATCGATAGCAAATGAAGTTGATTGCTTAAAGTGTTCGATAGCTTATGTTTTTTCAAGCGCATTTTTATACCCTCATCCAAATTACATGATTAAACGGGTATAACAGTTTTGTTCAAGTGTTTGTGACAGCAGAAAGCGCCCCATACCAGTTAAGTATATATATTTTTACTAGCATGAGACATGCTTTATTCGTCTTTCGTCGATTTTGAACTAATGAGTACAATTTCGTTTCAGGATATTGGCAAAGTTTTTTCTTATTTTAAGTAACGGATTTTAAGAGAATAAACACGTAAAAATTGCGAAATACACAAAATACAACATTTCAGACATAAAAAAAATATTAATAAAAATGTTCTGCCATCACATAAAAGTGTAGGCCTAGCTTAATCATATTGGTCATATTGACCCTGAATACTTTTGGTTTATAGACTTTGTCGACATTTGTCAACCATTCAGAAGCCCATTCAAAAGGATCCAAGTGTGTCAGAGCACTTGAGCATAGTGTCCTTAATGCTTATGATTTTATTTATTGATTTAATGCAATGTGCTGGGCATTTTGCCAGCATTGCGCTGTCGAATTCAATCTCAGTTAACTGACGCTTGTTCTTACTGACAGTTTGAAGAGTTTTCTATCCGCATGTGCATTGAAAATTTTAAGCTGATGAGCGTTAAAATCACTTTTATTTTGTATTGATATTGTGTGCAAAGTGTTTAGTAATTAAAATGGCAATAGTATACGGCTTCAATATTCAGCAGGAAGCAAACAACTTTCCAAACTAAATGCGATTGACATGCACGGTCAACATTCACCAGACCCCAGTCTCCAGACAAACCAACAAATGGCCAACGTAATGAAATTGAAATGCATTTTGCGCAGACACGCGTCTCAGACTATGCCTCAGACCCGTCTGCCGGCTTTGCTTAAACAACACCAACAACAACAACAAAAAAAAAAGCAAACAAACATAGTTTATTGCCTTGAAAAGTATGTTTTAGTGAAAACTAGTTATGTGTGTACCTGTAGCGGGATCGGCTTAAATGCGTAACTCTTGCCTGACAAACACATTCGTACACCCAAAGCCATTAAAACATCACAAGCGAAAATACATATATTGTGCATCTTAGTAGATATTTTTTTGGGTGGACTTCCAAAATAAAATTAATTTTTTTTTTATGCTAACGATAAATCTGTAAAATTCTTAAAGATTGAGATTTAAAGATGTTCATACGGATTTAAGAACTCTTTGATTAGTCCCAATTCACGTGGAGTTTCCCGGATGGTATTTTAATTAGTAAAAACTCAACGTACTGAGGCATAGACCTAAATACCAATATTTACACGGTAGCGGTTCTGGGTAGGCTCGGCGTCCAAATGCAGATCTGTTGTAAATGTCACTATCTATAATCAAATTTGTTGAATTTGGGGTTCCCGATTAAAAAAGATGACGGTATATAGGGTGGCATGACACTAAAATTGTTCACTCATATCTTTGAGAATGGTGACAAGATGCCTTCCATGTGGGATCTGGGGGCAGAATGGAAAAGCGTTTATTTATGATATCGATTTCTTAGCCCCCTATCGTGACACTTAGTGTCCATTTACACGCTGAAGTTTTTTGGTGAATTTTCTCTTGTTTGTAGGCAAGGGGAGTAAGGGGGTTTACTATCAAATGGGCACTTAATCTGACACTGAATCTGATAGGCAAAGGTATTTACAAAGTTACGCAAACTCCTCAGATCGTTAGAGAACATGTATGCTGAGTTTACTCTATATAACACTATATAACATTTATACGACCCTGGCTACATGGCAAATTTAAATGCACAAGCGGAAGGCTGTTGAGCACACAAAACAATAATTAAAACAGGCTTCAAACATTAATTGATTTCGCAACGATGCGTCTTAAACAAAGCTTAGGTTTCAAATCATAAATTAATGCGTGCCCTTTTGTTCGCCCGCCTGTCAGAAGTCGAAACAAGCAAATTCCGTTTATTTGTTATGCTTGCAAAAGAAGAAGAATTTTTTAACATGAGTACAAATTTGCATATGAACTGACCGGTTGTTGTCTTAGAATTCCCATGTTATTGTGAGAGGTCATAATTATCATTGTGAATTCAAAGTGAAATGTCACAAGCTGTACAAGTTTTGTAGAAACTTTGTTGGCCACATGCATGAGTAAACAATAACAAAAACACAAAAAACCAAACATAAACGCTTTAACTTTGGCTTTCTATACATACTAGATAAACATTTTTGCTTTCCAAATGCGCAGTGTGTTGTGTCAACTTTGCCAGCTACGAGTACAAGTGCCTTTTTTTTCTTTCTTTTATTTTGAATACGCGACAAAGAAAATGTTGAAAAGAAAGTCAAGGTCTTTGGCAAGCTTTTAAAGTGCAGTTGCCATTAAAATTTCGCAAATGTCATTTAGAATTTTCATAAAAAAACCTCAAATCATGTTCAAGCAATACCAACGGGTTTTTTTGTGCACAAAAACTATTAATAGATGAATAACGAAAATGTTAAATATTGAAGAGCATAATCAAGCTTAGCTCTTGATGCTCTAACTTGCGTTACCCAAGTTTTTTTTTTTGTTGCTAAAGTCAATAAAAAGGCTCTGCGGAAGACAACCTTAGTTATTTTAGGCTCTGCGGAAGACAACCTTAGTTATTTTAAATCGAAAACTTGTGTTAATGCTATAGGGGCTTGTAGTTAAAAATAATCACTTAAACGACAATTAGTGACAACATTAAATAATGATTTATCATCTTCAGACAATATTACAAAATACTTGTGCCAACATCAAGTTTTATTTCATTACTATGCTTTTAAAGTATGATTAATTAAAATCAATTCTTATAGTTTTGTTCTTGTTCTCTGTTAGCTGTTGTAGGTCAATATTATTAAAATCAAAATAGATTAGTTCTCTTAGCTACCCTACTCATAAATGGCACTTGGACTATTCCACAATATCCACTGAATTGTTCGAAAAAAAATTCAACATTATAAGCCGGCTTGTTCTTGTCTCAATCTGGTTGCGTGCTGTGCTTGAAAGTGGTCTACCTTCAGTCAACTGCTTCGCATTCTTGTCGAACGGGTGTTCGACTTGCTCCTAAACTGCACACGCGCCATTGGCAACAACAACTTCAACTTGGGTCTTAGCTTTTTTAGCCGGCATTTTGATTAGATGGCTAACGTAAATCGAATTATGACTGTGTTTTGAGAGACCAGTTATGGAATTTGTGCTAAATATCAATAGGGTTCACAATTAACTGAACTTTTACCAATATCGACATTAATAATTATCACGCTGAGTTTCATCAATAAATACATACGTATATGCCAAAGTTTGATATTTTTAAAGCCAACTAGTTTTAATGTATTCTTTTGCTACTAATACTTTTTATTATAAGCTTGAACTTGATGTCGCTTTGTTAAAAAATACTTTAAAACACTCTTCAGTATTGTTATTTGCAACTTTTTTAATCTCCACATTATGTTTTCCGACCTTACACACATAACACTAGACTTCAAATGCCAGCGCAGATAATCACATTTTGGACATAAGACTCAACATTTATGTAAGCATGGAATCAAGTAATTGCTAACTGGAAAAAAAAAAAATATTGTAAAACTTTTTGAAAATCTTCTTTAGAAATGCTTATCAGCATGAAGAGGTTACACATTTTTTTATAAAGGATAACTTTAAATAAAATACTTTTAAAATACCTTGAGCAAGTTTGCAATAATCATGACATAATTTTTATCACATTGAAGAATTCGTTTTCTTTGTGCATTTTTAATTATATATGTATGTACTCGTGTAAAATCGCTCATACGCATAGTGTGTTGCGGGTGTAAATCGACGCCTAAGAGACGGCCTGCATGAAACGGGGGTCCGGTGTATTGTTTCCTTTAAAATGTGCGCATTTGAGTAAACAATTAAGCGTTAAGCGGATCTAAATTATTAACAGTGGAAGCTGCAAAAACAGAATGTACGCTAACAAGCCGTTGTTCAGGTTTTTTTCCTTGTCAAATAGAGGTAAACTTGGAGTTGCCAAATCAAAATGCGTCACGGAGTGACGAATTTGTCAGAAGGTATCGTTGCAAGTTCAATTGTATACAATTAATACCCTTAAATGACCAGCACAAAGCTTATAATATATTATCATATATCTGTGCAACATCTTTCATTGACCATAAACAATATTTGCAGCACCATTTTGTGAAGGTCAGCAACAAAAACAGTTTTTATTACTTATTTATTTATTTGCTTGGGTGCTCTGTTGTTATTTCAAACTGTTTTCGAGTTTTACCTTCAATTTATATTTCTTTTATTGCTCTTGAGATTCACGATCACGATGGCTATTCTAACTACCTTGTTAAGTAGTATATCTCATCTATTAACGGCATGTGATTTTTATGGCTTTAAAGTGGGCCAACAAACTGAATGTATATATATGTTTTGTGGCATTTAAAAATACTTAAATAGTCTTGCCGTTTTTATTTTATTTTATTATTTTATGTTTACGCTAAGACAATCAAATTAGACTTTTGCTGCTGGTCAAAATTAATGAGGGCTAAAAATACTTTAAATACCTGTTCAATGAGTCACCTTATTGTTAACAAAAATACCCCACATTATATTGTACGCTGGACAAATATTAAACAGTTGCTGGCATTTACAACAACATGCAATTCGTTTTTTCTCGAATTACGTGAACATTTTTGTGACGTTTTTGTAGCGAACTTTCGCAGCTTTCGTGAAGGTCGATTGACGACTTTTGACAATCTGATTCACTCTGCTCTTTGTTTCATATTTAGTATGCAGGCGACAATGTTTGCTGTTGGCAATAGCCTTGGGCAACGATTTGCATTTGAGATGGGAGAGCAATAAAAAAGTATTTACCATAAACTGATTGCAACAATCTTGGCCCGCTTCCTGTGTGCAAAAAGCAAAAACTTTCTCAACTCTTTTGCCAAAAGGCAACTAACAAAATGCAATAATTTAGTTTATAATTATTATAATTTTGGAACGCATCGCATAAATTAAGCCACATTATTGTTTTTTTTTTTTTTTGGGACAGGTTGCGTCTCACGCAGCTCACTCGAGAGTCATGGTCATGGCTAGTAGATTGACTGGCCAATATGTCAACGACTCTACTCTCTTGGCTGTTGGCGTCAAGATGTCAAATGACCATTTAAATGACACTTTGAGGTGCTTGCTTTTGTGGGTCATTTACTCATTTACTCACCAGCCAACAAACTATTTGTGAGCTTGTTTAGGCAATAAACATTTAATAATGTATTTTATTCATGGCAGCCTAAATTTGTTTTATGAACAATTTAGTATTGTAAAAACAAGTTACTTAAGTTGATGACAGCAAATGTTTGACAGGCAGCTTATTTTACAGGCTGCAAAAAGATGTACTGAACAGGATGCAGATATTCTAAGAATAGTGTGTGAGGTTCGGCAGGGAACTATAACAGCATTGTTGCTTGCATTATAATTGCAGTCCTTTTTCTAAGGTTTAACCAACCACAAAAGATTTGGCACGGCAAATTAGCCTGTGAAATGGGAAGAACTTGAACTTGTTAAAGATGTCAAATAAAGATTTCTTTTTTTAACTGAGGCACGCCTTTAGCGATTTTGCTTCAACACAAAAAAAGTCTGTTAAAATATTCCAAACATAAGTTTCTTTTATTTATTTATATTATTTGAATTTTTTTAGCCCAAAGTTTTACTACTTTTAATTCAGCTAATCTCAATTCAATGCCTTACACTACAAAAACATATAAAACAACAAAATATTTATTTATAAACTTATTTATATTTCTGATACCTTTTTTGTGACTTAAAATATGTATATTAGGATGTCTTTGAATTTTACTAATTGTTTTGATCTCAATAATTTTTTTTCCCTAGTATTCTGTAAGTTTTTTAGTATATAGCTGAATAGAATAATATTAAAATAATTTTATCTACTTTTCTTCAAACCCAATCAAATAACAATTAGATTGCCGTTGTACAAGCCAAGTTTGGCCCTTCGTTATAGCCTTAATGCTTCTAAAACCTTATTTTTGTTTCTAAATTAATGCATTTTGTCAAGAGAAGATTCTCAGCACATAGAATCTTTAAACATACAACAATTGAATGGTTTTGCAACTATAATAATGTTTTTAAAATAATCATTCCGGTGTTGTTCGATGTTGTCACTAGCTATGGCATCAGTTATATGATATGCGTGTGATATGTCATCAAGTTAATCTACGGAAATTCAATATTGATAAAGTAGGTGGGTAAACTTAAGCGAAAGTTACAAAAATTTTCTATGTTTATATTCATATATAAATTAAAGCCGTGCATGATTTTGTTTGCGCAGAAATTAACATAGAAATGAGCCGAATGCCAAGTCGAATATCATTTCCACGTTACATAAAAGCACAACCGAATTTTAGATGAGATTGTCAGAGAGTGTAGAGAGAAGACGAGTGTGTTTTAAGGTTTTCATTGCTGATGTCTTCACATCGGTTACACATGAAAATTTGCGCGTCAAATCACATTGAGGGTTATATTATTTGTAACATGAAACCAACATTAAAAACCATGAAATAAAAACGAAATGAGTTACAGACAAAGTTTTGAAGAGATACAGATAGATCGTACAAGAAAAGTGTGCTTTAATTTGCTTTGGAGTTATTTTCCTTATTTGGTCATTAAAAGCGTTTAGCTAATTGGTATTGCAATGGAGCTAAGTGTTTTGGGATTCATTACGTCAATACCGAATGTTTGTTTTTTTATGTTATATCTTTATTTGTTTAGCAATTGGTAAGTTTGGGTAATTCAAAGCAATAGTCAGATTGAAAAGATTTTTAAATTAACAAAAACTTAAGAAACAAATTCTATTCTCTATTTCTTTTTGTGTTATTTTTGCTTTTTATATTATAATATCTTAGTTTGTAGTAGGTAATGTTTTTATAATAGCCATAGCACAACATAATTGTATATCTCTTTCACAATAGTTTACCAAATTAATTGATAAAAATATTTGCTGCCTTAATTGACCAAACACGGCCAAGATTCGAGCATATGGGCAAACAAACGTGTGGCAAAATGTGTAGCAGCTGCTGTTTTTGTGTGTGTTGCTTGTGGTGTTGTCAAGTCGGTTAAGCGACATGCCACCAAAAATGATTGACAATCACTTTATAAACAATTTCGTTTTGTGGCCCGTGACTTGGAGACTGCAAGACGATTGTAGACTGTAAGACTGCAGACTGCTGCAGACTGCAAGAGACGCGGCGAGAGACACCCAACACATTCGCATTCTCTGTCGCTTCCCCATTCAAGTCAGACAGCCAACCAGTTGCATATGAAAGTAAAAGTAAAGCAACGCAGTCGAAAACAAATGCATGCCGCCGTCTTATGTGTAATATCTTTAAATACATACAAAACAACACACAAGCAGACATTTATATATACACATACATACATGTGTAATACTCAGAAAAGCAGCGTGCATTTATAAATGCATATCCATATACTACTTATATATAAACATGCTCATACATATCCATACCATACCCCATAGCAATATAAAACAAACAAAAGCGAAAATAAAGCAGACAGCGACACCGGTTGTGGCTGCAGACAAGTTATATGTATATGTACCCTTATACATATGTATGTATATGTATATGTATATGTATGTATACGACAGCATTTAGTCACAAATAAAATGCGTTCAAAAAGGCCGCTGCGCTTGTTGGCCAAACTGTTGATGCTGATAAAATTGAAAGCCCAAAGTCCCAAAAATGTATGCGACACGAAATGCTTATGAGCTAAATTATTTTCAAAGACATGACATCATTTGAATACATATAGAGTTCTGCATAAAGTCTCAGAACCGCACGGCTAAACGGCATTTCTTTGAATGATCTTATGAATATACAAAATTGTGACTCAAAGTTTGCCATGGGAATTTTTGGCTGTGCTTTAAATGTGAACAATAATTTGTCCTTGCCCTATACGTAAGGTGTGAGTTTTGACGATCATTTGTCTGGTTTTTGTGTTGAAAACCAAGCTAATATTTACTTATTGTGGGGCTAGGTTTAATGCCAACAAGCTAGAGAAAGAGTTCGTTGCCTAAGTCTTTTATTTGCAAAGTGTTTTAGTATTGTTAATATGTCAGAAAATGTAAAAATCTTTATTGGTTAAAGATAAATCTTTATAAATAATACTAATAATAAATCGGTTTTTCTAACATTTATTTTAAGGATTATAACAAATACATTAAATAAATAGTATTAAGTAAATATTAATTAACTTAAAACCATTAACTACAGAAGCGCACAGGAACTAAAAACTTTTTTAATTGTGAACTAAAAAAATCTATTTATCAGTTTTAGCCAAATTTTGTCTATTGGTAGCAGTATTTTCTATATGAAAAACGTGACTCATAAAGCTGTTTTCACATTTTTTTCTCTTTTTCGGCAACTTCTGGCCAACTTTGTTTTGTTATCTTTGGAAGTTATGTCTATTCAGCTTGCCGCTTGTTGCTCCACTCGAAGTTGCAATGCTGAGTTGTTTCTTTTGTTGTTGCTTATTGTTCTGGGCAGCAGCAATTGTATAGCTTTCAGATAAGCAGCAAGAAAAGTCAACAACTAGAAAACCACACAGCTCCCAGCACCATAGTGCGATTAACAATGGAATTGGTACCACAATACTATGTTTGCGCGCACTTGGCCAAAGCTTTTTGTGCAATTGCAAAAGCGCATTTTGGAATTTTTTGCATTTAAAATAACAACCGCAATTGGAATAGCAAATAGCGTATAACAAACAACATAACAGCCATAACACCATCAGACAGTGCTGCACATTTGTTGAGCTTATGGGTTTTGACGTCTTTGGGTTTGGTTTGGTTTTGAGTTGTGTTGAATTCATTGAGTCCCATTTCTTTGACTCATGATGTTGGCCAGAATTCCCAGCCCTGTTATTTATTGATGTGTTCTGACGGATTTTATGGGCACGTTTTCGTTTGCATTGATGGCATTTCAAAAATTGCATTCGCAAGCTAATTTCTGATATATTTGGGCGCAGTTTGGCATTGAGATGAGTGAGTTTGGCATAAGAAGACAATCTTTTATGCCTATATGGTTTTATATATATATATGGAATTAGAAAGAATTGAAATATGTATAAATATAATATAGTATAGTATACAGAATAGTATAGGAAAGTTCACGTATACGTAGACTTGTACGTTCAAGTTTCTTGAAGCTATGAAAGTCATCTTTTATGCTCTTTGAAAATCAAGCGTTGGGTTTAAATATCCCAAATTAAAGTTGTGGGCGTTAACGCCAACAATGAGTTTCTTAGATGATCTTTTCATTGAGACTTGTGCTGGAATTGACTCTTTTATTGGCCTGGTTCAAAGAAGTTCGCGTTGAGTTTACCTTGTCAAATTTGTAGCTCTGTTTTGCCGCAGCCTTCCTTTTGATAAATTCAAAATCCCAACGACTTTTGGCAGTGACTACCGCACACCCACACACAGAGACAGACACCGACGCAGCCTAGACACACCTGAGGCATTTCAGTGCAAGAGAATGAGAGACAGAGAGAGATAAAGAGAGTAAACATTTTAAGCCAAGTGCTCTCTCACCTGTTGCGCTGTACGCTCTAAAATGCTCAGCTGTTGCTGGGCCGCCAGACAAAACTCAACACAGTCGAAACCAGTTGCAGCAGCAATGTGTCTCGTGATTAGAGAGTCTTAACCGTAGACGACGTGGCCGGCGCCGTGGTGAACTAAACCCAAAATGATCGTCAAGTTTGCTCTGAGCCTAGTTGAAGTCAAAGTTGCGCGCTCAGTTGGTGGATGTGCTTCAGCCGGAGCGGTTGATAGACAAAACCAGAAGCAAAACGTGTGTTTCTTAACATCATTTTCAATAGAAACGTGGCCCGTGCGCTAGGCCACCTTTTGGTAAAAACTTTGCTCATCGGTTTAGTGCAAATTTGTATTACAATACCATCAGGCATATAAGTGTGTGTTAGAGTGTGTGGGTGTGCGTATTTGTGTGTATTTGTTATATGCAAAGTGCGGCTTTCTTCTTATAAAAGAGACGTTCAGACAACCGTCCAAGTCCAGTGAAATATGCAGCTAAAAAAGAAAAAATTCCATTCAGTATATCAAAAACGAAAAGAAAAAAATCAAAAACAAACAAGTTTTTCTCCCTCTCTCTTACCATCTCTCTTTTGCACTCTCTGCTCGCTGATGTTTTCTGTGTGCGTGTTTTGTTTTTGCCTTTTGCAAGTGCCATTTCTACTTAAAAGGAGTGAGAGTGAAATGTAAAATGTCAAAGTAAATAACCGCAGACAGAAACTTTTGCAATGACATCATTTGGAAAATAAACTATAACAAATTTGAAGCCTTGCATACATACAATTATTTTTTTAGTATTATTTAATTTAATTAAAAGCATTTTGAACTGACAAGTGTGTGAACTGTAACAGAGCTTGCATTGCATTGTTTCGGTAGTCTCTTACTAATTATAAAATGCAACCCAATATGCAAGCCGAAACTTGGCCAAATGCACGACAAAAGCTAAACCAACAACAACAGCATCTTTGAGGCATATTTTGTGCGGTTTTCTAGTTAGTCGCAGTCGGCCAAACTTGCCGCAAAATAATGCCACCGAGCTGCTCGCAGTTGTGCTCTCAAGAAACCGGTTCAAATATATACATTTCTGCTGCTACAATTCGGATCCAAAGTTTTTCTTGTCGTTGTGGTTGTTGTTGTTTTTGAGTATACCATTGCATTATTGCGAATTGCATGAGCATTGAGTTTCATACAACAGTTTTCCTACTTTCAGGGTAGAATTGCAAAATAATGATTAGAGTGAAAGGTTAGCTTAGTCTTTCTAAATTCGCTTCAATCGCGAGTTTTCCACTTTGATAACTGCAGTAGAATCATAGCCCAAGTTGAACAGAAGACTCAGGAAACAAACTTATTTGCAAAGCAACAAAATGAATTCGAAAAAAAGTAGAATTTATAACAAAATTCAAATGACTTAGGAAGCGAACTTGGCTCGCAAAAAAAGAAACCAAAAATATATTAAAAAATAGTTGAGAGGTGGCAGAAAAGGTCGTTTAGCGTTTATTTTAAAACTTGAAACATATTAAAATTTTAAACCAATTTTGTTCGATATTTATTTTAAACATCATTAAAGCAAAAATCCCCTTTCATTACTTAACACAACTTTCAACGGAAATGACAGCATTTTAAGGTTACCAAATTGATGACAAAATAAAGTGAAAAGAAACCGTTAGTCAGTTACAAATTCACACAATCCAGTAACAAATAAATGTCAAACAGTAAACGTGCAAAAAATCAACAATATTAAACAAATTCCAAGAAAAAACGTCGAACAAAAACCACAAAAATTGTTAATCTTCAAATTGTGTTGAATACTTAACTCTTAACAAATTTTTGCATTTTTTTTAGTAGCTCCATCAAAAATTATTAACAAGTGCAAAGGTGTGAGAAAAACCTACCAAAAAAATAAATAAAAATCGTTACGAAATTTAACAAAAAAAAAAATCAAAATCAAAATGCAAGCGTGTAGAAAAAAAAGAGCTTCAAGCAATTCGTCGTCGATCTTATGGAGCAGACTCTTTGTGGCCAGCCTCTGTGGATTTCTGCTGCTTGGCATTCAAATTGAGCGTGCGGCGTCAGCGCCTGCAGGCGAGGATGATGCTGTTGCTGCAACCATGCCCAGCACCATGATCATGTTGGAAACAACAACTGAAGCTGCTATTACCTCAACAACAACGGCAACAACAACAACAACAACATCGCCATCAACATCAACAACAGCATCAGCAACAACAATTGGCGTAGAACAAAGCAGCGAATCGACTGCGACGACGACTGCGACTGCGCCGGCGACCATGTTGGATAGTTCAACGACTCTGGCAGCCAACAACAACAACAACAACAATAGCAGCAACAGCAACAACAACAACGCGAGCGAAACTGGTGAGTTTTACACAAAGAGGCACGAAGCACGAAAATTATAGATAGATAGCCGTAGACGTCGCGTCTTGAATAGTTTTCCAGACACTTTAATCTCTTACTATTCATTCTTTCTCTCTCGTCTGATTCTGATTCTCGAGTCCGATGACTCTCCAAGCCCCATAATCAAATTTTCGTTCTTTGAGCTACCAATTAACGCCACTTCACTACCCCTTCTCCCCTCCGATCTTGGGGACGCCGTGTGTCGCCGCCCTTTTACGGTTCGATCCGTTAAAAACATTTTAAAACCGTAATTACTCCCTTTTTTCGCTTAAATGGAGCGTACCCGAAGAAATTTTGTTTTGCGTCATTTTCTTTAGATTAATCATAGACAGAATATTGTGTTTGGCATCTCTTATTAGTTTCCTGTTGAATTATTTCGTTAATTATTCGGCGCTTCAAAGTTACAAAAAAAAAGAAAGAAATGGGAAAACTTTTCTTTAAGCAACAACGGAAATCAGATTTGAAGGTGAAAACTATTTTTGGAATCAACTGAAGCATTAAATGAAATTGTAGAAAGGAAAAAACATATAACACTACATATTCAAATTAATTTGTTTTCTTTTTTGCAAATGTATTGAAAGTTGAGGCAGACATTTTTGATTCAATTCCAATGCTGATTTAAATAAAAATCTCAAACTCCACACTTTAATCAAAAACATCAAGTCAATCAACTTGTTTGTAAAATAGGTTAGCAGAGTTTAATTGTTAAGATTTATTCTCTGTTGTAACCTTTTTTCTTTTGTTATAATAAGCTGATTGTAATTCGCATTTTAATGTCAGTTGCACATCAAACGTGACACGTTTGCCGGCGATTTGCATCAGAGCTAACAGCTGCTTTGATCTCATGAAACGTCATTATAGCTGGTGGTATTTTACAATCTGATCATACGATCATAAAATGGTGCCACAAACGGGCCACACAACTACGAACGATGTTTGATCTGAAGCATTTGGTAAACTGCAAATTATCAATAACTTAATTTTTCTTGTTATTAACTTGTTAACAAACATTGTAATTGCGTACATAAACTCACAACAAATTTTAAGATGAGTCATGTCCTTCACCTACGTGCCATCTAACAAGTGTTACACCTTTTAAATGTGTGGCATAAGTGTTTATTAACGTTATTTGTATAAATGTTAAGGTTTTTGGGTGCCACTTTACGTGAAAAATCTTTGAAAAAATAGTTTATGTTGGTTTTGGGCAATGCCAATCAAAAACACATGTAGTTAATTAACTTGAGCCCAGACAACAGCAAGACAAGTTTCAATAAATCATTCAGATGCCAAAAACACCTCCACAATACAACTTGAGGCAACTCTTAGAGTTGGTAAATGTTTCAGCCCCCATAAAAATGAATTTATTAGTGAATCATATGAAAACAACATCTAGCAACAGATAAAAAGATCCAGCTATTGTCAACTGATTAACTAAACGGAGAGTGGGCTATATGTTTCCTTAAATATGCATATTCGTTTACCTAAATGTCAGAGAGTTGTCCATAAATGCTATGAATATTAACTAATAGCTCAAAAGTTGTTGAACTAGTTTTAAGCTTCATTTTAATCACTTGCTAGCAATTCAATTTTTATTGTCAATAGAAAAACTTGAATAAGTGCACGTAATATATCTGTTGATTTTAACAAATCTAAAGTAGACTGGTTGTAAACTATTTATAGACTTGTGTTAACGTTATTTAAAAAATTAAATACTTCAAGCACTTGTGGGCTTTTTTTGTTTTAAGAATATTTGATTTGTTTATTTATAAGCTTATTGTTGAAGGTCACTTAACATTAAGAGTGGATCAAATAATTTTAAATGAAAAGGCATTTAAATAAAAGTTTTCAATTGTACTAACTAAAACTTGTGTAAAAATGTCAGTTTTAAACATATTTTATTCGGTAATTATAAAAACAAGAGTATTTGTTTTAAAAGACAATAAATTGCAGTATCTCGAAAATGATTTCTGCTTGACAAGTTTAATGGACATGAAAAACAATTACTGTTAACGGCTTTTGTATGTTACAGGTTTTTTTAAACCCCAATCAAAATAGCAAACAACACACACACAGACACACACACACGAAGACAAAGAGACCTGCAAATTGGTTGTGAACAAAGCCAAGTGCAAATAACAAATTGCAGCCTGCTAATGAGTTGGAAAATTGCAGACCACGGCTTAGAGTCGAGTGCATAAATCATTTATGTAAATTTTCCGTGGTTAACATTACTTAATTTTTGGCCAAACACCAACAGTAAATGGTGGGCTAATAAATGGCCTTGCACATTTGCAACTATCGAAGTGCAGAAAAGTATAACCACATAATAAAACCTATTAAGCGGTTCGAATGCAATTCAGGGCCTTTAGTCGTCAAGGCTTTGCCAAATATAATATAGAAATAACCGTTAATATGCATATATATTCAGCAGAAGGTCTTATTACACAACAAAGCACATCACGAAATGTTAATTTCAATATCGTAAACAAAACAAAACAAAACAAAATTTAAAATTTTCGTGCCACATAATGACCTCAATTATCGGCCAAGCTCATCATTTTATTTTTTTGTTTTATTTTCATTACTTTCTTTAAGGAAAAAGCGAAGTAAAAAAAAAACAAATTGTTATTATGTTGATTACTGCTTGTTGTTGTTATTGCTGTTTGTTGCTTATCACTACAAATAAACGCACTTGAAAATTTGCATATTTTGAAGCACGATGTCGTGAATTTTGAACGGAAATTGAACTCTGTGAGAGTTTAAAATGCTGAAAGCAAAAGCTTAAGCCAACTAAGGAAGCATTTGAATGTCATAAAAGTTGCATATTCAGCTAAACAAAACATTGTGACAGCATACAAGATGGGGAAAAATAAAAACGCATAAAGAAATCTTAAAACAATACTAAGCTTTCGCACAGAGTATCCTCAAGCCCATTGTTTGTTACTCTTACGTGAGTTGGTTTATTTTTTTCTTTAACGCTGTTTATTTGACTTGTCATTTTTTATTTTGTTTGCTTCTCCAAGAAATTCTGCAGAAAAAAGGCAGATAAACAAGTTTGTGCCCTAAGTCATTTGTTTTTTTTTTAAATGTGTGTGTTGATTTTCAAGGATAAATATATGTATTGTATGTATAAAAGTTTCTTTGTTTCTGAGTATGCAAAAAATGAAAAGTATTTCTTATTTGCGTCAAGAGGGTGTGGCATGCGTAGACCATGTGATTGTTTTGTGGTTTTCGGATCGGTTTTACCTTTCGCTTGGAGTTCATGCACGATTAGCTGGCAAAATTGAACGTCCGTTATAATGAACCGATAAGTAAAAGTAGCTTAAAAACTTTTCAACACAAATAGCCAAAGATCGTTAAGCGCCATGTGTGTTGACGTATACATTTCTTTGTTTGAGTGTATGTATATGTGTGGACCAACTTACAACAAAATGTTGTTAATTGCAGCTTGTTTGTTGCTGTTAAAACTCCACTGTACATTGACACTTGAGGCCCCCGGGGCCTAAGGCTGAATATCCGAACGCGTGAAAGTGTTGTAAAATGCTTGCAGTTAACAATTATCATTTCGCCCATAAAATATGACTGCACGGATTTTTCTTTTTTCGAACTAAAGTGTCAAAAAATAAGACATGTCACAGACCATCCATAAAAATGTGTGGGCTTTGAACTCGTAAGTGAGATTTTCCTTAGTTGGCTTTCTCCATTTGCAGCGCCTGTTGTTCAGGTGTTAGAACAACTGATTAACGTTTTGGGTCCAACTGGTAGAAACCTGATCAGCTGAGAGTTCCTTGGTATTTGTGTCAGGGGCACAAGTCTAACGAAAAACTTACATCGAATAATTATGACTTGTTTTTTCACTTAAGTGCTATTTGATATATGCATTTATCTAATTGCAACAATTCAAGTATTTTTTCGTTTCGTTTACAAACGCCTTATTTAACGCCTCTTTGGGCGTCTAGACGTGCGTTTTCCATGATTTCGTTTGCTTGGCTTACCATTAGGTAATTTGTTTTATGAATGCGCTCAGAAAAAATGTAGCGCAAAAAGTCGACTCTAATTAATGCATTTTAATTACCAGCCATAAAATGTACAGATATATTTTATATGTGTATTTGTGTGTGTTTGCTTGCATCTATTACTGTGGTGTTTATGCAATTAACTATGTCATTGAACGGTGCAGAGAATGCTGTCAGGAAGTGGTTACTTACACACATACACACACAACACACATATGTTGTAGTTGAGAATAGAAGAATGGAAGTGAACAAACATAAGTGAGTTAATGTGTGGTGTGTAAATGGCCCATGGAGTAAGAAATACAAAAGAATAATAAATGTTGAAGAAGGAATACAAACGAGAATAAACTGTTAATTTAATTGAATTCAATTATTATGGGTTATGATTTGCATTGATGGAATTAAAAAAATCTATTATAAATATTTTTTCTTCAACGCATATTTATACATATTTCAGTTTGAATTTTGTATAGATTTTATTTATTTCATTAAATGTTTGTTATACACAAATGAATCATCAACTCGCGCAGACAACAAAAACTCAATAAATAATCAATATAAAACATTACGTAAAACTCAAACTACTTAAGTACTCTGTAAATGCGATCGGAAGGGATATAATTTTTACAATATCAAAAATTCAACTCAAAAGATAGGTATCCAATCCCATTAAGTTGGCTGTGCGCCATTTAAGCGACCTTCAAACTTGAAACGCACTTGGCACACAGCCAGTTTGTCTGTCTGTCTGTCTGTCAGTTAGTTAGTTTGTTAAGTCAGTCTATTGCGATTGCCTTAAACATATGAAACACACTTGCAGCTCCAATTCCAATTCCAAATCCAATTGCAAGTGGATTTCATGGCCGGCCAAGCAACTCGTGGGGCACAAACATTCACTTGACTCTGTTGTGTTAGCTGTGCCATGCTGAAAAGCGTGGTGTCATTACATTCAGATACACAAATGCAAAGATATAGATACACACAAACACAGATACAGTAATAACAACAGCTATCATTTGTACAAAGTTAAGTGGCTTTTGTGAATAGTCTGACTAAAGTCATATGTAGTATATTTATGCTTGTCTTGGGGTCTTTGTCTTGGCCTTTTCATGGACGATGACACGCGTTGGAACGTGTTTAGTTTTCATGTGCTTCTTCTTGATTTAGCATTAGATGCACTGCCTTTGCCTCCACCTCCTCCTTCACCTTCTACACCTCCTCCACTTGGTACAACCTGTACGAATTCCAAGCTGCATTTTTCATTAGTTGGCCCCCAAGCACATGAACTTTCAAAGCTGAGCTGAGTTGAAAAGGTCAAATGATGTTTTACACGCTGCACAAAGAAAAAACCTTTTTGTTTTATGGCTAGTCAAACTGCCTAACTATTCGCCGCCCCCCTCTTGTTGCTGTTGTTGCAGGTATTTCTAATGTCTTGGCTTGAACAATTTTACCCTATCGAAAAAATGTCTGGCCTGCCACAAAACATTATTCTCTGTTTTCTTTGCCACATCTCAAGTCATTAGCCAGATTGAAAGCTAGATAGGAAGCAGAAAAAATGTAAGGTATTTAGGAACAGGTAATTCCAAACAGTATACGGACTTAGCCTAACATTCGGCATTCTTTTGACCTATATAAGTGGGCTTAAATGAGTAAATGATTTAAATGAGTAGAAATATGATTGTTGTTGAAATTCGTTAGGCTGATAACATATTTTTTTTTCATATTTTTATCGATGTGGGAAATCATTTTATTTTTGTTTGCTAGTCGGATCTTACAGTTAAATAGAGGATTAAGGTTTCACATTCAAAGTTTTAAGGCATATCATCTATTTGGTTGAAATGTTTATAAAAAAATACTTGCATCATCTTTTCATTAACATTTACCTTCACTCTATTTTTTTTTGTTACCCTGAACTCATAACATTAGTATTAAGGGTATAATGGCTTTGTGCAAAGGTATGTAACAGACAGAAGGAAGCATACGGAGCCTCATAAAGTATGTACATCTCTATTTTAATGGCATAAAGAGCCGAATCAGTATAGTTTTGTCGATCTGACTGTCCATATAAGAAGAAGACATTACAAATTTATTTCATTATCTTTTGCGGAACATTCAGTTACTATCTTATCTTGAATTTTGGTTAACTTAACCCTAAAAATCTATGAAATGTTCGGGGAGCAAATCCGAAAAATCCTAGATGGAAATCTCTCTGTTTCAGGGTATCTGTTAGTCGAACTCACATGCCGAGCCTTCCTATATGTTGTATATGCTGTTTTAACACTTGGTTTCACAAATTAACATACTACAAATAGAAAACAGCAATATGCATTGTCATCACCAAATCCAACTCCCATCCTCAAAACCATTACAGAGACAAAGCAACCAAAAAATAAACAACAACAACAATTTCCAAAGCAAACATTTGTACAACAACAGTTCGTATACTATCTAAAATCTGGCTTAAATAATTAAGCTCCAACAAAAACAACAGCAATCGACTATAATATCCAAAATCTGGGTTTAATTATTAAGCTCCATTAACACCCTGCCAAAATATGAATACACATACATACATTTATACCTATTCAGCTTTCCAAATGCAAGCGACGCGTCGCGACGCTACTCGAATTGCGTAATATTCATACGTATTTGTTTATTTGATTTTAATTTCATAGAAAAAAAAAAGTTTTGTTCAAATCAAACTAAAACCGGATCAGATGGCAACCACAATAACAACAACAACAGCTCAAGTAGGCAAATCAAATAATTTGTGTGTTCGGCTTTGTGGCTACGTGACGATTACACACAGACACACACATATTTATACACATGCATGCAGACGCATGACCGTTACATTGCCCAAAAATCCAGCCAAGTCCCATTTGTTTGTTGACAGTTTTTGCGCGTTAAAAAGCTTGACCAACGGACAGGCCCACTTTGAAATTGGTACCATGAGGCATGGACTGATGTTAATGGTCATTACGATCGGTGCTCATTATGAATAACGAGTGGGACGTATGTGACGTGCTTCCGGTTGGTTGATTTGTCATTACTTGCCACCAACTTGATACACGAGTGTCGCCCCATGAGTTCAAACGGCTTTGAAGCTTTAGCTTTAATCATAAATTTGATTTAAAAAGCCAGAGTGCGTGGCATTATTGCATCATCGATATTGTATGCATAGGTTAAGTTCGTTTAAAGCCTTTGATAACCGAAAATATTATCATGTCACATAGGTTGTAGCGGTTATTAAGAACTGATATAACAAAGCTCCAATATCAGCAATCTTTATAACTTTTAAGAAAGCTAATAGAGTTAGAATTAATGTCTTGAATACATTTTGATCGAAAAAACTGATATTATATGTATCATCTATAACCTTTATCTTTACATTCGGTCCACTATTAATATTGCTTTGTGTGTAAGCGAACATTTTTAGATAATTTTTTGTATAGCAAATGTCTTAAATTTCCATTTGAATACATTTTGAAATCTTTCTTTATTCATAGTCTTGTTTTATGGCAAGCTACTGTAAACGAATTGTTGTTGTTCTCGTAAGCCATGAAGAAAGACATCCGGTTAGCATGCAACGTTGCATAGTGACAGCTTGTCAATTCTGAACACATCATTTATAGACCTCTTCTAGTAAACCCCTTTGACCAGCTCCTATGCATTCTGTAGGTCCGTGTGTCGGTGTGTCTTTGGGTTTATTTTAGAGCCGCAAAACGTGCGCTGACTTAGGAAAAACCGCAAATGAGTTTTGACTACCGACAAGAGCATAGACAACAACGTTTTGCATTTCTGCATAAGTGCTGCTTAGCATTGTTGTTGAAGTTGGTGGTAGTAGTAGTGTTATGATGTGGGCGGGTTCAAAAATAGTCATGCCTTGGTTAGAGGTAGCCATTGTCATATATCATAATCAAGGGGCTGCTCGGCTTAACTGTGCACATCATAAACAAGGCTGAGGCCAAGAAAAATGCTGATTTGACATGGCTAACAGACCAGTCAAGTCAAGTTCGTTGTCTAAGTCTTTCGTATGCAACTGATAAAAAATGAAGAATGAAGGAACAAATATAAAGACCAATTGAAATAAAAAACGAGCTTGCATAACGGAGACCAAGAAGAGACCACCAAAAGCGCAACCGAACGAGCTTTGCTTACCTGCCTTTAAATAAGTTTATATGCAGCTACAGATATATAGTACCCACACATACATACATACATATGCATGTGTATATAAAAATAGATTGAAGCCACTTGAGAGCGCTTAACGAGTGCCAGTGAAAAATGAAAATCAATGACAGTAAAAGACAAATTGTGCACCAAGCAAAAACGTACAAAACAAAGGAGAACAACATGGCACAAGAACTGCAACATCGAATATTTTAAACGGCTTTACAGTCATAGTAAATGCAACACACACACACAGCCAACAACAATAGCAACGGCAACGGCAGCAGCAGCAGTAAATGTTGCATGCAGCATAACGAACTGAAATTCAAGGTTCAAGTCAGTAACCCTATCGCCAAGTTCTGGCCCCCGTCAACTCTCAGTAACAGCAACAACAATAAAAGCACATCGTCTGGGTCTAAAACATAAAACACACACACACATACAAACAGTAAATGCTGACAGCATTTACGAGTCAGGCTAAATACACTTGAGAAAAAATAAATCCTTAATTTTCAAGAATTTTGTGTCTTTTAAGCTTAAAGTTTATATGCTTTTTTAAAAATATTATTTTCTCACTTTCAAAACAATATCTATTCGCTTTGTATTCACGAAAACACTTTAGAAAACAACGAAAACATTTGTATTAAATCGGGGAAAAATTCATAGAATTATTGGAAATCTTGATGGAAAGACATTCCAAATCGTTAAAAATATATTAGTCTTCTAGGACAATTACATTTAATTTCAGTGTACAGGCTAGAACGGAGTTCTCTGTCTGGGCTAACGAACTGAGCTGCAGATCTTCTATTTCTTAGCGCTAAATTGGCGTTCGTTGCATGCGGACGCCGACTCGAAAAAGAAAAGAACGAAGCACCTTTTCTTATTGGAGCGTCGACATCTGTGCCTGGCCCCAAGAAGACCTGTGCCGCCTTTATGCTTATTACCACGCATGCATGACAGACCCGGTCTGTGCGCCTAGGCACACCATTGAACGCATATTTCTCCTCTGGCATCTTTGTCTTGGCCACCACTTGTGTCGCCCCCATTGGTGCCACATTTGCAGCGGTCGTCAGTTGTTGACTTGCGGGTGTTTTTTTTTTCAATGGTATGACTCAGTGGTGCGACCATGGATCCGTATGAAACATAATGGATGGCCAGAAGTACTGCAGTCATATATTATTATGTACTCAAACGAGTTGTTAAAGTTGCAAGCAAACAGAATGTGTGTAAATTTAATTAAAGCAACATTTAAAATTGTTTTAAGAACATTAAATGCATAGAACAAATAAGCTCGTCTTGAAGAATTTTTGCTTAAAATGCAGTTGGTACTAAAAGTTGATGGATCAAATAATTTTGTTGTTTTTTTTTTTAAGAAGATACTAGATTTATTTGTATAAAACTGTCAAAGACTCCTTGTTTCGTTTTTGTTAATTAATGCCACATCTTAAATTGCCTTATCGCATCAAATTCTTTCCCGAAATTAAAATATAAACACAATCTAAAACTCGGCAAGAGTCAAGTGTGTTTTTGGTGTTGTTGTTATTGTATAATACATCTTAAAGACCTCTTACTGTAGTCATCATTTATTTATGACATGAGATTTAAAGCCCCGAAACTATGCTCGAAAATAAATGTAATTATATAAGAGCGAAGGAACCGCGAAGAAGAACCAGACAAAACAGAGAAACCAACAACAACAAAAGCCAACACTAATAACACCAACTTGGCCAAGTCTCAGTCTCAGTGTCAGTGTTTCCTAAGCGCGTCAAAGTATGAAATGAAAGAAGAACCGAAGAGAGCCAAAGAACAAAAAAAGAAGGAAAGAAGCAATATCATAAAAGATGCGGCTGGCTGATATTTTGGCATCGCTGGGCTTGTTTCCAAGAATGGCGGGCCCCGACCCAATGATGATTCAGCCGCTTGCGGAGGAATCGCAATCGCAGCTTAATGAATACCTTGTTGATTCTTAAGAACTGACGCTGCCAATTCTCTACGCTGTGTATATACGCTGTGCGGTGTACAGCCAAAAACAGAAATTACGAGTAGTCTTCAATGATGGCGTTGCAAATGATGCTGCCAATGATGGGACGCGTGAGATATTTCCAATACGAGTTGTTTATACCTCTGCTCGTTGCTGTAGCCTTTGTTTTTTTGATTCGTTTTCCGCTAGCCTTGCGCAAAAATTCTTGCCGAAGTACCGGTAGTACCGTAAATGTGGGCCAGCTTAGTGATTTAATAGTATTGAGCTTAAAGTTTATTTACCTCCTCTTTGGAATGACTCAATGCTGCGAGCTCTAACTGTCAAACGAAGAAGAATAACACTACATCGATCATCAAAATTGGCTATAGCTCGTGTCTTTGTGCTAATTGAATAGAATATTTTCAAAAGATGAGAATTTTATAGCAAAGTGTCTAAAAGCACAAATTATAATACATGTATTATGCAAAACGTGTTAACGTGATTTCTGTCAACATATAACACCATTTTGTTTTCGTCTTTTGTAATACGATGTGAAAATCGATGAACAATGTATTTTAAATCTGTGTTAATGTATGAGATAATATATATAAAAATGAACTGAATTTAACCCCCAAACGAATTTTTTCTTTACAGATATTACCACATTGCCGCCTGCAGTTATTGTAAGCAGTAGCAGCAGCAGCATTCCCATTCAGGAGGAATCATCAGTGCGTTCCACAAGCATTGAGCCCATAACATCCACTGAGCCGACAACAACGCCTCGCCTGGAAAATGAATCCTCAGAGCAACCATTAATCGTCTTTCACCCAGAGGTGGATCAGACGCACATCCAGCACATTCCATTGAGGGATGAGCATGCAGAGAGCGTGGGAGGTGATGCCACCACAGAGCAGCAACACTTACAGGAGAAAGAACAGCAACAAAATGAATTGCTGCTCAATCAAATCTCCAGTGAGAACGATGATAATGATGCCAAGGATTTGAATAATTTTCGACATCCGGCAACGCTCATAACGGCCAGCAACAGTGATGAGAATGAGCCCACAGTCATTGAGAATGAAAGTGACAGCGACAAGCCAGCGAGCACAACAACAACCTCCAGTACAACAACAACAACAACAACTGTTGCACCATCAACGACAACAGCGACAGCAACAAGTGATTCAGAAGATCCCTATCATGTGCATATACTGTCCGAAAATCATGATCGCCTGGCCATGCACGAAGATTATCAAATGCTCTCGAGCAGCACCGAGGAGGGCGAATCAGCAACAACAACAACAACGACAACAACAACCGAATCGAGTGCTGGCATTATTGTCAGTATGGAGAACAAGGCAACAGCACAGCCAGCAACTGAGACGACATCAACATCAACAACGTCCCGAGCACGCGCCATGAATATGAATGAGCCCGAAACCAGCCAGCGACCAGTAACTGAGGCATCATTGAAGTTCGAGGCAGAGGGAACCACAGTCATGCCAGAGAGTGAACTGGATGCGGCTACAGTGATTAACATTGTTGAAGGACAGCATGTGCATCATCATATGCAGCACCCAATCGAGGACGAAACAGACAGCAGCAGCAGCAGCAGCAGCACTAGCAGTACAACAACAACAACATCAACAACAACCGAAACGCCATTTGTTGCATTTGCCGGCGAAGGTCGATCGGCAGGAGGCGCCAACAATGAGGATGTTGAAGTGTTGTTCCGTCACAATGCCACCATAATGCATGAGTCGCTTATGGATCTCAGTGATGTTAGCATGGACGAGGAGCACTCTGAACTAACGACAACCACAACTTCTGCATCAGCAACATCCACATCTACAACGACAACAACGCCAAGTACAACTACAGCTTCGACAACTTCGACAACGTCACAACCGGAAACGGAAGTGCCGAAAATTGTGGAAATTACAGCAAGCGGGGATACCATGCATCGCGAATGTCTGGCCAGCAATAAAAGCTATAAGGTGCGTATATAAATTGGTCTATCATTAAACACTAAATCCTTAAAAAAGTTGTAGCAATAACAAAAGCTCAGCTCTTAGCTGGGAGAAAGACTATAATTTCATTCGAAGTTAGAATTTAGTTATTTTTATTGTCTAAGTCATGCCCAAAAATGATAGTACTGTTATAAATATAAATATCTGAATTTAAATTTGTTATTCAATAAGAAAATTTTCTTTCGAGCTCCACCTTATCAACAACAATGCCTATGCAGATGAGGTACACCCACTTGCTTCCTGGAATCCCTGCCTAGATAAATGCCATATGTACATACGTAAAGCCAACTCCATTTGTAGCCTTGCTGTTGGGTGTTCAGTTATCTTTTGCACTTCCTGCTGGCACGCAACTCCAATTTGCCTTGTCGTCACTTGATTGCATAATGCTCAACAAGTTTGGGCCACTCATAAAAAACCGGTCAACAATTTTTGTCGCAGTTGCAGCTGCTTTTGCTGCTCCTTTTGTAGCTGTTGTTGTTGCTGTGCGCACTCCAAAAATATATATTTTTGGTGCACATTTCCCTTGTTGCAATTTATTTATATTTTTTTTCGTTTGCTTTTTGTAAGCGGTTTCTTGGTTGGGCAAGCAGCAGCAATTATGCAAATATTTGCGCGCCTTAAAATCGGGCAGAAAATAAGCAAAAATGCCACAAATTGCTATCCAGTGATTGATGTTGCTGTTGTTGTTGTCGTTGTCTTGATCGTTGTCTGCGTCGTTGATGGTGCTGTGCTGCAGAATCATAATCATCAGGCCCAGCCTCAGTTTGGATAATCAACGTAACAATGTGTAAATATCTTAGAAAAATACACAAGCCAAATCTGACATGTAGAACCTTTTACATACATATATCAACTAATTAACGCCAGCGTCTTATTACCATAAATTGCTACACGCTTTTTGTGCGTCTGTCCAAGTGTGACGTGTTCATCAAACATTGCACTCAAGCCATACTGCATGCATTGAGTCATATACATATGTATAAAATTACACTCAGCGAAACGTTTGTAATGCTTTCAGGCCTTTGTTAACATTAGCGATTTATTTTATGGTAGTTTAACTTTGCTTGAAGATATAAGACATATTGATTAAACAATTCGAATCTTGTCATTAGCTGCTTAAACCATATTTGTCCGCATAAAGTATACTTCTTTATTTTACGGTTAGTTTGTAAGCCGAGTGCTGAAGCTTAACATGTCAGCAAATGGTGTAGATATTATAACCATTTAGAAAAGCCCTTAGAAACTCTATAATAATAGCTTGCATTTTAACTGCTTATAGATATATGTATTTCTGTAAATAAAACATTTTTTTTCAAAGTGTACATTGCTTGATCGTGAATAGATTGCAGTCAGAGCACAGCCTACAACAGCAACAGCAGCAGACAAGGCAACGCCTCCAGCTTGCACTACTGACCAACCCATTCAACTGTTGCTGTTGTTGCGGTTGTGTTGTTGTTTGTGTTTGTGGTTGCCGACAGATATTGCTATAAGTGGCTGGCTTGCTGTTGATTTCGTTTTAATTAAACGGTCGCCTGGGCTTTTCTTTCAATACCCTAACAATAAATTCATATGCTGGCCTTATAAAGTTTGTAATACTTTTGGTAATCAAGTAATTAAAGCAATAATGGATTGGCTGCTTGAGACCAAAATTTGTAGGGCATCTACGAAATTATTTAATAATTAATTGTGAATTTCTTAACTTGGCTTATGGCTTGTGTGTAAGTTGAATGCAACGCACTGTAAATTTAATTTAGTTATTACACTTATAACTACGTTTTTTTTTCAATATTTCAAGTTGTTTTGTTTTGATCGTTTTTTGCTGTTGTAGTACTTTTCATAATCGGTTTTTATGGCAAGCCTTCGATATGAAATAATTGTTGCTTTCACTTTTAATGAATTGTGCTTCGTTGTATTTGTTGTTGTGTGCTGTTGTTGCGCTGTTATTTCTTATAAAAATTGCGATCGATCGGCAGCGGACACACGTGCAACATGCCAACGCGACTCCGACCGCATGCCACAAATACTTTTTATAAGCGATCGGTCGAAATGGGCGAACAAAAATCGAGCCAACTGCAAAAACCGTACAATGAATGAATGTGTGTGTGTGTGTGTTTGTAGTTTAGTATGCTAGCATGCTATGGGTCAGTTGGTCAGTTTTTGCAGGATAGTTAGGCTTTTAGAGATTATTAGTTGCAAAAACTTAGAAACTGAAACACCTTACGAGCAAAAATAGTTTATTTATATAATTTACTGTCATTTTCAAGTTCTAAGCAAAAAAGAACAAAAAGTTTTTGCTGCATAACAAACGACTTAGACAACGAACTTGATTTTAATCGCAGCAACAGCATTTTTTGCGCTTAATAAGCCAGTTAAACCGGCACTTTGACATATCTGGTTATTGGTGCACTCAGACCCCGAAATCTAAAAGCCAACTCCAAGCAGGAAATGTTCACAAATTTTCCTTGAGTATTCGTCAAATGATTAATGATTTATTCGCTTAGTTTGCTGTGCAAATTGAGGCAATTTATGTGCACAAAAAAAGTGACTTCACCCGCCTTTCACATCGCTTTGTGAGTGCCACAAGTGCTGTTCACTGCTAAACTGGAGCACTGAATCTATTCTTATAACTGCTGTTGCCAATTGGGTCATGATTCTAAAGCACAGCCACTAAAACTAACTAGCTTTTATTGGTGAGATTTGCTTTTTGTTAAACAAGGGAAAGCTGAAAAAAAAAATTAAGTTCCGACTGTCACTGAACAACTGGAACTCGTTTAAGTCCATATTATTATGTACATACTTTAGGAGTATAAAGAATCAATATATGAATTGTAGATTGCATACTTTGAAGTCCAGACATAACGATCACGCAACTTTATGTTTTTGTATCCCAGCACGGAGAGAGCATGGAACGTGACTGCGATGAGCGTTGCACGTGCAATCGTGGTGAATGGATTTGTGAGCCACGCTGCAAGGGTGCAACCTATCCACGTGGCAGTCAACGCACCATGGCCAATCCACATTGCCACGAGCGCATGGTGGAGGATGACGAATGCTGCAGGACAATGGAATGCGAAGAGCCGCTGCTGGAGCCCAGTGTGGGCATATTTGATTTGGGCGCCATGCCAACAATGACACCCGGTGAACATCAAGAAGGTGAGTCCCAGATACACATTTCAACCTAGAAGGAGAGAGATCCGTTTTAAGCTTTATTTGTTTGCCTTTTGGTTCATGCTTTAATGCTGTGTTTTCTGTGCTTTTCATATGCGTCATGTGCTTATCCCCCCACACACACACATACACATACACATAAACCATACATACATGCATACACACACACAAACTCAAAGGAAGCACACCAAAGCCAAGGATCGATTGCCATTACCAAGGTGGCGTCTTCAAGTTCCGAGAGCGCTTGGAAATCGGTTGCGAGCAGATCTGTCATTGTGATGAGGGTGGATTCATGAACTGCCGTCCAAGGTGTCCAGAGCGCAATCTGACGCGAGCGGACAAGTGTGTCTATGTGAAGGATCCCAAGGATGTGTGCTGCCAGCAGGAACTATGTGATGTCACACTCGATATTCATGAGCAACAGCAGCCCCTGGCTCCACTACCATCCCTGCATGGTGGACAGAACAGCATTGGAGATGAGCATGAGCATGAGCAGGAGCGAAGCTTTGGTCTCGAGGAGCAGGCAAGAGATGCAGGCGGTGCCACGGCCTCATGCAACTTCAAGGGGGTTCTCTATGATCTGGGCCAACAGTTCCGCGATGGCTGTGAGCAACTGTGCATCTGCAATGAGCAAGGCGTACACTGTGCAAAAGTTGAGTGTCCCTCGACCTTTGGACTAGATGTACTCAATCCTCACTGCATACGCTGGGAGCCAGTGCCATCGGACTTTAAGCCCGTGGCACCACATTGCTGTCCGGAGAGCATGCGTTGCATGGATAACGGCACCTGCACCTTCCAAGGCATGGAGTTCGAGAACTGGTCACCCATTCCAGCCAATCTGACGGGTAAGCTATCATGGCATTCTTTCATATTCATAATCATGATCACAACTTCATATTCCCATGAAGGTTGCGAGAAGCATTGCTACTGCGAGAATGGCAAGGTGGAGTGCCGTCCAGCCTGTCCACCAGTGCTGGCTCTGCCTCCAGCAGATTTGCCTTGCCACCCGGCACAGGCACGTCTTTTGCCCATACCCGATGATGAGTGCTGCAAACATTGGACCTGTGCACCACTGGCACCAAAGCTTGGCGCCGCTGGGCAAGAGGAGGAGCATGATCAACATAAGCAGCCCACTAGTCAGGCCTCGTTGCCTAATGGTAAATATGGCATTAAAAAACGCATGAAAAACTCTCCATTTTCTTTGGTTATTGCATGAAAAAAAGTTTAACAGAATTTTTAAATTTTTTCTAAACTTTGCTTACATTATATTCAAGACAAAAGTCTTTAGAAATTGTAAATATGTTTTGTTGATTGAATATAGTGTAAGCAGAGTAATTATGTTAATTGGAAACCGATTTGAAATTTATAAAAAAAAGAAAAGAAAAACATCAACAACATTTCGAAGCACATTCATTATTATCGCTCATCATCTTGTCATGCATGTTTCGAAGCGGAGTTTTTGGCTTTTTCATAATGATTTTATTACTGTATTTTTTCTCATGCTTTTGCTACTTATTTTTGCAACTTTTTTCTCTCCTCTTTAATTTCATTCTTTTTTTTATTTTATATATTTTTTTTTAACGTGATTTTGTGCTATATTTTTATTTTATTTTCAACGCTCATACGATAAAAATTAACGCTATGCATTTGTAAATAATCAAAATACCATTCAACATGCAAACCAATATCAGAAACAACAACATCAACCACGACAGCGACAACAACGACAACAGCAACTGTTAATAAACATGTCCACGAGAAACCCATGGATGGTGATTATGATAAGAAATCACAGTTAAGTGCCTTCTATCCCACATTGGATGGTAAGCCACCCAAATTGGGCGGCGGCGTCTTTGACAAGCACGACAAACTGCACAAAAAGGCCCAGCAGCAACAGCAGCAACAACAACAGCAACAGCACCAACAACAGCAGCAACAGAATGATATCAAGTACGATGTGCATGAGGATCAGCAGGAGGATGATGTGAACAATGGTGCACCATTACCACCCGGTGGCGGCTTTGGCCCATTGCAACACTTTAACGACTATCAGCAGCAGCAGCAACATCTGCAGCAACAGCACAACCAGCAACATCAGCAACATGTGGGTCCCTATGGCTTCTACAATCCATCAAAGCCCGCCTATGATGCCTATAATCCCTACGAACCGTATGATATCAATCCGAATGGAATACCTCAAGGAAAGCCACCACCAGCGCCCACTAGTCAGTCGGATCTGTTTAATATCCTGGGCGCAGAACAGATCCCAATGGACATCCCAATGGACAATCTTTGCCACAGAAGGACAATCACAATCTCAGAATTGAACAGATTCTGCAGCATTTGCAACAGAGCGTGCCCGGTGGCCCTGGAGGACCACCTCAACAACACCAGCAGCAACACCAGCATCAACAACAGCAACAACAACCACTGCCTCCACATTATGTGCCCATTGTTCACAGCGGTTTGCCGCCGCCACCACCACCACATGGCATTGCCATTGTCGATGGTCAGCCCGTTGCCTATGAGAGCTATCCTGTAATACCAGGACTGGGTGTGCCGCCAGCACTGCTACATCCCCAGCAGCAACAGCAACAGCAGCAAAAACAACCAAAGCAGCAGCAACAACCACAACATGTATCTCCCCAACAGTTGCCAGCCATATTGCCCAGCTCAAGCACCAGCTCTGGCCTATCCACTCAGGCCAGTGAGCACAGCCTGCATCAGAGTCAAAGTCAGAATCAGAATCAAAGTGCGGACAAGCGGCCAACCCAGCAAGCAGGTTGAGATCTACCCAATATTCTAGTCAAACCCTTTTTTTGCTTTTTTTTTAGTATCTTTCTCTCTTTGTTCTCATGCCGTATTTTTGGACACACACTGCTATACTGATACTACAATCTACACTCAACGACAGGGTTTTACTGTTTACTAACTGTGACTACTCAATAAAATCACACATATCCACACACATACCACACACATATCCACACACATGCTACACACACTCATATTATCAGTCATCCGCATTATTGTTTATAAATCGCTTAACCTAATACTAATTTAAGATTAAGACTAAAAGCGAGCATAAAAAAGTTTAAATCATTTTTGTAATTCCAAATTAAATATTTTTAAAATTAAATCAAAATAGCTTTGATATAAAAAATATCAGAATAAGAAATAATCAATGCTTGATTCAATTTTACTATATATACCCGATTTATCTGACCGAAAACCAATGTGCAATCTTAAGGCATAACAAACTTGTCTCCGTTAGAAAGTTTTTCGGAACCAAAATTGAAATAGAATTGATCTGATTTATGCTTCTCTATTTATAAGATATTTTGAATTTTTAAGATTTATTTAACCAATCTTACATAATGCCCTTGTAGGTTTCAACAATCTACAACCTGATATTGAGGTGCACACTTTGGAGGCCATTGATCCACGCACCATTCACATCGTTTTCACTGTCCCCCAAGTCTATGTGAATCTTCATGGACGCGTCGAGATGCGTTACACGAATGGACCCAGTAATGATACATCCACTTGGGAGCAACAGATATTTGCACCACCAGAAGATTTGATTGCCACTTCGCAAATGGAGTTCGATTTGCCATTCCTGGAGCCCAACTCGCTGTACAAGGTGAAGATCACACTGATCCTGCGCGATCTCAATTCACAGCCTACGAGCAGTGTCTACACTGTGAAGATGCCAGCAGAGCGAGTAATTACGCCACCACCCCAAGTATCCGACTACAGGCCAGACTTCCAGGATATTTTCAAGACGGTTGAGGATCCCGAACTGAATGCTGGAGAAACGAATGCCACATGGCTGCAGCTGACCTGGAAGAAACTGGCTGATGAGCAGATGGAGTATGTGGATGGAGTCCAACTGCGCTACAAGGAGCTCACGGGCATGATCTATTCCTCCTCACCGCTCATACACCGTGCCCTTACCAGCTACACCATACAGAATCTGCAGCCAGATACGGGCTATGAGATTGGACTCTATTACATTCCATTTGCCGGTCATGGAGCTGAGCTGTTGGCTGGACATATGATTAAGGTGCGCACAGCACCTAAGGTTGATGTCTATGGATTCGAAGTGACAGTCAATGTTACCAAGGTTAAGACACAGAGTGTGGAAATATCATGGAATGGCGTTCCTTATCCAGAGGACAAATTCGTGCACATCTATCGTGCCATCTATCAGAGTGATGCGGGCAAGGAGGATTCCAGCGTCTTCAAGGTGGCAAAGCGAGACAGCACAACGGGCACTTTGATCATGGACCTCAAGCCAGGCACCAAATATCGCCTCTGGCTGGAAATGTATTTGACCAATGGCAACACCAAGAAGAGCAATGTCGTCAACTTCATTACGAAACCAGGTGGACCAGCAACGCCAGGCAAGACGGGTAAGTTAATGTTCCAAACTGATACTTTATTACTTTACAGCTACGTTTTCTGCCATTTCAAGTCTTACGTATATTTGAAAGGATCTATTTAAGCTTTAAGAATCTGGGTAATCTTATTTTATACAAGAATTATTCGTTTTTGGCCTTAAATCCATTAATTTGACTTTTTAATAATTTCATTTCACATAAAGAGAAAAGTCCAAAAGTAAACTGAAAACTTCCGTATTACCTACAACCTAATGTAACGAACGAAATCTAATGTCAATGCCACTTTGTCATGAAATTTTGTTATTGTCTCCTTAGATAGATTCTAAATAAAATTGAAAAAAAAAAACATTTAATTAGCGTTATTTAAAGTCCAGTTATCTACTTGATTTTAGTATTTCCAAAAATGTCCAAAATCATGCTTTAGTTATTTTATGTTTTTTTTAAGAATCTTTCAACTTGATGTTCATAAGTATTTTTGTAGTCCCTTCAAGTATTCGGTATCTAAAATTCAGTATTTTCCTTACTCATGAAAGTGTTTTGTACCCAATCCAAATACTCAATTTATTCAAGTATAATCGAACTTCATTTTGATTGACACTTTTCTACATTCTCACACAGGAAAACTCCTTACCGCTGGCGTCAATGATCAGCCTGCTGGTGACTACTATGGTCCACTTGTAGTTGTCTCTGTGATTGCCGCACTGGCAATAATGTCAACACTGGCGCTGCTCCTGATCATAACCAGGCGGCGAGTGCATCAAACAGCTTCTATAACGCCGCCAAGGAAGAGCGATGCTGCCTACGACAATCCCTCATACAAAGTCGAGATACAGCAGGAGACAATGAGTAAGTATCAATATTTTATCTATTGATTTAGTAAAACATTTTCTAATATAATGTTTCTTTTCTCATAGATCTGTAACGGGCCGATGGGCTAATGGGCAGGCAATACTCAACTCTCCCAAACATAGCTTAGAACAATGTTCATGTAAATACTTAAAAACTCAAACTCAGTGTCAGTTAAAATGCGGAATAGATATGGTATTCCATTCCCCGGCGCAGGATTGAAGTAAGACGAGAATGTCCACACTAAAAGGCCGCCATGTTGTATGTAGTGTTTAAGGAATCTTATAAAAATGAACTAAACATTTCTTTTGTTAAACAATTGTAACTTGTGTATATAGAGAAATAGAAGAGAACACTGAAACTACCAAGAAAAACAAACAATAATCAATTGGCCTTGCCAGGGGCGTGTGAAATGTTTACGATTACACAATTCTTCTAGCGATTTCTAAAAATGCATAGTTAGTTTAACTTGTAAATTTTAGCTTTACACTTACATAATATATACATATATAAACCGTAGTTTAAGAACGAACAACAACAGTTCTTCAAAGTAACAGTCCATAAATATTTAAATTAGCTTGTAAACGTACAGAGATATGCAAAACTTACGAATAAATAAAAATATAAAAACATTCACAAAATATAACCCGTTTTCCTTGGGTAAAAAAACAATTGTTTGGAATTAGAATTGAAGTGGGGAATTCATTGGAAAAGATTTTGAGTGTAACCATCATATAGCATAATTGTCAAGTTTCTAATATTGTATTTTCATAATCTTTATTGTATTTTTCATTCATTGTAGTTAGAGCAATAGAGATTTGCAAAATATTTGCAGAATTTTAATGCTTGTCCATTAAGTTTCAAAAATCACATTTTTATCATAATTTTTTTCTTTAACAAACTATATTGAAAATGTTTGATAAAATATTAAGAAAAATATATATATGTATATGTATTTTTTGTTTGTTTTTGTTTTTTTTTTTTTTGGCCTTGACTTCAATGACGTTTATACAACTTTAACTGGTAACTTGTAGATGACTTTGCCTCTTCAAAGTTTTCGTTTATATAATTTATTTCATTTTTGCTTGCAGCACCAACAACATATATACTTAAATATAAATATAGTATATATATATATGTATATGTATATGTGTGTATGAATATACAAAATGCACAACTAGATTTCGGTTTGAAGAATTCAAAATTCAAATTTTCGTACACTAATGCCACACTAAATGCTAAGGTTCTTCATTTATGTTTCAAGAAAAGAATTGTAGAGCAAAAAGAGGAAAAATATATATAATATTAATATATCTATATATGTATGTATATGCGAAAATTCTTTCGCATTTGGCATGAACAATTCTTTGTGATTTTGCTTTAAAATTCTTGTACACATTATTAGTAATTTGTTTTTTTTTCTATCTGTTTTTTGTTTTATAGGTTTGTGTTAAAAAATGTACATTTTGCATTTTGAGTTACTTGTTGTTTTTTTGATTTGTGTTTAGTTTGATTGGTTTTCGTTTCTGTATTTTACTCTTACATAACGCTTTCGCATAAAAGTAATCACTGTTTAGCCTCCGTTCTTTGACATTAAGTTGGTTTGTGGGTTGCTAAGTTAGTTGCATCCTTGGCTTAGGCAGCATGGAACGTTTGTCAACTGTTATCAAATTTATTTGGTGCTTGTGCTGGCACTTGCACTGACACTGGCACTGGCACTTATGCTGGCAGCTGCCTCACTGTTGCTGGTGCACTGTTCGATAACACTGTTGCCCTCTGCATCGCTGGTTGTTGTTGTTGATGAGTTGCTATCGTCGCCATCACCGTCAGCATCATCGTCCTCATCGTCATCATCATCATCATCGTCATCCACCTCGGATTGCTCCTCTTCGCCATCATCATCGACATCGCCTTCATCTTCCTCGTCAACGGCATAGACATCGTTCTCAATGAGACGCAAGTCCATGCTATCAAAAGAATCCGTTATAACACTATCATCGTCTGTGGTGGTCTCATCATCCTGACCGGACGTATCGTTATCCATATCCATATCATCATCACCCTGATTGCTCTGATGCTGTGACGGCGATTCACTTCCGCTGCCAGCATCAATGCGCATCTCCTGCATCAGCTCGTGGATCAGTTCAGTCTCTATCTCAATGATGCCCAGATCCAAATGGCGCTTGCTCACATCCATGAGCACATTCTTAACATTCCGTGCCAGCAGACGCAGATGCTCATCGCTGCACTCTGTCGCATTGCTCAAATAACGAATGTAGTGCTCCAGATAGTGACTGTTGAAGCTATTGCGACACGGCTCTCCGCTGGCAAACTGCTGATGGGTCAACAGCAGCTGATTGATTAGCCAGTTGCGACCGCCCTTTAGCACTTCAATGGCATCACGCACACACTGGCGGCCCAGCTCATAGTTGCGATACAATGGATAGGTGATGACGCGACGCAGAAAGGCCACCAGCACATCGCGATAGTTGTCGAACTGTTCGAAGTAGCAAAACAGCGGGCATAGAATGCTGCGCGTCCAGCCCGACTCGCAGGTGGGCTCGTTGCTAGTTGTGCGCACATCATAACATATGGCCAGCACAATGCTGATAAGTCCGCAGTCGACTTCGTTTTGCACCTGGCGATCGGTTGGAGACTGCGGCGGAGTCTGGGATGAGGTATCCTCAGTGGTTGCTGTGGCTGTAGCTGTTGTTGTTGTTGTGCGACTGGATAGATTGTGCAACAAATGTGCCTGCTCTTGTGTCATGGACGTCTCGTAGATTTTGGGCTTGTAGCGCAATGGATTCTGATGCCCGGCTGGCACCTGTAGCTCCACAAAGTTCATCTTGTACTGGTCGCGCGAGAAACACTTCATCTCATCAGCAATGCGCTCCATTCTGCGCTGTAATGGACTAAGGCGTTCTGGCTCTGGAACACGGCATGTCGACTTGTCCAGCTGCAAGGCAAATAATGCAAAAGTTCATATAATAATCTTGGGTGTGGTACTTACCTCGCTGGACTGGAGCGGACCGTTGTAGCGACTGGCGTAGCCATAGCGATAGCTACTTAACATCTTGTAGGTACGCTCGTGAGCATCGACCTGCAATTGGCACTGTTCGGTGATGCGCTTCAGTTTCCACTCGTGCACCAGTGGCGGCTCCTTGTCCTGCAGGGTATCCGCCAGCGATGGCAGGTTAAGAAACGCAGCGATATACTCTTTGCGCGCTGTCTTTGGTTTGGGCATGACGCCAGAGCTGCTACTGCCAGCTGCTTGGCCGCTACCCGCAATGGCAACAGGAGGCAGGCAGCGCAAAAACAGCTGGTAACAGTTCTCAATGGTGTCATATTTAATGTACAATGTTTTCAGGCCCCTGAAATCGAATGTGCGACGGCTGTGGAATCTGTAAGAATTGTTGAAGAATGTGATAGCTGTGTTGGCTGGCGAAATTACATACACACACACACACACATGTGTCGCGTGACTCACTTGTATAGCTTGACATCTGCGTAAAAGTACAAATCGTTGTCACCAATGAATATGTCGACGTTCCTTATGCGATCCAAATTCACATGTACCGCAACGCCCGTCGTCGCCGTTGTCTCAGCCTTACCCTCCGCCTCAGCCCCTCCCGTACAACAGGCCAGCGCTGGGTCGGGCGATGGCGTGGACTTTGCTTTTTCCTTGGCATGTGGATGTGGTATGATCACGCTAATCATGTTGCCCACATAGCTGTGTGTGATTTGTCCATTCAGCATCTTATAATTTTACAAAGCAACTGCTGCTTTTCAAGTATAAACAAAAAAATAATTTCTAAGTTGCAAGATTATCGGCGACAGGTTTGAGGAGGACGGGCGATATGTTATTTTGTAAGTAACCCTGTGCGATTGCGTACCACAGCTGTTTACCAACACTGACCGTCAACCGTACCTTGTGCGATAGATGGCGCTTTTGTCACACGGTCGCACTTGGAACTTTGTATTTCAACCGTTGGTGTTTTTTTTATGCAAGTAATTGTTATTGTTATTTTCTCTCTATTCTGTTGTTGAATTTAATAAGAATTGAAATGAAATTCAAAAGCAGCTACATATCTAAATGTGACACTAAATCCACAGCTATAAAAATAACAATAATTCGCAAAACTTATACAGCAGCTGTGGCACAAGCTTCTCTCAACGCCTGTTGTTATCTCTGTCGCACTATGTATCTTGCATGCCTTTTGAAAAAACAACAACAACAAGTCGTAGTCTCGTCAGCGTGATTTGCTTTTAGCTGTTATTGTTGTTGTTGCTGTGGCTGATGCCGCTTATACACACATATACATGTACATATATTTTTTTCTACATTTCTGGCTCGTTTCATGTTGACCCACTTTTCGTGGCAATACGTGCGAGGCGACGTCGCAGCAGCAGCGACTGCTGCTTGCACAGTGGTCCACAGTAACGGTGAAAGCTTTGCTGCCCTGTGCGATACGTCTTCTGCGCGTTGGTCACAATGTGCGCGCGCGCGAATACATACATAAAAAAAAGTCATAAACTGAATTGCCAACAGGTTATACTAGCGACGGCTGCTGCTGTTGAGCTTGCTTGCGGACGAACGAATGCAACGCAGTCGTAGTAAAAAGGGCCATGACAGTGACACTTTGAAGTTTGAGGTTAAATTGTCAATGTTGTTGGTTGCCTGGCTGCAATTGTTGTTGTTGTTGTTGCTTTGCCCTGTGTACCTCTATATTTTCGACATATTTGGCAACTCTGGTATTGCACTGACATTAAATGCATAAAAGACTTAGGCAACAAACTTGCATTAACTTTTTACTTTTGATTTGGTTTTTTGAATAATTCAACACATGGCACAAAATTTTAAATCAGGGCACGCACATTAAATGATCACATGCATTTATTTAGTTTATTAATTATATATTTATTTCTTCTACACACACACACACATACACACGCTCACATTCACATTTGAAAAGTGAAATTTCAAAGTAGAACAACCAACAACAACAACAGCAACAACAACAACAAGCATAACACGTACAGCAACTGGCCGTGCCACGCAACTTGCGACGCGAGGCTCCAATAAAATTGAGGTCACTTGTCGCTGACCAACAGCGCCATCAACCCACTCCACCCCTTACTCTCTTTCTCATTTCTTTCTCTCTCTTTATCTTTCTCTCTCTCTCTATTGGCCATCGTCTGCCTTAAGACTTTGTTGCATTATAGTAAATTAATTGCAGTCGCGTCGTCGCATATTTTTTTCGGCTTATACCATTCTTAAGCCGGTTTTAGGCCAAGCCGACGTGTGTGCCATTAAAATGCACCACGAACTTGACAACGAATATAAGCAATAGCAAATTGAAATTAATCGCTTAATGCAAACATTGTGGCAAATTCCAGTTTGAGGCACTTTAGTTCTATGGATAAGTAATTTTATGTTCCGCTAACATTCTACCAGAATTCTAAAAACAATTTTGAAACAATAACTTTTTAATATATTACAGTTAAAAATACTAGATAAATGTTTTTATAGTTAGAGTTAAAATTAAAATCGTATTTATTTATTTATTTCTTCGAACATTTTAATCAGTAAAATGTATTGAGATAAGATAATTTTTTTTTTTAAATGTTTATTATTATAAAATTATCCCTAGTTCCAAACCTCTTTTTCACAATTATAAAATTCAAGTTTTTTTTGTTATTAATCCCATGTTTATACCGAAAAGCGAAAAAGTTACCGATAAATGAAAACAAACTTGTATTGCATATGGTTAAGCGAACTTAAATTCAAAATTTGAAGTCTCTAGCTGTAATTGTCTCGAAGATCAATGCGTTCATACAGACGGACAGACAAACAGACGGACAGATTTGGCTGTTGATTCTGATCCAGAATGTATATACTTTATAGGGTCGGAGATGCTTCCTTCTATTTGTTACATAAGTTCTTATGCAAAATACAAAAAATATGTCTCTAAAATTTTTTATAAGTTCTAAGCATTCGACCACAACTTAACGGATTCATTTGTTGCTCTTCCAAAAGCAAAAAAGTCTACAATTGTCATTACCAAAAAAAGTTATATTTATTCTTAAAGCAAACAAAAAACGACCACAGTTCTTTAATTGTATCTGTGGCATTTTATTTTGGTTTTTTTGTTAATACTTTAAACATTGTAAGAACCAAATCTAATTGCGTATTTCATAAGATTCTCGTTGTGCACTGTTTGCTTTTGCAGTTAATTAAAGTTTTAGTTGTAGTCGAAGCAAAAAACCAAACATAAAACTGACACAGTTCTTACAAAAATATTAATTGAATATAATGTTATTATAGCCATGATTTATTCTGACTAGAAGCTTGGTCAGCTTAGTCGACGAGGCGTGAAGACGCCAAGCATTGCAAAATCGATGTTACACTTGAAGTGTGTAATGTTTTTTGCTACCACTTTTTGGCCCATCAATTAACCAAAAAAACCATAAATAAAAACCTTGCGCATAAATTATAAATATTTTGGTTACAACTAGTTATTATAAATGCTATGTTGTAAAAAAAAACCCATGAATTAGTTGTAAACATTGCAAATTTAATTTTTGGCCTTTTCTCACCTACTCCACGCCACCAACACCACCTCCTCCCCCGCACTGCCACTTCCTGCACGCGAAGCACTTCCGTTCTGTTTTCTGTTTTGTTTTGCCAGCAACAAACTCGATGTCGAACTCAAAAGTTAAGCTTTTCATGTGCATCCATCAAAGGCCCCTCAATCAAGAGCAAAAGTAATCAAAATAACAACAAAAACAACAACGACAAATCAACATACACACACACACACACACTCATATGTACATACAACAGTTACAAAAGCAAACAAACAAATCATGCCGAGTGAAAAAGACAAAGCTAAAGAGGAGCAGCAGAAGCATTCAAAGCAAACAAAACGCATAGAAAAAGAGATACATAGTAGAAAGATGGATTGATGAAGGCATGGTATAATAAGCAACAGTGACAAGAAAATCGTTAGACAAAATAACAATAAACACACATAAATAAATACACACACATATGTATGTATGTATGTTTGAATATGGCATGGCAGCAACATTTTTAGCAGCACAACAGCACAAAATAGAAATGGAGAGCAACTTTCACCCAAGGTCATTGTGTCTTTAACTGCGCCACAACAGCAACAGCAGCAGCAGCAGCAGCAGCAGCGCCACCACCAACAACAACAACAAGCTTTAGTGGACAATATGCGACAGAGTTAACAGCGACTGCGACTACGACTGTCGCGTTTCTGTTTCCATTTTGCCATCTTTATTGTAATGTCTATCCATCTCCGATCTGTCGTTCCGTCCACTCTGTCGCTTTGTTTATGTCCCTGTGTGCCGTTTAAAATGGCAACAGTTCGTTAAAGGGGCAATACACGTGCCACACCCTCTTTTTTCACATCTAGTAACTATTTAAATATGTGTACTTATAGGTGTGATAAGCTCGATTATTGCCAATTACTTATGGACGTTAGTTGAAAATAAGTTTTTGGACAGGTGAAAAATACTTTAACGAATCTTTATAATTAAAATTATTTAAACTCAAAGTCGAAACAACAAACCTACGTTCATACTACATGCGTCAATAAATACATTTCAAAACAAGGCTTTATTATACATTAAATAAAAGTGTATTATTATTTTGTCCTGGAACGCAAAGAAGGAAGCATGTGTTCTAGAAGAGCATCGCTGAGTCGACATGTCCATTTGTTTCTAGTTAAATATTTTGCACAGTTTTTGAGCTATCGATGTGAAACTTTTACCAACGTCTTTTTTTCTATAAGATTTTTAGGTCTATAAGATATTTGGCAAGCCAAATATTGTGCTCTTTACTTGTTTTATTTTGCTTAAAAAATTTTACTATAAAAACCTCAATTACCAGACGAGAAGTACCTATGTACAGTGGGGAGCAAAAGTGAGTACATCTTAAAGAAATTGACTTTCGTCGACAATAAAAAATTAATCACACAAACTTATTTATAGGTAAGATAGGTTATTTAAATTCCGTTTTATTAATACAATACTCTTCTTAACCCATTAAGTACCCATTGAAAGTTTTCAATTCTTGTAAAGGTCTTTTTTAAACCCTTTTGTTTGTTTTGATGCAAAAACTTACTTCAAACAATTCTAATAGTGACTGAACAAAAATATGTTCAAAAATCTACGTATGTATTTTTTATGATTTTTTGAAAATTGCTTAAAATGACTAAAAATTAAAATTGATGAAATTTTGTGTTCCTAGCTCATAAACTTTAGAAGTTATAGGATTTTGAGGCATGTTTACAAGTGGGCCAATGGCAGCCAAACACTTTTATAAGGTTATCAGCTATCGTTTCACCCTATTTTATCGATTTTTTTTTTTTTTTTTTTTTTTTTTTTTTTTTTTTTTTTTTTTTTTTTTTTTTTTTTTTTTTTTAAGAATGGGGGTAAAAAAAAAGGAAAATTTTTTTTTTTTTTTTTTTTTTTTTTTGGGAAAAGGGGGGTTTAAAACAGAGCCTCAAGCAGCCGGCCTTATCCCACGACGGATTTCATACAAAACGAATATATTCCTTGCTGTACAGGGTATAAAAATATATTTGAAAATTATTAAAAAATTATAAAATAAATGTTACAGTAAATATTCGGCAAATCGGACGATCTTTGTACATCTTTTTGTATATAAGAATCCATTAAAAAGATATTTGTGTAGTCCACATTCGAAGAGATAGCTCTATGATATTAATTTTCAAGTAAATAAGTAAGTGTACAGCAACTGCTGTCAATAGCTTTAATATTGGCACAATAGTAATATCAAATGGAGCATTATGAGTTTCGAATACTTACGCTGTTGTTGGTTAAGAAACGTGTAGAAGAAATAAATTATTTGAGAAATTTATGTACAACATTCATATTTTTATTAGAAAGAACACAATAACAAGTTTTGACTAACTATAAATTAAATTATTTTAAACGTTTCTTTAAACATTTTCAAACCATCATACTTCGTATTCATATCTGCTAAAATATTAACTAAAGTTTTATAAATGTTGTTCAACTTATCACTCACAGTTCTTCCGAGTTTACTTACGTGTTGCTGTTTGCTTTAAACAAAGCCATGTCAGTTGAAAGCACCCACGTCTAATACTTACTAAAAACTGCTTTAAATGAGTCAAATGGCTTGTCGAATGGCCAAAACGTCAGAATCTTTTGGCAAAAAGTGGGTCGCATTTAGCGTAAATGATGTCAGCCTACGACTCAGATGCGCAAGATGAAAGAAAATTACATTTAATTGGAATAAAACTCAATTAAGCCATGAACAATATCTAAGCTGAAGAAAAAGACATAAACGATTTGTGGAAGATGGTATTGTAAATGGGCTGAGAGTTTGGAGTGCTGGCAAAATGTTTGGCAGTTGTAAATAGTTTTGTTTGACCTTTGACACTGGAGCCGACAAACACGTAGCACATTTTGATTAGAACAAAACGTGGACGCACTCAAAGGGGTAAGAGAGGATAAGAGGGGAGTGAGAGGCATTGCCATGATATTGCATAAATTAAAGTGCCACAGATACGAGGCTCAAGATACAGAAAACGAGTTACAGATACATACATGAATGCATACATGCACACAAGACGCTCAAAACGAAGCCAAAGCAAAAGGCAAAAGTTACAAAAAAGCAGCATAGAAATGCGGATGCGATGCGATGCGAAGCGATGCCAAACTATACAAAACATACTTTGCTCCAGACACTGAAGCTGAAGCTGAGCTCCAACTCCATCTGCACATCGCGGTGAAAGAGCATGCGACGACGGGGCAAAGTATCTTTGTATCTCATTGCCTCTGCCACGGCCGGCTGGCAGTTTGAACATTTTCAAATCCGTTGTATTCGTTGGCTTCGTGCGGTTCTTCAGCTCTCTTCAGCGATGGAAAAAAACGAGTCTGGAAATTGGGTCAGTGGCACAGTATGCTTGGTATCTGTCTGTGTGTGTGTGTGTGTACGTTTGTTTGTGTGGGCTTTTGCGGGTTTTGCTTTTGAGCTCTTTCTTCTTTGCATTGCTTTCTTTGCGGCGGCATTTGTGGTCAGCATAATGATTCTTTCTGACTTGTTGTTGCCTGGGATTGACTTGGTTTGGTTTGCTTTGCTTTGGTTCGGTTCGGTTTGGCTTGGCTTGTTTAGCTTGGCTTTTTTGTCGCTGTCTTAAGCTTACCGCATATTTTACCATACCTAGACTTGGAGTTGGAGCTCGCACCTACTCTATTTTGTGTGTGTGTTGTTTTTGTCTTGGACGCAGACGTGTGCTTTAGCTTTGATGTCAGGTTCTCCTACTACAACTAATAGTGCCTGCTAGCGGCATATGCGTGCAGCATTAGCAATGCGGACACCTAATCAACCAAGTCACTTGAGTTAACCCATTGGTATACTGGTTTTGCTTAAAGGAATTTAAATAAATGATTAAAGAGCATAGACGAAGAACATGTTATCTGTTTTTTTTCTCATTTTGTTTTTAAATATTATTTTAATTTTGTTGTACATTTGAAATGACAAATTTGTGTATCTCTAGAGAAGCGAACATTAAACATAAGAAAAATAAATATTTACAAACGAATTGCGTTGAATGTACAAAAGTGATTTGTTCAACGTGAATAAATAAATTGCACAAAACTAAAGTAACATTAAATATTTTATACATATGTTTAAGTAATTAAATACTTTGTTTAAATATAAATGTTTTTTGTTCTTTTTGTTTTTAAATAAATAGCTTCAACAATATATGTGTATGATTTTTAAATTTTCAAATTTTTATCTATTAGATTTTGTAGTCATAAATAATTTTGCAAGATTTTTCATTTTTTTTTTCGTTTTTGCACAAACATATTAATATATTTAAAATATGATTTACTGTGTATGTGCATGGGATTTAATTTATTGTAAGATTAACATAAAACTTTAGCAACAATTTTTTATTTTATTTTTTTTGTAAAAACAAATTAACAACTTTAAAATGTAAGTGTAATAAGATTTATTACTTGAGTACTTTACTATTTTATATTCATTATCATTATGTTTTTAAATTTGCTTTGTTTTTTTGTGTATGTTTTCAATAAAAAAATTTAATTTCTAGTTGCTTATATGAAAATGTAACAATTATTGTTATTTTGCCAAGCCCGCTACAACTTCTTACAACTATTAAAATATATATTTGTTTTGATTTTTGTTATTTAATTTGTACATTTATTGTTATTATTGTGTTTTGTAATTTATAATTGTATTGCTTTTGTTTTGTTTTTGTTTTTTGTTTTTCAACACGATGAGGTACATATCGTATATAATTTATACAAATTAGACAATTCACACAATTCTTAGACTCAATTTAAATAACTAAACAAAACATTCAGCTAGACATTAACTAAATTCTAGCTACATTTGTATCTATATGTATATGTATGGTTTATTGTACCTGTGCCAAGGCCTTAGGTGCACGAAGCGCGCAGATTTGCATCAAAACAGAACAACAGTTGCAAAAAGACAATTGGACGCTTCGTTGTTCTTACATTGCTTGTGGTCTCTTTGCCTTCGAGAATGCTATAAGGTAAGTACGTATGTGTAATCTATGTCGGGTTGCTATTTCGATATGGCATAAAGCCCATTTTTTACTCCTCTCTAGAATTCTGTCAAAACTTAACGTTTATTAATTTCCATCACAGATTTTATTACTAAAAAGACAAATTTTCTTGCCACCATGCCTGGACATTAAGTAAACTAATGATAAAGAGTTGTAAATTGTTTTGATTTATCAAAAGCTTAATGTGCATATGGCTGCCATAATTTGCAATAAAGTTAAGGAAATATTGATTGATTAGGTTTTGAATAAAGTCTAACCCGCAAAAAAGAAATAAGATATTTTAAAGAATTTTCTACATTTTTGATATATTTTATCATCACTTTAGGCTCTATGAATAATGCCTCTAATATAATTATTGGCACTTTTTTTGTTGAAGTTTTCATCCCATTAATAGCTGGTATATCTTTTAGTTTTTGGAGTAAGCTTTTCAATATTTCAAAATGGAACTGTGGAGGTAGTAAGTGTATACTCAATATTATGATATTCTCCTTCATTTGCACCAATGACTACTTGTAACCCATTCCCTACGCATTACCGTGGACACGGCTTTCGATTAACTGACTATATATGTATGTATGTAGCGAAGAGATCAAAAGCAACCAACAACAACGAATCTCAAGTGCCATGTGTATGATTTTGCTTCACCGGCCAAACAGTGGAATGAAACCTCAGGTTGAGGTCCATGCCAATCTTTGGGCAAAATGATTTGGTCAAGCAATGCCATACACAAGAAACTGTCACACCCAAAGACCCAAACATGCACAGTCCAGTGGCCAATTTAGCTTCAGGACTGTGGTGAACGGGTGACTTGAAGGCGAACAGTTTCCCTTTAGCTGAGCGCACACAGGAGCGGTTCAAGCCGAGCTCTCAGTGGGCGCTCCCAATTCTGCACATGGCTGCAACAGCTTTTAGCAGAAGTGAGCCTTGCTGCTGTGTGTGTGTGAGTTTGTTTGTTTGTGAGTGTGGCGAGCGGATTACCGCGATCGCGGTCAGTCACGCCCAATTCTCTTATGTATCTGTTGATGTTTGAGCAAATGCGCCTTTTGCCGAAAGGCCTTGGCGCACACATCACAACGGAAGGGTTTCTCTCCCGTGTGAGTGCGCAGATGCACCTTGATATTTGACTTGTTGAGGAAGCCACGATTACATATACTACACCGGTGTACGGGCTTCTCCTTGCCGAGCAGACCACTTAGATCGCTGGCACTGAAACTGGCCACGCCGGAGGGAGACATGGCGCTCAGCTGTGCGCCGCCGCCGCCATTGGCCTGATCCTGAAGCTGAGCCTGGTTCGACTGTTGTTGGCTGGCCTTCTTTTGGGATCTTGAACGCTTGGCCTTGGGTGTGCCGCCACTGGATGTATTTGTTGTGCTTGTGGTGTGTGGATAGCTGCTTAGCATATCCGGACTGCACAGACCTGCATCCTTGAGACTGGAGCCGGACATGCCGCCGCCATTGGACGAGAGTTGATAGCCTCCCTGTTGCTGCTGCTGTTGCTGTTGTTGCTGCTGCTGCTGATTGGAGTTGCTTGGATTGGTCAGGTAGCGCGGATTGATCATCAGATTGTTGTCCGTGGTGCTGACCACAGAGCCGGGTGGACTGCAACTGCTGCTTGCCGCAGACAACTCGTTGCAGTATGAGGTAGAACTTGGAGTCTCTGTTTTCAGCGTCGTCGTTGTCGTCGATGTTGATGAGGAGGAGCCATTGGGAGCGGAACCCGCTCCGCCTGGTGGCCCATGCTGCAGGCGATTCTGTAAGAGCGGCATATAGCCATGGCTGAGTAGACTCTGCAACGTGGAGCTACTCGCATGATGCACCACCGGCAGCGGCGAATGGGGCAACATAAAATCACTGAGTGTATCCTGCTGTGAGACGAGCACCTTGCCCTCATTCTGTATGCAATTGCCATCGATCCACGCATCCAGATCCATCCAGCTGTCCCTTGTATCGTTGCCCTCATCCTTGTCCAGCTGATTGGGCACAGTGGTGTCCGCAATCGCAGAGCCAATGATCGCCGCAATATCATCAATGCTATTCATGTCCACATACTCTGTTAGATCCTTGTAGATGCGTACTCCGCTGTTGTGCAGGGAGTCGGCTACTTGATCTATGGGTGTTAGAGTGGAACCACTGCTTGCTAAGGAGGAGGTGCCATTGTTGTTGTTGTTGTTGCCACCGCCCGATCCTCCCGTATTCATCACACAGCTATCCGCCACGGAGTAGAGCTTAGAATCTAACTGACTATCGGCAAAGAGTTTGACATCGTTGAGGCAGACATCCGCATCGGTGCTGAGCACACTCTCCGGCAGGCACGTGGATGAGGAGACAATGTTTTGATCCTGCGATGAGTTTCCATTGCCGCCACCACCACCACCACCCGTCCCGCTGCCACATGTTGTTGCAGATGTTGTTGAAGTGGGATTCGCATTTGGATTCGATTGCTGCTGCTGATGCTGGTGGTGTTGTTGCTGTTGTTGTTGCTGGTGATGCTGATGCTGCTGCTGGTGGTGATGATGATGATGTTGCTGCTGCTGATAAGCGCTCTGTATGTAATTGTTGTTGCTCTCATCCGGCAATCGCTGGGCAATCGCATGATAATGATGCCCCGAAATCCCATTGATGGACAGATGACCCGTGTAACCCGTGAAGGGAGGCAGTGGCTTCAGATCGGAGAGCGCATTCAACGAGGAGCTGTTCAACAGCAGATTGTCGAGCACATCCAGCGAGTTCTTCTGATCCGCATCGCTGGGCAGAGAGTCAAGATCGTGCTCGAGCAGCAGCTTGTGCCCATCGAGTAGGTACTGATCCTGGCTGCTGGTCTGTGTTGGTCCCCAGCAGGGACTCATCAGTAGGCTTTCGACTTCTGATTCACTTGGGCCGTTCATGCTGCACAACTTCATTGTCAGTTGACCCAATCGATTGATAGAATTTTTTGATTCACTTTCTCGCCACAAATAATAGAATTCAAATCAATTGAAGCTGCAATAGAGATCAAAAGATGAAGAAAATACTTTCATTAGTTGGAACATTTAAAGCTTTAAATTAATTTGTTAAGTTATCTAAGAAGCTACTACGAAAGCTGCTACGACTACAAATAATAGCATGCAAGCTCTACATAAATATATAAAAATATCTCCCATATCAAATGTTTAAAAGCTTATTTGCAAGTCTGTTAATGTGAGTTCTAGTGTATTTAATATTAAAATATTCAGAAAATGCTTTTGATTTTTATTTCTTAGACAACGAAATCCATTGTATTCTATTAAAGTATTCCTGTGAAATCACAAAAAATTTATTAAATTTTACATTATTCAATAAGAAAATGATAAACTAAATATTATTTATTAATTATTAAATCCTAAAAGCTAAGAAACATAAATTTAAGGCACTAGTCAAATCATTATGAAAGATATATACAGATCTGAGAAATTTATCAAAGTACATAATATAAATTGGTTTAGCCTGTTCCTAAGCTTGGCTTAAAAGACAACTTCCGTTAAGTCTTTCAGTATCTTAGCAGGTGCTTGTTTCAAGTGGCAGCCACACTTGCTGACAGCTTGCAACACACACCAAAATCAATTTGATGGCCCTTAAAAAGCCCAAATACAAATCTTATTAATCGAAATCCATTTGAGGCCACCTGTGGTCAAGCGCTGCATATCGAAAACTTTTCCACGAAGCTTTTCATATTTTACATAGCGATTACTCCACTGGGAAGATAAACTCCAAAGACGAACGAAGCAACCACAATAACAAAACGACAACAACAATAACAAATCGATAAGCCAAGAATGGCCAATAATAATTTGACAAACGGTATTTGGGTCACAACATTAATAATCAGGTAAATTAGCATATAAATTGGTAGAAATAAACGCAGCAGAATTTCGTTCGGACTTTATTTGGATTTGGTTGATAGAGTTTTACACCACAGACGAAAGATATGAGAGACCGACGAATGGCGACGAATGAAAGTACATACAACTACAACAACTAGCATGCGAGACAGGTGCAGAGTAACTATCCCCCCTCATACTCTCTCATCAAGTAACTGATCATATTGAAGACCAAAAACAACAACACAATGGAATAAGAAATTCGACACTCAAAGAGAGGCGACTGCGAGTAAAGAAGTATATTAAACTCTTCTTCATTTATTTTATTTGGGAGAACCAAACGGTAAAGCAAATAAGCCAAGAAAATAAAGTCTTTTTCTCATTTCTGTGCATAAACAGTTAAGTTTATTTTGAGGCTTGGCCACTTTCCGAGTAGAAAGAAAGAAAGACAGAAAGAAGAAAGCACACAAAGCATAGAGCCAAGAGGCAAGTTGGCCAATATACAGTCAAACATACTTAACATGCTTGCAGCTACACTTCTTTGGTATTGGTCAGCGTGCGCGTTAGAAAGAGACAAAGAAAGACGAAGACATAGAGAGCACAGACAATTTCGCTTTCAACAGGTTGTCGTAGCAACATGTTGCTAGCTCAGCCTGCGGAAAGCAACAAGCACAGACTGCGGCTGCGAAGTCGACGTCGACAGCGACAGAGACATTTTGCGTCAGCTAAGCATGCGCAGCTAAGCGTGGCAGAGGCAGCGGCAGCAGCCAAACTACCGTTACACGAGAGACCTGCTGACATACTTCCGTGTTCGGCAGAGCCGAGACAACGAAGCTGCCGGCACGAAGCTTCGTGTAAGACTTTAACTCACACTCATAGACTCTAGCTCAAACTGAAGCTAAAGCGCAGCTTTGCGTGCACTTGGACAAAAAAATAAACGAGAATACAAAAAAAAATGGCGGACTGCGCGTCTATTGAAGTTTAATTGAATTCACCTGCCAAAAATATGTACTATTGTCGAATGGTAATTTAAATTGATGAAATGTGTTCTCAATATAATAATGATAGTAAAAAATTAATTAAATATAAATGTGTAAAATATTTGTTTTATACACAATCAAAATAAAATAATTTTTTTTTAGTTTGGATATTATATTTTAAGCTTTAAGTGTATAAAACTGTTCTATTTTGGAGTCAGTAAGAGAAACAAACAAGATAACATTAATACTTTCTTTTAAAATATTTTTTGGAACACCTTAAACTTTTAACAAGTATTCTAAGAAATTAAATAAAATATTAAGAATAAATGTAAATAAACTATTTAACATGAATTAATCTTAATGCAAAAATCATATTTTTGGTCCAAAAGTTCGCATATTTTGTATAGGGTATCAATGATTTATAGATATAAGATAGATTTATAGATTTTATACTCATATTTATTCTTTTCTGTTTCGTTACTCAATTGCTGATATGATTTTACTGTTATTTTAGGGTTTATGAGCTTTAATTGTAACGGACACTTTGCTGTCCGATTTGAGTAAGGTTTTTGGGATGCGCCTTCAAAAATTGGCGTGTAACAATTTTATAGACATTCTGATTCTTTTCATTGTTTCACTGAGCGTCACTTTTAACACATTTTGTAGTTTTTTGTATTTTTTTCAGTTTTTATTGTTGAGAGTTGAGTTTTTATTGTTGTTGCTGTTGGGGCTACTCAACATTTTTTTCTGTTTTGTTTGTTTTAATGAGCCACAACGTAACGGTTGTTCGTTCGTCTTTTTGCATTTGAATAGCCCTAGCACCTACTCACACACACCAACACATACATACATTGCGTGGGTGCGCCTCACACTACAGCAACAACAAACAATGCGCCTCTATTGTAATTTGAGCTTGTAAATGGGATTTTTAGATTATGGTCAGAGAGCTACACATTTGGGGCTGGCGTATCTGGTTTTTTGGGTTCGAGCGTTCGCTGTGGGCATTATAATTACGATCTCAATGTGTTTGTTGTAATATATACTATACATACATGATTTTAACGGGTATTTCAAATGAATTAGTGCAAATTTTTGACAACCAAATGATTTTTATGACCCTGAGCGAAGAGCTTTTTATTATGTTTTCAAAATGGGAGTTACTCTGTCAGTTTGAAGTGCCGTTATGTCTTGTGAATTGTAAGTGTGACCACACAGAAAAATATATCTTGCAGAAAATAATAAAAGCTTTTAATAAGGAAGTCGATTTTTTTTTTTTTTTAAAAAAACAACTTTAAGCTTAAGTTTAAAAATTATTGATTTAAGTTTTCGATTTTTTTGGATAGAACAAAATAACATTTGAGAGTAATAGTAAATAAAAATTGCAAGCCAATTTTCTCAATGTTAAAATGTATGACTATACAGGGCTTTGATAACACTTTGAATCTCCTTGATTTTACAAGAATCCAATATAGTTGTAAAGCTTAAATGAGAGGGGTTTAGTTGTATTTGTTGCTTAAAAAAGTTATCAAAATGAAATTTAAATAATTGCATATTTCTATCCTCAAATATATAAACATATTTCCAAAGCTGACCTATCAACTTTAAAGCCCTTAATGCACTCGAACTTTTTGCTGACCAAAAAAAAAGAGCTTTTCAGCTCTAACTACGTGTAGAAGAAAACAACAAAAAGAAGACGTCAACAAGACCGACAACATGGTCTCTAACAGCTGCTGCTATAAGACTCTAGAAATTGAGTTCTTTAGTCAACCCGTAAAAGGCGACCAAAGTTGGACCTCGGCTTTAACGGAAATTGAGCTTAACCTTTGGCGGCAATCAACTTCCGTTTAAATGTTCGAACACGAAGCAGCGGCAAAGGTCAAAACGTTTTTCCACAACAGCCAACACCAAATGGCCAACATTGAACACACCGAACAGAGAGACAAAACACTTTTTTCCTGTATTCTGTTTTGCGGATTCAAGCGAAATGAAAAGAAAAATCAGGTCGCGACGTTGGCGTCGGAAAAAGCGAATGAAAAATGTATTTGATTGCTAAATATACGTACAACCGCAACGATTTCCACTTTGGACAAAAGCTGCACGTATACACAATGCCAACCAAAACAACAACAACAACAACAACAACTCGACAAGGCTGCCAAAACCAAGTTTTCCACACAAAAGCCCAACTTTGACCAAGACCGAGAAGCCGAAAAAGTCCGCAGCGCAGCCTCCGAAACAAACGTGTGGCTGTGGCATTGAGGTCGCCATCACTCAATGAAGGTTGCCTCTAACTTCGTCTCCGTCTCCGTCTCCTACACCGAGTCTACGTTTACAGCTTCTTCATCTTCATCTCCGACTTTATCTTAAGCTGTAAATGTGGATGCAGCAAATTGCTGTGCTGCCACACAAAACAAAAAAAAAACCAAAGAAGAAGAAACAAAATACTGAGAACAACTGGCAACAATGGAAGACGAAGATGGAGACGAAGACGGCGTTGAAGACGTGCTTCGGTTCTTGTTCAACTGCGCACTTGACAGCACATGTGGCACGTGGTGATGTTGGTGTTGTTGTTGCAACTAACTTCAAACTCGCCAACTAACCGCAACTTCCCCCCAACACACTCTGTAGAAAAAGAGGTGTCTTGTTGTTGCTGACTTTAACTGGACCACGAATGCTTCTTGTCCTCATCTCGTCTTGGTCGTATACCAATTGTGGGCGTTGCTGATGAAGTTATGCACACATTCAAGATATGGGGGTGTTGTTGCATGCTACATGTGTATATTGAGCTTCTCGAAATTAACTGGATCAGTTGCTGAAAGACGAAACGAAAGTTGTGCAAGTTCTGAACAGGATTTACACAGAATAGAGACGAAGACGAGAAGTATGTTGTACATGAATTTCAGAAAACATTTCTTAAAAGCAACTTGTACAGAGATAAGAGATCGTAACAAACGAGTTTTTCGAACCATACACTTGAAGAAATAAATCCTCTGAGTTCATCAACAATCGATCATCAAAACATTGTTAGCCAAACTTGTGACACCTTATTTGAGTACTCTAATTAAATACACTTTAAATATCACACAATATGATAGTAACACCTCCACTCCCCTTGTCTTGACAGCGTGTGATACAAGTCGGGGGGGGGCATTGATTGGTAACGCTTTGCTAACTTTATGAATGGAGCATTTGGCTAACAAATATCACATGCGCTTGTACGTACAATGAGTACAACGACGACGACGACGACGAATCCGTTAGCTTTGTCCCTTGCAAGGTGTATGTGTGTGTGTGTGTGTGTGTCCGAGACAACAAGATGACAACCGGGCGATAAACCCAAATGGAACCGCGGTCAACTCAGCAGAGTTGACGGCTCGAAGGCTTGGCGCTATTTTTATGGCTAAGGCTGTATAAGAGGCGGCTCTTGCTGGCTGGCCTGAAGCCCAGACCAATACCACACCCTCTGTGTGTATCTGTTTAGCGGTCCAGCTAACAAGCTAACTGGCTAAAACTAAGAAGAAGAAGAAGGCAAAGAGCCAAACAACTGAACAACCCAGTCGAGTCGTCGAGCCGTCGAGTCGTCGAGCAACCAAGCGACAACTAACAACAACTATGCAAATTTTTATGATGTTTAACTATTTTTAGTTAGTTTTTACTTTGTTGTTATTTAAATGACGCCCTCGTGCTGCTCGCTGCCTTTTGCCAGCATTCGAAGCTGTGTGCGTGCCCAAATTTTTAATACCCTGTAAACTTGTTTAAAAAGCAAAAGGGGTATGCATTTAAATAATATTTTTATGCAAATTTTCGTTAAACTCAAAACAATGGTAATTAGGTATAAATACGGTTTTCTATATAACAAGTTCGTTTCCAGGACGAAGCGATTTAGTTTCATCCAAAAACTATTATTTATGTAACGAATTTAGCCAATGTTAAAGTATTTTTGTGTCCTCTGGAGATTCGTTATATAGAAGTTCGACTGTATATACTTTAATTCGATACAATTCGTCTTTCTCTTCATTTCTAATTGCTTTTGGCTTATCAATTGGCGAATTGCAGGGTATTTAGCCGTTTGCAACCTTGTCGCCACTTGACTGATTTAAAGCTTAATGTGGTCATCTGAGCCGACAACAACAACAACAACGACAATAATGAAAAGACAACAATCCGGCGTGTCTGGCAAGTTGAATCCCCCAAAACCCAAAACATTAGCTCAGGTCACCGAACCTTTCCAAAAAGCGCGCGTCTAAAAATTGTTGTTTATTGTTATGGTTGTTGTTGTTGTTGCCACAGCTAAACACACGATATTTGCGTAGTGTTTTGATTTTTGGATGCCAAAATGTGCAAATTGAACATAAAAAGCCTAAATGTTAAGCTTCAAACGGGATTATTAGTATTAATATTCCCAACTAATTTACAACTATAGCAAATTAAGTGATATTTAAGTTAAAACAAGTTAACAAAAAGGTAATGGAAACAGCCAAAAACATTTGGAGCAGTTATAGCTCTACTTTAAATAAAAACTTTATTAAGTATTAATATAATAGCCTGAAGGAATAAGGGATTGAAGCTCAAGTAAAATTTAGAGTCAAATCCTCAAAATAGATATGTATGCAACACGAATGAAAATGGAATGTTTTAAATATCAATTTCATTTTCTTCACAGTAGAAAACATTTTTGAACCTTAACGAATGCACAAAATACAGTTATTATTGAAATCTTAGCATCGGTTTATAGAAAATCTATTGGTTTTCTTATTATTTAATTGCTGCATCTTTTCTAATTGATGTGTTACAGTTTGAAAAGTTCATCAGATTTAAAAAAGTTTTTTTTTCGGGTATTCAACTGCAATTAAAATGAAACCGGCTTTAATATTTTCATTTCTTTTCGTTTGTGTGCTCAATGCTTAGTTCCAATCAATGAAAAAAGTCAGCTACAAATATATCGGTCTTCTTCTGCCCTCTTATTTCCCGCCGTCTAACTGAAATGCAACTTAATGCTCAGTCGAATTTGCTACGCTCATTGACGATGCCGTACTCATGAGTTGTTGTTGTTGTTGTTGTGTATTTGGCAGCTGTGCCTATTTGGGGATGAGCTTAATGCGCTCCCAGTTTTGACTTTAGCTTTTCTCTCTCTCTCTATACTTCTCTTGCTCTTTTTGCCGACGGCACTGACGCCGCCGCCTTACTGAATGAGTAAGCGTAATTTTGCGTCATATAACGGTACAAACAGCCGCTACTGTTGTGCTGAGGTTTTTGTTAGTGTGTGTGTGTGTGTGTGTGTGTTGTTGTTTTTGGCTGTTATTCCGTTGTTGCTGCTGCTGCTGTTGTTGTTGTATTTTAGACCATTTTGGTAGACAAACAAACGGTTTTTTATTATTATGATTTATTTTTAGCCTGGCAAAAGCGCTTGGCAACAAAATCTTAGCTGTAAACGAAAAAAAAACAACGATTTTAACTTCCGAGTGCAGTAAAAAAAAGTATTTTAGGGTCACACTTGTTGCTGCGTTCAAGAACAGTTAAATCTGCTTGCCTTAAGTTCTTATTTGCATAGTGTATAAAAAGATTTTATGATACATATTATCTCTATATACCAAATAAGCATAGATGACTACAAAACTAATTAACATCTGAGAATTTGGATGCTAAGCATTCAAGAAACGCGCCTACTTGTGAATTTCGCAATTGTATAGGCTATTCATCTCTCAACTGTTGGTAACGCCTAAGTTCTCCCCCTCCTAAGTTCTACTATGCGTATGGCGTTGTATTTCATAACAGGTGAGTAATATCGGAAACGAATTCGGTCAATGACTTTTGGCTGATTTGTTTATAAAAATCAGGCTTGGGAATGTTCTTATTGCGGCGAGGCCATTGACTTAAGATTGCTTAACTTTGTGCTCGAGCCTCCTAGAATATATTCGTGTTGCATGATGGTATTACTTACTTTTATGAAATTGCAGCCTGTTCAGCTGTTGAATATTTTTGAAACCGAATTCAGAAATATTATAGATGATTTTGTTTTATTAAGTATATTGTTTTGTAATCCTTTGTATTTTTGTGTTTTGATTGTAATCCTTTATGTGCGTATTATTGAAATCCTTTAAGACAGTTTTATTATGTAGTTAAATCTTGTTTTTTATCCGAATGGCATGTTTGACATAGAGATGCGGATAGATGAATATATTTATATTTTGTGGATTAGTTTGAACCCTGCACCAGTTATCAAGTGTTATTAATGTGTTAATTGCATGCAAGAAATGTTAATAAATTGAAATTGAAAAAATGGATAGCATAAACATTTTTGTATACTCACAAAAACAATGGGAGGAAGACATAAATATATTTATATATGTATATATGCATAAATTAAATGAACGGGGAGTAGTACGAGTGGGTATTATATAAAGTATATAGTATATATATATTTATTTTGTTGCTGTTTTTTTTTTAATCCATAGATATGTAGCACACAGAGAAACCCTTGTTCAAGGCTTGTATTTAATATATATATGTTTAAATATTTTTTATTTATTGAATATCGTATTTGTATGTACAATGGACGATTTTTTGATTGGGTTTTCAAAATGATATTATTATTTTTTGGAAATATTTACAACAGCGTTCTTGAAGAGTTTATGTCTGTTGATTAATAGTTGTTGGGTAGAGTATAACAGTTGTTTTGTAAATTATTTTTATATGGTATATATATATTTTCGTGTATATATCTTTATTTGTTGGTTTGAATTTTAACTTTTTCTTCTTCTTTTATATTTCCTTTCAATTTATTTGTATTGCACGTTTTTTTCTTGTTGTAAATTTTATTTTTCACTTGCACTTCATATGTATGTGGTATATGGTATATGTATGTATGTATTTGTTGACAATAAATTCGATATTAAACACTATCTGGAGCAATTTGCGGCGTTGCTCTCAAACATTTAGTCAACCATTTTCACAATTTTTGTAACGCATTTTTAACATATTGATCACTGTTGTTGTTGTTGGTTGTTGTTGTAGTTGTTGTTTATAAACTGGTCACTTCTTTTATTGGTTGTTCCAATTTTGATTGCTTGCTCTTGTTATTATGCCACTCTATATATGCTGCGCGTATTTGTTTGTATGCGCGTGTGTCTATATGAGAGAGTCCACGTCCACAGCCACAGCCCGAAACGGAAGCACACGCGAAACAAACGCAAACGAGAAGTTGCTGCGCGCAAAGAATCGCACAAATCCGAAGACGTCAACGATAGAAAGCCAACTGTGCGCCGGCGCAACACGAAAAGAAATTTCCGAGCCGAGCCGCAGCGGTCAACGTTGGCATCGCAGTCAGCCAGCAGCTGGCAGCAGCGATCAAAGAAGTTACTCACCTGGTGGTTGGCTGTCTGAGAGAGCGTGAGCGAGGCGCAACATGTTGTGCTCGCAACATGTTTGGTCGCAGGTGCTGTTGCTTTTGTCTGTGTTTCGTGTTTTTTTGCCGAGGTCGAAGTTGCTCTCCGCAACCGGCGGTCAAAGTCAGGGCTAAGTTTGTTTATGTTGCGACTGCTGTTGCTGATTTTTGACAGAGGTCAAAATCGAAATGGGGTAGTTTAAAATTAGTGCAGTATGTTCTTTATTTCTATTTAATTTGAATTCAATACCAAACAATAATAATAATACATATATTTTTAAAGCTACTTTTGATGTGTGCCAAGTATGTCGTGTTCTAACTTTTCTGCCATACTTGTTTGATGCTTACTCTTTTACTCTCTTTCTCTCGCACTCTGCATCTCTTTTACTCTCTGCATCTCTCTCGTTCTCTCTCTCTCTCTCTCTCTCTCTCTGTCGCGCAGCACAACTTGACCTACTTAACAAAAATTTAACATTTTTTCCTGTTATTTCGCCTTGTAAACATGCGAGCAACAATTACAGTTGCCGGCGCTGCTGCTGCCGCTGTCGCTGCCATCGTCGTTATTGTTGCTGCTCCCTCTCTGGCTGTTGTTAATGCTGCTGCTGCTGCTGCGACGCGTCGCTGCATTTGCCATTTTGTTGTTGCATTTCCTCTTTGACTGCTCATTTCGCACTTGTAATTGTTATTGTTGCTGTTGTTGCTGGCTTACGGGCAGCGTTGATTGCTGCTGGTTGATTGTTGCTGTTGGCTGCTTCGTTTGTTCGTTTGCTCGTTTTGCTTTTTAGATTTTTTTTTGTCTTTCTGTTTATTTCCAGCGCTTTGCAGTTAACGGTATCGCTTCGAAAATGAAAGCTCACACAGACACACACTCACACACACAGGCATACATACAGATACAGGTACACAAAAACCACAACTTTATCTTACAGGTTGTATTCATACATAAAAATTTTGCTCACGACGCTACTTATTATTTTGCCTGAGATCTTTGCATAAGCCCCAAAATAGCTGCAACAATAACAATTTATCCTCTTGGCCAAAACTGCAACTGCGTCACTTGGTCTTCTTCTTTATCTCCTACTTCTCGATTACTTTCCCCTCTCGTCGTCACCTTAAGCATGCATCTCCGTGTTTATGTCCGTGTATTTGTCTAGCTAAACACTGACTAAGTTGTTATTCATGTTTATAGCTCATGATTTGCTTTTCATCTTAACATACATTTGTGTTTAATTTTGTTATGTTTTGGTTTTCTTTGAATTTAACTTGCAATTTTTGTATTTGCATAAATATTTATAGTTTATAAGCAAAATGTTTAATTTATTTTTAGTTTTAGTTTTCGTGACTCATATGAACTACATTTAAGTCAATAAAGCGTTTCATTAAGCTGTGTCATCCGCCAAGTATGTTGCCTAAGTCTTTTGTTTTTTAAAGCGTTTATTAGTAAAAATTAAAAGTTGTCGATAAAATTGCATCAAATTAATCGTTAGGGGTTTTTTTTTTAAAATCATTAAGGTTGATATAGATAGATTTTCATAAATATATAATTTTATAAATATTCCTAAAAGTAATAGAGTCAAAGCGACTTAAAGTCAATATAACTTAAAAGCTTTATCTTGAACAAAATGTACAGTTTTCAATTTATGGAATATATCACATTAACCTTTAGAATCTTTAAAATCATTTACAAAATTTTGCGTATTAAATCGATTTAATGTTTATGACCATATTTCCAGACGAAGTTCATAAGCATTCTTACGCAATATGCCACATGCAGCGGATCTTAAGCTTTATCAAAAATAAAAAATTTTAAAATCATTTTATTTATCAACACAAACTTATGATCCTTTAGAAAATACTGAAAAGCTTTCCCAAGCCACACTGGATACATTGTTAGTCGTACAGTCGATCTTTCATGTAAGGAATCGCAAGTGGGACTCATTCCTGACATAAGTAATTTCTATATTTATTGTAACTTTATCAAAAACTTTTATTAAATAAATTCAACTCAAAGATTCAGATCTACACATCATTGAGTTCAGGCAAAAATCTTGTTTTTTGGCCGCCTTTAACACCAAAGCTGTATAAAGATCAATGAGGTTGGACAGAAAATGTAGCGTCAAACGCAAATGGGTATGGTACGTGAGGCAAACACGTCACAGAACACCACACAAAACATATTGAGTTAAAGGCAAAATACAGTTAGACAAATTCTATGCACGTCAAATGTCAATCTCCGAAAACAGTACAAATACAGCACAGAAGAAAAAGAAGAAAATCAATCTTGAAATTAAGCATGGCAGGCATGGAAGGGGTTGGGTGTGAGAGGAACTTATCGGCACAGAGCTTTTGAAGAGCAGCATACAAAACTAATTGAACTTGGACAGCGTGACACTTCATCAAAAATTAAAAATCCAAAAAAAGAGGCGAACAATATAGATGAGTGCTTCGTTGGCCAGGTCAAAAGAGAAAGAGATAGAAAGAGGGCTGGACATCAAACATCAGGCATCACTCAACCTATTTGCTCCAGACAAATAAAAACAAGCCAAACGTGAGATGGGCACCTGGAAGGGTTTCCTCTTTTTGGAAACGGTAAAGTTCGAGTATGCTTTGCCATTACCCATTAACCGAGTACCATAACCAATATTGACATGGGGGTCAAAGTCAAACCGAACAACAAATGTGCATTTGATAGGGCCAACTTCCGAAAAAATGGGTTAAAGACACACTCACACTTGGCTCTATACGTGTACTATATAGGTTAAGCAAAGCTACCAAACATCAACGAAGATGCATACGACGCAGGCGACACCTGCTGACCGCAAAAGATTGTAAATTGAGTTGCAAACAATGTGCAGTAGTCAACGCTTTCAAATACTCTACACATACACATTTGTGTCAGGCTCTGCTTGCAACTTCTATTTACAAACTGCAAATGTGACAAATCGTCGGAGGCATCTGACTTGGGTGGGTCTAGGATATCTTCAGCTACCTGTTTCTGCTTCAATTGTGACATCAATTGAATTGTTTGTTGCTTTGTTTCGCTGCGCTTACCTTTTTGCCAAATTGGCAAAACAGTTCTCACCTAACATTGCTAATAGCCAAAAAGAAAGAAAAATGCGGAGGCAACTGTGGCAACAGTCTCAGCAGGGGAGCAGACAAATACCAGTTGATCCGTCTGACAGCAAGAGATGTCTGCTGGAATGGAATTGAACTTGTTTTTATTTAACTTAAGTGAATGCCTAGTTATGTTGAAAGTGATGTTCCGATTTTGTAGTGCGTAAAATCGCAAATATTTTTGCAAAAATATTTTGTTAAACTTAGTAAAATAATATACCATGGGTAAAATACCACTTAGAAGACAAATGCTGTTTTTACACCCTTAACCCATAAAATGGGTAAATAAGGGTTTAGTGCAAATGTATGTATGTGTATGTACGTAACAGACAAAAGAAAGTATCTTCGATCCCTATATATTCTTGATCAGCATTAAAAGCCGAGTCGATATAGCCATGTCCGTCTGTCTGCCCATATGTATGAATGTGTCGATCTCAAAAACTATACAAGCTAGAGACTTTAAATTTAGAACTTAAGCTCTCCTATGTCATGATAAGAACAAGTTTGTTTTAAATTATCGCTAAGACTTCTGGTTTCCGATATACACATGTGATTGATAACAAAAACTTAAATTTCAAAATTGTAAGAATAAGATTTAAGACTTTGGGTTAAATTGTGAACGTTTGAAAAAATTTGATCAAATAATAACAAACTTTGAGGTTTCAGTCTATTTACTAGTCGAAGAAAGAAATCCTAAAGAAATTCCTAAAAACAGGCTGTGGGACTACACCCTTAAAAAGTGTATAAGTTTGCTCACTGATATTATTTGTTAAGTAGTAAAAAACTATTATTTTACAAGTTTTTGAAAAGGTGGTTAAAATATCTTTCTAGACTTATTACATTAAAGCCTTGTGAAGAAGCTTAAACATGAATATTACTTTGCGTTCCTTGTGGTACATTTGAATTCGATGTTATGCCTATCCATAGAGTGCACGATTCTTAGACCAAAACAAGTTAAGTTCAAAGATCAAAGCAATAGGAAAATGACACATTTAAGAATTTACATGGATTATTTATTTGTGAGTGTGCAAACAATCATATTGAGAGCTATACAAAAATGGCATTTTGCCCCCAAAGACACCAAATATATGTCAAATATTGCATAAATTTCGCTTAATCTACCAAGAACAACAACAGCAACAACGACAGCATTTTGCATGCATAATTTGTTATTGTTGTGTATTGTATGCTGTATGCCAAGGTGCGGGCGTTTGGGCCAAAGACAAAAGACTTCAAAGTCGAGGCCTGCATGGATGGTGTGTTGTGGTGTGGATGGCGGATGGTGGAGAAGGTAGCTTATCAAAGCTAATAACACGCAAAAGAACAACAGCAACAATAGCAACAATTGCGGCAAACGGCGATAAAAATGGATGGCAAGCATAAAGAAGCAGAGAACAACAAAACGCACCACAATAAAAATGCTAAATAAATTGCCATGCATGTGGTATTAATGTAGTGGAGCTGAGCGAGAGCGAGTAATAGCGATAGGGCTAGAGATGTAGATGAAGGTGGAGAAAGATGCCGTACAAAACGAGAAACAATAAACAACAAACATAAGGCGAAACCAAGAACAATCTAAAGTCAGACCAAAAGAAATGTCGACAGCCGACGTGGACGAATTATGAATGTAGTGCAAAGCGTGGGCGGTTTTATCTCAGCCACAGCAACTGGAGCCAGAGTCAGAGCGGCAGTGGCTAAGATGTGGAACGTGTTGGTGCCGGCACGGCTGCTGTGGGTGGGCAGTTTGCTGTTGGTAATGTGTATGCCAAGGCGAGGGCGACTGCGATTGTGATACAAAGGTCAAGCTGCTGGCTGGCAACCGGAAGTGGGTCAACTAAAACCGGATCCGCAAACACTAAATGCAAACGCAGCTGTGTGTGTGTGAAAAGCGATAAAAGAGAGATAGAGAGAAAGAGAGAGCAACAACTGCAAAATAAACAATGCAAAAATGAAATTGAGATGCAAATGGAAATTCGCTGGTGTTCGTGTGTGTGCATGTGTGTGTGTACGTGTGTTGTGCCAGCAACATAAATAAACATCAAAATAATGTACACCACTAACATTGCCAATGGCCCCCAAAAATGCAATGAGTCGGATGAGAGGAGCAACATGCGGTGGTGCAACAAATGCCGCAATACACTGTGAAAAAAAACTACAAAAACTCCTAAATTAAAAATTATAAATGGCTATGAGGTAAAATAATACGATTTCGCACTCACTTTTGACTAAAAACTCGATCTTAAAAACTAAGAAAATTACACGCGCCTTTTTGATATAAGTCTATACTAATACTGAGATTGAAATTTTAATAATTTTCAGCTGTAGTTAGGGTTATATCCTACTACTATTATAAAGGCGAAAGTTTGTAAGTATGGATGTTTGTTACTCTTTCACGTAAAAACTACTGAATGGATTTGAATGAAACTTCACCACAATATAGCTAATACATCAGAATAACACATAGGCTACAATTTTTTGAGGTTTCTAATGTGAGGTCGTAAAAAAAACATTTTTTGCGCTTACATTGCAAACGCTGACTGAATCCTACAAGATAGATCAAAACAATTTACTACAGTATTGTACAACTTAAAAAGGTCTAACAAAAAATCCGTGATGGTATATGTTTATATTAAATATTTTGCTAATATGTTGTTAAGCCTTAACTAATTTACTTATTTTATATGTATTGCTAAAATTTTGTAAAAACTATCGGCGCAGCGAAGCAAGCGGGGCTTACTAGTTGTCTATATATAACATATTTTTACTTACACTTTCGCTTGTACATTCCCATAGTAAAAGATTTGCCCCACAAAGTATTTTAATGGACTTCACAATCTCAACTTATTCCCAGCTATAAACTTTCAGGGTAAAAAGTGATTTTATGTTCACTAACAACAATAAAGATCGAAGCCAACACAAAATATCTTTAAGACATAAAGATTATAGATTCTATCGGAAATGTAATATTTTTCCAGTGTAGCAAAGTTAGGCTGGGTGAAGAATTGGCGTTGAAGTGTCATTGCCAATGGGCCAGCAGAGGGTAAGAAGGTGGCGTTGAAGGTGCTGATGGTGCAGCAATAGACAGAAGACAGCGGACATCGGACAGAAGACAGAAAACAGCAGACAATTGACAATGAATGCATGTTGCAGTCGCAGTCGCAGGCAACCTCAATGCTTGACTAACTCTCTGGACGACAATGGGCAACATGTTTTTTGTTTGTTGCCAGCATTGATGTTGGCTCTAATGAAGTTGTATTGCAGCCAAAGCCTGACACGCAGTAAGAGACTTAAGCAAATAAAAGCGGGCATATGAGCACTGTCCAGCACTTAGCTTTTTAAAGCTAATAAAGTATCTGTGTAAGGCAAACATTTGGCTTTTAGTTTTACCAACTAGCAGTACTCAATTTTTAATTTTCTTTTCCTGCATAATCAATAAATGAATTCTATTTACGATCCTAAATTTTTATTAAATTCAAGAAATTTGCAATATATTCATTTATAAGAAGTGAAAAAATGTCAGCATCGTGATACATCGTTTCGAATATGTCTTTATATCTCTATCTCATTTCCTGCATATATCTTGCCTTTTCGTCAGATGCTTGTTCACATCGCTTTTTGCCAGCTTTCGCGTGAGTGTGAAACAGATTTACGCGACTTTTATTGATGGCTGCAAAAGTTTATTGCATACAAAATCGAAAGACTGAGGCAACGAACTTGCCGTTACAATCAAGTAAGAAACAATTGCGCATTGTAGACTTTATGATACATCTGGAATTGGGCGAAGAGAACCTTTTTTTGTGCTGTGCACCCAAGCGCAGCAGCAACAACGACAACAATAACAGTAACAATCGCAAACGTTGCCAGCATAACGGCCGAAAATCAGTCAGAAAGCAGAATCCCAAAAAAAAAAATATAAAAATATAATATGTATGAAAAAGACAAAGCTTGAAAATAATAACGCCGAGCGTAGTATAACGGTTATCGGCTAACTTCAGGTGAGTCGAACAGACAACGGAACTTTTTTCACTTTTGCTGCATCGAACATCTATGTAGTATGATAGTCTAAGACAGGGGTCGGCAAGTAGTTTTAACTAGGGTCCGGATATTGCTCGAAAATTTTTAAACGGTCCAGAAAAAAAAACAACTGATAATAATTAAGTACAGCTATTTATTACCTAAAATTAGTGTGAAAATATTACGTATTTGTTTATACTTGACATACCTACAAAACCTACATTACAATATTTGGCGGTCCGAGGTTCAACCTTTCGCGGTCCGCAAACGGACCGCGGTCCGCCTGTTGCTGACCGTTGGTCTAAGAGATACAGATATTCAAGCTCAACTCTCAACTCTGACAAGTGCCACCTGCAGCTGCAGCAAGCAGCAAGTAGAAAAAGAAGATGCAGCTCAATGATTGCGCGCTTTGTGTGTTCCCCTACTTCCTCAACTCCCCATCTAAGCCCCTCTTCTGCCTTGTTTTTATATCTGTTGACTGTTTTTTAATTAAATTTTTGGATGGGGTTGAATCTATGAACGAACAGGAAAAAACCATCGAAAAAGTCGGCAGCTCTTGGATGCTGATAATCAGTAAAACGTAATGGGCCGTCAAAGTCTAAAGAAGAGGCAGAGGCAGAGCGTCACCGTTGTCTGGGCTCCACTGGGTTACCGTTTAAGCGCCTTAATTGTTTAATTGCCATAGGCATTGCATCGCATTGCATTGCATCGCATCGCATCGCATTGCACGGTTGGGGGGCTTTTGGGCTTTACCGTTGTGACAATCCACTGAAGCAAATTAATCGATTTGCAGTTGCACAGCTGTCACAGTTGTTTCCAGGCCCCACAAATCATAGCTCGATTACCAACACAGAAGCCATAGCAACGTGGGTGATACCCAGACGAAGTTCTATTTATTCAAGTTAAAACTGCACTCATTCTTGACATAGACAGAATCCAGTGTGTCCAGACAGTGTCTCTGTCAGAAACGTATTAAAATTGACAGTATCTAACTTTTATTGATGTTAACCTAACCTATTGCTGCATTTATGTGCAAGTTCGTCGCCTAAGTCTTTTGATTATGTGTTTTTTAAAGTCAAAAAATTCATATTTCTGTGTCTGTTTTGAGGCCACATGAACAATATAGTTTAATTACATACTAATGAACATATTTTGAAATACTTTGGAAACATTTTTCAAATAAAAAAATTTAAAAATATACTGGTAAAATGGTTTTGCTCATGCTAGCGGATCACCCGAATCAAAAAAATCGACACGTTTTTTACAGGTAATGTTCTTTTTTTGTTCTTATTAATTTTTGTATTTTTTATCTTAGGATTAACACAGATTGGAATATTAACATTGATCTTCATCGAAAAAGTAAACCAAAAATACAAAACAAGCTAAATTTATATAAAAAAAAAGTATTTTTCTTTCATTAAAGACTGTTTTGAATAAATCAAGCCTTACATTTTTAAGCATCACCCAACTTATCAAACAAACCAAAATGTACGTTTAATGCCAGTTAAGAGAATATTACGAGACTCTACCTTCATTTTATAAACAACACCGCAAAATAAACACAATTAATTTTCAGTTTGTATTAAGTGGATTACAAGTGGTTGGCAAAATGATGTGTTCAGAAAATTATACATCAGAAGATTGGATTTATGTTTCTCATTTATTATCTGTTATACACATATGTACATACATACATAGGTCACACTTGTCCACATCTCCAATATCTCCACATGTATGTTGGTTTGGAGTCTCGGGCCTTTCTTTTGCTGCTGTCAAAATGTTCTCAAGGATGAGCAGAAAACGTTGCAAGAGGCTGCAGTTGAAACTGTATTTTGGAACTGAAGCATCAGCTTTGCAGTTGCCACACAAAATTAACCCAATTATGAGAGGCGCAATATAATTAAAGTGGACATGTCTCCAGTGCAACGGAGATATGAGGGGTTGGGGACTAATGCAGATTCACAACAGTAACCATTCGTGGTTGTAACACCACCAGCACCAGTACTACAACAACCACTAGCACCCCACCCAAACGAACAGAGAAGACACTACAAACCCGAACCAAATTGGGTCACGTGCTCTGCTCAGTTGCGCTCAGCTCTTGCAGCGCGGCGGCAACTTCAACTGACAATTTTTTATACGATGTGGCAGTGTCAGAAAAAAAAAAAAAAAGATGCAGCTAAAGTTGGTCTTCGTCTTTGCCGATGCTGATGCTGATGCTGATGCTGGAGACTGTGCGTAGCCAAAAGGTAAGTTTGCTGTCTTTGCCTAAAAGATTCGCACCATTCGACAAGTGCAATGCATCTTTATTGTAGCTGTTGTTGTTGTTGTTGTTGTTGTTGGCGTCGCGCCCATAAATTAAATGCACAAACGAGTTTCGCATCGCATTGTAAGATTAAGTGAAAAAAGGGGCACAAGCGGGTGATTGTAGAGACGCATCCAAAAGAAAGAAGACAGACAACCCAAAAAAAAAAAGAAGAGAAGAGATAGAGACAACGATATGGTGATGGAGACAGTGAATTTGTTGCTTTCGCATATAATTCAGCTTTGGGCTACATAATTAATTCCGCCAGGCCGCCCAGCGTTTTATTTTTGGGTCCCAGCAAAAAAGGCCACGTTCCCCAATTTCAGTTCCAGTTTTCGGTCTTCAGTCTCCAGAGTTCCAAAAGGGAAGGAGTACGCATAGGTACGGTTGTAGTACGTGATATGGGCCAACAGGTTTTCCGGCGCACTTGTTACTGTCTCCAAGACGCCCAAAAACCAAAAAATACACACACTAAAGCAAAATGTTGTTCATTGCGTTAAATATTTAACGAATTTGAAACACTCTATATGCGCTTAATACTGTTTATTGCATAACTTGTTCTAGGTTTTCCATCTCTAGAAATCATTATTTGAATTTTCACACTTTTTTTCAATGCATAAATTATTTTCTTATAATAAACTATAGTTTTCCTTGAACTTACCAAGTCTAAATACTAAAATTATTCATTTAAAATTTAATATAATGTAATTTTTAAAGAATTTATTCATATTTTATAATTTTATTTAAAGCAAATTTAATCATTTAAATGTAATTACAAATTTAACATTTTTGATGATGACCGAACTTACAAGTCAATGTTGTCACCAGTCCCATCGAGAGGTAGAGTATATAAAATAAAATTCATATGCGTCGTCGATCCGTGGGCTTCGATCAAGTGGGTTTTGGGTTCGAGCTTGATTATTCGCTGTGGCTCGGCCGACCAGCGATTCCACTTGATTTGATTTTGGTATTCAATGCACCGTTATTCAAAATATTCGAAAAACGTTTTATCTTTACATATGTGTGTGTGAGTGTGTGTGTGTGTATGGGTGCTAGTGCGTGCTTCTTTAAAGTTACAGAGCCGCCGACGAAGCGATCTCACAGTGCTCCAATATCAAAACTTATTGCATCAAACATGTATAAAAATGCTTCTTATAAAATATTTTTTATCAGAAAATATGGTTAGAAATTAAATGTGTGTGAAACGTAATAAATAATACGATTTCAAGCCGTGATATTTGGTTTAACAATAGTGGATTTTTGATCTAAAATCATAGATGAATGTTTTCATGACTTCTCTATTAAGTTGGAAAAGAATTTTACATTTTCCTAAATGTTTGGCGCACTTAAAACTGTGATCAAAGTTTTACTAGTTTCATCTAACGGCCACCCAAATGTTTAATTTATGGCTATGTTTTTTTTTGTTTAAGTTGTACTTATTTTTTTTTAATTACTAGCAGCTGGTGACCGCATTCGCAAAGAAAATGGAAAATGAAAATTATGCGGGCAAGTTGAAAGCCTTATATTCAGAAACATCGTCTTTGAAAGCCCCGCCAGAGGCAACCAGACAACAGACTGACAGTCAGAAGAGAGTCTTAAACTGAGACTGAGACTGGGACGGAGACTAGAGCAGGCCAAGTGTGGAAACTAGTTAAAGTTGCTTGGTATAATAATTGTTATTGTTGCTGTTTGTTCGCATGGTAATGAGCATCAGGCAGAAGGCAACAGGCAAAGAGACTGATTATCATGAGTAAGCATGATTATGCTTATGCATACATACATACATACATGTACATATACCATATGTATGCTTATGTTTATGGAGTGTGCAGAGAGTAAAAGTGTTCGCATTGTAAGTGCCTGAGTGTGAGTGTGTGCGTGTGTGTGATTAGAATTGTGTATGTTGGTGAATGTAGGCCAAGTCTATTATGCGGCGATTGGTAAGTGTAAGCCAAGTCTACAGACAAAGTCTACAGCTGCAGGCTTGATCTGGGCTTCAAGTGGCTCATACTTAAAAGCACACATACATACATCCATACTGCCCTAAAATAATACTAAAACATAACTTATGGTTATGTATATATATATATATGTATTTTAAGCAGTTATTAATACAGTTTACTAAAAAAGCTCGATTTGGAGATACTTTGAACTCGGTACAGTCGTAATTTCAATCTCCAATTCAATAAAAGATTCACTTTTTCATTTTCAAATCAAACATTTTATTGTTATCAATCAATCAAATGAAGAAATCTATCGACAATCTGTTATATACACATACATATAAGAACTCTTATTTCAAGTTATACTCATTTCGCTGTTTTACTAGACTTTATTTACATTTTATGAGACAGGAAATCTGTCGATCTTCTTTATAAAATTTCACAAAAAATGTTATTCTCTTTGCCTATAAAAGAAAATACTTTACACGAAAAGTTCGAAGAAAGAATCGTTATTAAATTTTCGCTTTCTATTCAAAATAAGGTACACAGTACTTTTCATGTACATAGCCCCACCTGCAACATCCTTAACTACGCTAAAACTGGTATCCATAAGGAATGCCAACGAAAAGCACGACCTCCAAATGAAATTCTTATATTTGTTCCCACAGAAATACACAGAAAAGTGGGCTCGACGCCCCCACACCAAACTCAAACTGGACTTGAGCAATAAGCTTAGCTTGAGGTCCGTCTAAGCCATCTGCTTGGAGTGCCTGGCTGAGTGACGACTGGCGCTTAACGTGCTGTCCAGGCAGAGGCATAGAACAACCAGAGACAGAGGCCAGACACCGACACAGAGACCCACAAATGTCATCATTGCACAATGCACAACGTGCTCGCGTCTAATGGACACTTGCATTGGGATCGGGATGAAGATGGGGACTGGGTTTTGGGGCACCATGTCGTTGTCGACAGTCAAAACAAATTGCCATGGCATACCAAGGGGAAACACACAGCAGAAGGGGAACTTAACATTTGGGCCTGCAACTTCCTTGTGTAATTTGGTCAAGTTTAGTGACGCATACAAGTTCCAAGCCGCAAGTCCGGCTTGGCCAAGTATGCCAACTAGCCGAAGCGGCAAACAGCAATAGCAACATCTACAACGACAGCAAGTAAGAGTGCTCCATACCGAGAATGATCGACTAGCAGATACTTAAATTAACAATAATCAACATTAAAAGTAGGTTTTATTGTTTTGCCCATGTTCTACATCATCTTCTCCAAAAGTACTTTTTTTTGTTATTGACTACCACAATATCAAGATACCCTTTCTAGCGTCATGTAAAAGAGTATGTGATATAAACAGCAACTAGTTAGTTAGGCCTATGGCATCTGGTATCCATTCATGCCAAGCGCTATCGCCGCCTCAGTCACAAACTCCCCATTCTCTCTCTCTTTCTCTATTACTCTCTTTATATACATATGTATATGCATGTGTGTATGAATGTTTGTTTGTGTGTTAGTTTTGCCAATTATGGTGTCCTCCTTATTTTGCGTTGTTGTCTATCTAGTAACTGGCTAGTTGGCTGTTGGCTCTTTGCTGTTGGCTTTTGTTGTTGTTGTATTTGTTGCCGTGGCAGTGGCTCTATCTTTTGCTTGTCATATTTGTCTGCATCGTCGTCGCGTTCGTTGCTTGAGTCTTTCGTTTAGTTGCTGTTGTAGTCGTCGTCGTCGTCTTCGACGTTATGGTGTTGCCTCCAAGTGGGTCACTTGCGATTTCATGACCGACTTTTAACTTTTTTTCATACTTCTTTCTTTACGTCTTGTCTTCTTGTCTTTTTCTGCCGTCATTGTGTGCAGTTATTTATGATTGTTTAGCTGGTGGCACAGGCGAATCCCATTCAATGCCAATGTGCCGCTGCCACTGGGCAGTATGCAGCTAAAAGAAATGCTTTCTATGCGTAAGCTCTTTGAGTCTTTACATACATATTCATATACACAATCGAGCAGTATATTATCAGTTAGTATTGATTGGCAAATGTTGCTCCGCTATGCTCCAATTTGAAAGTGACAGTTACAGTTGGATCTGTTTTGTGATCATGCTAATGGCCTAAACAAATACATACAAACATATACATATGTACATATGTGTACATATGTAAAAGGTTCTTTGTGGCTTTGCTTTGGCATCTTTCTTCGTCATACATTTGCTTTCGTTTAACGCTTCAGTTGCGAAGACAAAACAAATACATCAAGATGCCAATTATGCGCTTGACTCCCCTCCTCCCTCCTTCCTTTGCAACTCTTGCGATACATTGTCATTATATATATTATTCTTGGTAGCAGCAGCTACATCCCCCTACGTGATTTACCGTACATTCAATTGAAATACAGTAGAATCCGGTTATAGCGACTTTCAAGGGACCGACGATTTTACGTCGTTATACCCGGAAGACGCACTAAAAAAAAAAGGAAAAAAAAAATTATTTTTTTTAATTTTATGGTTGCTATTTTCGTAATAGGTTTTAAAATCAAACAAATAAAATTTTTAATCAAAACAAAAATTTTAATAAATTTAATTCAATAACATGGGTTTTTCATAAGTCAAATACATATAATGTATACCAAGATTAATTTCTATATGTGGGTTTTATTTTTAATTTAAATATTCAGTGATTTTTGATTATTTACCAGTAGTTTTGACAAATAAAAACTGTCGCGCACATCATGTTTAAACGAGACATGCTGTGCGTTAAACTCCGTCAGTAAAATTTGAATGAACAATTCCATTCAGAACTTTTGCAGCCTAGAATGGATTCAAAACGCTAGGTGCTGACAAAGCTTTATTTTGATCTCTCTAGAGCTCTTGCCCAAACCGATTTCAATATCATTTGAGAATGAGCTGCTGGGACGAACTAAATTTTCTTCGGCAAGCCCAGAATGCTTAAAACAATTCGCAATTGTCAATGGCGAAAGTTGTTGCCATGATTAATTTATCAATAAAATGGCATCAAGGATGGAAATTTTCGGATAATTTTTATCTTTGTTTTCATCCATATTGCTGATTATTTTAAGTACGAGATTTTTCCGAAATGTTGGCATTATTTCGCCGTATTTTTTTTTCGGCACGTCGCAATATCCGGTTGAATTGTGAAAAATCTCGTCGGTATAAGCGGTTTGTCGCTAAAAGCGGAGACGTTCTAAGCGGAGGCCCTTTCATATATGTTTGTATGGGGACCAACCAAGGCATCGAGTTTTCGTCGCAATAACCGGACGGACGCTATAAGCAGAGTCGTTATAGCCGGATTCTACTGTATTACACATAAAAGAGACAGAGAGGGAAGAGAGAGAGAGAAGAGAGAGAGGGAAAGAAAAAGCGAAACCAGCAATTAAATAACAAAAGAAGAAAATTATCTATATACATTTGCTTGAGTACTTTTTCATAACTGTTTATATCGCTCCCCCCTTTCTCTCTTTTACCTTTGGCTCCACCCCTCAATCATTCTTGATCCATTCCAAGCCCTGCTGACCATTTCTCCGGCACTGGCCACAAATTGAATTTAATTGCCTTGTTTCAGAGCTTAAAGCTACCTTTTTTCGTCTCTTTTAACGACTCGCTGAAATTGTTGCTTAATTCTATAATTATTTATGCATTCTGCGGCGTTGTTAACAAGTCTCGTTAAATCTTTATTGAATATAAAAACAAAGAATGTGGACATGCCTCTCTTCTCGAAAACCCGTCATCAGCTCACGTTTATCCTTAGCCTCACTCCAAGCCAGACTTTTATCTTTGGCTCTTCATGCGATAAGCAAATTTCTGATGCTAATTGTCACAGCTTGTACTTACATACACATATACATATACATAAACACATGTACACAAGTAGTTGTGGCAACAACAGTGGAGATAGGAAGAGGGATTGCAGTTGCGTTATGCTGAGAAGAACATGTTTTCGTTTTGAGGGCAGCAAGAACAATTTTTATTACATCCAATTTGCAATAAAGCGACATTGTCTCTTTTTACATGTGCCATAAAATTGTAACAAAATTAAGTTGTACGACAATTTGTTTAAACGAATCAAACAGATTTTATGAAGATTTGTAGGCTTGAAATTATTTTTTTATATTTTATATTTTATAGGGAAATAATGAGTGGAAAAATGTTTAGAAAAATTTAGCGTTATTAAGTTAAAGGACGAAGTACGTGAGGAAGCTCTAAATTTATTGATTACTTTCATTTACAGTGCACGCTTAATAACGTGAACTAATTAAAACCAAGGCAGTTTACGTTAAAAAAAAAAAACCTATGTGAATGCCAAACAAGTATAAAATTAACATATTATTGCAGTTGAGTATATTAGTTTGAACGTAAGAGATATGAATGATACTAATGTAGATTTGAGAAAAATATTTTTACTAATACTCTAATATTATTTACTGTTAATGCATTATACCCGCTAAGGACCCTTAGCGTCCTAAATGTGACACTCACCCTGCGGAGGGTTAGCCGGTAACAGCACACATAGCTTTGTGTTTGTCTCCACAATTGCAATTACCAAAAGTTTTAGTTGATGAGATCCTGTGGAGTTTGGGCAACACCAATGTGTGATTCGCTGCTTCTCGGATTAACTGAAAACAAATTCTGTGGCAGAAGTTTTCAGATTAAGCCGGGCCTATCAGCAATATTTAACTGATCGTTGCACGTTTAATTCATAGCCTGATACTGAGAAGCACGATTTTTGGCTCATATTTGAAAATGAAGAACGCCGTATCTTTTTTAAACATTGAAGCCCTCTATCAGTAGCGTAAACATCGCATAAAAAGTTCAGAAAACATTGAAATGTTTGCTATTCATGGTATAGCGTTTTCTGGCCTTATTTATTTTTAAGAGCACATTTCATTTTTGTTTTCGTAATATCAAAACTGTTTAAAATCTATACAATTTTTGAATTAAAAATTAATATGATGTGATTATTATTCAAACATTTTCTTATCTTTATAATTTTAAAAATCTGTCACTGTCTAATAATGTTCTTATACTATTTAGCTTGTGCTTTGAAGAGTTGTCACCATTTTGTGGATTGCTTACCAAATCGATTCGAAGCACTTAAGCCCGATATGTGTATAATAATGCATAGTATAATAGCAGCAGCGTGCTAAATGCGCCCGAATAATTAATTGTTTAATAACAACAACAACAGCAACTGCAACATGATCAGAAGTAGCAAAGAATTGACAGAGACTGGCAGAAAAGTGCTGCTAAACGACAATCATCATTATAATCATTATCATCATCATTTTTATTATTATTTAGCTGGTGGCGCGCACATCAACGCGGCAATCAAAAACGATTAACAAGATCGCGACTGCATCTCCATCTCCATCACCATCCCCATCTGGTTGTGATTGTCCACTATGCACAATCCTCCTGCCTCCCTGGCTTTATTGTGCTGCCCCCTTTCGTCACCTGACCCACTTGGAGCGCCTGACAGATGTGTGTCAACTGCGGACCGGAGAATTTTACAAGTTGTTAAGTGTTGTGATTAAAAAAGAAAAAAGAAGAAAATAAATAACAAAAAAGACTAGGAACTGCTTTGGCATCAACCACAGCAGCGACAGCAGCGACAGCAGCAGCAAAATGTTTATTAAAGTTGCCCGGCAAACATGTGCAACAAGTTTAACAACTCCAACTCCAAAAGGCGACTCCGGTTTTGTGGTTGAATCCGGGTACAGGTACAGGAGCAACATCAACAGCAACAAATGTAGTGCAACATTTGATATCATGTTTGCCATGTGTCATGTTTTTTGTTTTTGGGGTGTCTTGAATCTATGTGCCACAAATCAGCACACACAAGCATACCTCACGCACACCACAAGCTAAAATCTGAGCCAAGCGAGCCGAGCGTAAAGACAGCCCCGAATTTTAATTACTAACCATAAAGTTGGCTGTTCACCCGCCCAAAATACTTTTTGGAACAGAACCAAAAGTTTAACAAGCATGACCTATGAAGTACCACAAGGGCCACCCTACATACCAATGTACATACATATTATTCATACCCATTACTAAGTAGCTTGTTGACGCTACTTTTTTATCTTGCAACGCACGAGACAAAGTCACGCGCTACCTAAAAAAAAGAATGTGATCCGAGAAGCCACAAATCACTATAATTTGTGATATGACATTTATATTTGGCCAAGAAAGCAATTTTTAAATTTGTTTTATAAATATATTGCATGTATGCATATATAACAGATTACAAATCAATATATAAAACCATTTTTATTAGCAGTTAGTTTTAGTTATTTATTTAACAAATTATTAAACAATTAAAATGGGCAAGCACTTGGACAGAGGTGTTAGAATTATAAATGTTATCGTTGACACAAAACTTCTGTGTTCCTTCAAAGGGTTTATTCCGGGAATAGCTCAGAATATAAGGGTTCTGTGAATCATCGAGACATCTAAGTTTTTATTACTGTCCCAGTCTGTAGTTTATTATTAACAGAAGCTCACTGATGAGAATGCTTGGCATAATTTAAAAAAATACTTAATATTGTGAATTTCCAAATTCTAATTATTTCAAACTCCTTGATTGATTCTGATGCTTACGCAATTGTTATTATTTTTTGCTGGAATCAAAGTGACCATTCATCTCCCATTACAGAAAATTGTTATAAAAACTTACTAGCCTTTTTAGCCTAAAACTTTATCAGGTTTTATATTTAACGACGCGGTTAATAAATTTTTTTCTTACAGGACTAAGACTCCGTTAAGCGGGTTTCCTTACAAAACTTGGGTTAAGAGGTTCCAAAAAAAAATTTAACATATTTGTATACCTGAACTTTGTTTCGGTTTTAAACATAAATTAAACTTATCTTAAAACTTCTTCTCATACATTCGCTAATATTTTATGCATTTACATATATATATATATATATATTTACGTCACACTTTAATATTTTAAATTAAATATACCACAAGGTATTAAATCCATAGTAAATTGCATATGATTTTTTCTTAAGATTGCATTGCCAATCAAGCTACATATGGGGAACCGTTGTCCATCTGACTGACATGAGTTGCTTGAGTTGTGTTGTGTTGAGTGCTTGAAAAGGTAAGTCAAGCGGGCTTAAACAACTTTCATTTAAGTGCGCCCTCTTTGGGCCAAGGCAATAATAACAACCCAAAATCCCATTACAATGTTCAGTAACAGCAGCCAGTCAAAAAGCAAAAAAAATATATATATACTATAACGACGCGATTCTTTTGCATTGTCTGGTTTCTCAATTTATTTTATTTTTTCCTGTACTTTTTTTTGCTACGAGCAGAATTGCAAAAACAGAGTGAACAAAAAGTACAAAAATACAACAACAACAACAACAACAAAAGACGTTGCCAGAAAGTGTGCGCATAATTAGCCCTATTTGTTGCTGTTGTTGTTCTTTTTGCTATTTTTGTTTGTCATTATGATTATCGTTATTGTGCTACCAAATGAGCATCAATTACATTTCTTTTGTCGTTCTGACTGCTCTTAAAGTTGTTGTTGTTGTTGTTGCCATTCCACTAATCTTGACATTTAGCCAATGTGAAAGTAACAGTTTTTTTTTTGTCAAAAGCGTTGCTCATTGCTCTGCTTTTTATCATAATGTTCATATTTCGGATGTTGTTATTATTGTTTCAAGTTCCAAGTCAAAAGTTTTATGTCGGCAACTAAAAATGTTGTACAGATATTTAAAGAGCTTTAAATTCCAATTCAAAACAAAAGAATTGCCAAATCGTGGAATAGACATTTAGACCATTTATTAATATGCTTAAAAAATCTTCTGTTTGGAAAAATTTAAAAAGACTTAGGAAACGAACTTGAAAGTATTATAATAGCTGCATTTGTAGATTTTTATATTTTATGCTAGTAATCCGTAGACCCTAGGTCCTATTGCTCCTCTCTTACTGCTTTTAATTGTTTAAGCTTTAGCTTTGAGTTTACTCTTTACTGATTTTCTAAACCAACTTAAAAAAAATTGAACAATGGAATTGAAAGTAAAAAGAGCACCAATTTTAAGATTTATGATTGAAGAACTTCGATTATCTTCAACTAATTATTAAGATACATTTTTCTATGATTATTATTCTACTTTTCTTATCTTTTCAGCTTTCCACGACTGCAACAACTGTATCTGTACATTAAAAAAATTTCTTTGACAAAAAACATATGCTTGCAAAGGATCAAGTGATTAGTTGACGTAACTTTATTGTCAAGGCTGTAGTGCAGTTATAATTAGTTTTAGCTCACATGTGTGCAAAGTGTGTGCGTGTCAAGGAAAAGGCTAATAAAATTGTTCAGACACGGCGCGTGTCATATTGATATTATGTAATGGGTAAGAACAAACAGGCAAAAACAAGACTCAAGGTCATCGAAGTTTAGCTATTAACAATTGCATTTCTTTGCGCATTTCTAGGGGTTAAACGGGTTGTCTTGAGTTTTGCATAAGTTTGTGCCCAAATATTTGTCGCGCTGCGGGTTACTTTTTACTAAAAACAGAAAACTGAAACTGGGTCAATTTTGTGTCACATGCAAAGCATTGCTGGATGATTTACGACTGCCAAGAAATGCAACAACAACAGAAATTGCAACTGCAACTGCTGCACGATGCATTGAATGCGGATGCCATGCCAGACAAAGACCACAAACAGAGGCGAAAGAGAGAGAGAGAGACAGGAGTGAGATAGGCGACGCTGTCATCTTTTGTCATGGCCATAAAATGTCATTTTTAGCATGTCTTTCTTTCATGGCTCTAAGGCGTGCTCGCTGACTGTTTCCACTTAAGTTCGTCGTGGTCATCGTCATAGCTTTGTGTTTGCCATAAAATCGCGCATTTCACCGCTCTCCAGCCTCTGTCCTTTCTGCCCCTGCATCTACCTGAATAACTGAATCGAACAACTACCAAACGCAGCAACCTTTTCTGTCTGTCGCTTTGACATGGTCGGGTCAAATGATGCAAATATGCTTCATAGCTAATGACCTTTCCGCTTTCCTGTTTCGAAGACGGAAAGGGTTTCCGCTTAGTTCGGTGGGCGTTTTGTTGTCACAACTTTATGGCCAGACAGCCCTCTAGCAAGCAAAACACATTTGCATCATCAGTGTAGAAAATGTTGGTTCACTTTTACCACTTATTTGGGCGTAAGGCATTTCTTCGTTAATGTACTCAATGCATATTCACATTTCTGAGCAGCCGCTGAGCTGAGCTGAGCTCATGCGTATGTTGGTAAACAAGCGACTCGCTCAAGAAAAATAAATTGGGTCAGGGCACACCTCTTTATAGCTGCCGGCTTATTGTCGAATCGATTGATCGGTCCAGCACAGCACAGCACAACACATTCACATCTTACATCTTACAGCAACATCCACGTCTATATCTATATCTACGTCTACAACTCATATAACTCATAATAAGCAACGCCCAAATACCTTATAAACGAACTGACGCGCTTCACAACTTTTTCACAAGTCCACACTAACCGAAGAAATTTTATACAAACATGTTACATACATGATGCCTGGCCAAAATTTGTGTTAGGCACAAGAATTTTTTGCAACACAAAAACTAATTTAAAAATTTTAAAGGTTTTTTTTTCTGATACAAATTAACCACTTTTAGTCTCAAATCTATGTGACGTTATAAATTATATAAAAGGCGTAGCTAATGATACCTAAGAATATAAATTGCAAGCTTTTAAACCTTTTTTTACATAACAATCTAACAAAAGCTGAAATAAGATCACAACTTCAAGTTTGTGTCCTAAGTCTTTCAGTAAAGTGTGCATATAGGTCAATTTAAAAAAACAAAAAAACCAATTCAATAAATAGAGGAGGATATAATGCGACCATTTTTATTCTTTTTATATTATTTTTTTTTTTTTTGTGTTTATTTCTCTTCAGAATTATCGGCTAGGTGAACCGATTATTATAGTTTAGTCATAACACATAAATTACACAAAAAGGATGTAACAGGCAGAAGGAATTTTAAAATTCTAAAGGTGATTTTTGAAACTATTTGAGCATTTGAAAAAAATTGATTAAAATCGGTTAAGGAATAACGGAGATTTGAAGTTTGGAGTTTTCTATGTGCGTGAATTCTGTAAGCGTTTTGTAACGGTTTAATGGTATGTCGTAGTTCTAGAAAAAGATTTCCATAAAATGTGATTTTGATTTAAAATACGATGATTTTTCTGCATTTTCACATTAATTTGAGCGGTAGCTTATGAATTGTCCTAAAGCCGGCCATGTCTAATTTGTTAAAATCGTATCTTGTTTTTTTTTAACCTATTCTAACGTTATTTTTATCGTTTATATAATATATATAATGGTTTTTTTACCCTTCTTAAATTTCCTTTTGTTAATGTAAGACATATGAAATTTTTTTTTATTTTAGCTTGTAAATATACGAAAATACAACTTGAGTTGATCTGTTCTTACCTAAAAAGAACTTGAACCCGTTCTCCTAATATTACGTTTTAACCCCGAAACAACTTTCGATGAACTTAGTTAATTGAAAATAAATAACATTTTTTTCCATATTTTTACATGATAGGAATAGATAAATACTTAAATAATAAAAAGCATACAAAGCAAAGAAATTTGTGCTAATCTAATTAACTTATCAAAGAGTCTGTTTAAACAAAGACCAGTTTTAAGATTGGTTAAAATTCCCTTTATTTATTTGTATTATTATTTTTTTTTTTTTGCGTTTAAAAACACAAAAGCAGATCGCTTTGGGGCAAATAATGCGGGTTTTTTGTTTAAAAGCAACAAGAACAACTGACATATTAAGGTTAAAGAGATGCGACTTAAGCCCACTTTTGATCTCATTTGCTTTGCAAAGATCTACAGCAACAACAACAGCAACTAATACAGTTAGCATTCTGATTCACTTTCATGCGCAGCGCGATCGTTTTATGCCGATTGTGGTGCCAAGCTAAGCGGCCCAAAACCCAAAAGCCAAAAGACGCACAAACAAATAAAAGCCAAAACCAACCAATACACACAGAGAGAGAGAGAGAGAGATAGAAACACACGCATAAAACGAAATGCAACAACAACAACAACAAAAGCTGAGAATGAGATTTTATTTGCTTAACCAACGCTGTGAATATTTAATTTGCACACACACACACACACACACACACACGCACAAAGCTTTAACGGCGCTGCTGACCCACTTTTGGAGCAGAGGCAGCTTAAAAGCTGACTTCAGAGAGCCATACAACGCTAATAAGAACAGCAATGCCGCCATTACGAATACAAACACACATACACACACACACACACACAGAGAACAGCGCCAAAAACGCGTTATATTCTTGTTGTTGTTGTTGTTGTTATTGTGGTTTTTTGTTGCGTGCGTGCAGAGGAAAGATACTCACTAATTAACTCAACGAAAAATCAACCAAAAGAATCAAGCAACTCATTTGCAAATTGTGTCTATACACACACACACATACACAAAGAGAGAGAACGAGGAAGAGAGAGAGAGAGAGATACAGATCATAAGGTTTTTCGGTGAAAGGGGCATGCAGCAGAAGCGAAGCAGAGGTTTAACATCCATATACAATAAATTATGGTAAGGAAACCCCAAAAAAAGTTAGCCAAAAAAAAGAATAAATAAATAACATGCAATGACATCATTTCATCAGCTTGGTTAGTAGGTCAAAGTTAGGCTGGGAACGTGAGTTTGCAAAGAATGCCAAAAAAAAATAATGATTACATCGAAATGATTGTATATATTTCTTATGAACGTACATAAAGTATACATATGTTTATATTCTTGAAGACGAACTATTCAAGTCCGTCGAACCGTCTGCAAACTTATTTCCAAGATTTTAATAGATCGGTCTGAAACTTATTCATGTAATGGATCTTTCACTAAGTCAAATAATACTTTAGCAATAGTTTGTTAATAAACTAAACAAACATTATCACTGATTGCAGTTTTTTATGTTTTTTATATTACAACAAATTATTTCAATAAACTTAAGGACAAAACGTAACGACCTATAAGGATGAGATGGGAACTTTCGTCATCTTTAAAACTGAACTGAAACTGTCTAATTCTAGAAGCACAAAATAAATTTCTTCAGCTCTGTGTTACAAACGGATTATTGGACTACTCCTTTTTCTTTTGCCCACTAAGAAAACTAGAAATGGAATTCGTTAGATGGGATACCTTATTTATTTATTTGTTTATTGTCAACTAATACCAGTCGACATAAAATTAAAATTAAATCAAATTAAAAAATAGAGCTTAAGCTACAAAAATGTTTAAGATCAATGAACAAAATTTAAATATTATGTAAATCAGTAAGCAAATTGAAATGAAATGAAAAATTTAAAAAAATTAAAATATTGTGGGGAGTTATAGCCAGATATAAATCGCAAAAAATACAAAATACAAATATATGGCTAAACTTACTCTTCAATAACTAACTTTAGCAGCAATAATCTCTTAGCCACTTTGGTTAGAATATTGCTATTTTCAAAAGACTATTTGATAAACCCCGATTTGGTATATTTTAAAATGGTATTACTCATACCATACTTTGAATTTTTTCAATCAATAAACAATTTGACATTTTTTATTGATAAAATAAAAAAAGTACGTTCAGTTAATATAACGCATTGATGATTCAATCGGTTAATCCGTACGCACCTGCATATTCAAATTTTTTTTCCTTAGCATCTTCTCATTCTGGGTCACAATCACACTCATTATTTTACAACACCTACAAACACACACTCACACATTTTTACATATTCCATATGTATTTACCACATTGATTGTTCAACACTGTTAAGTAACCATCATCATCATCTTGCAAGTTTTGTTTATGTTCGCTGCTTTGGCCCAAATTCTTGAAAGCTGACAGCAAAACCCACCAACAACACCAATACCAACACCAATTCCAGTTCCATTCCCATTTGTGTTCATATTCCTCGCTCTGTGTGTGTGTGAGTGCGATGGCAAATGCTGCGGATCTTGTTCGTTTCAGTTTCAGTTGTTGTTGCTGTTGTTGTTGATGTACGTACGTTCGTATGTGTAGGGTAATCATTGTCATGCAGGCGATTCTGTTTCATTAGTATTTCGTACCCACGCTTCTACCTTGTTTTCTTCAGCTTCTTCTATATAATGATGATGATGATGACGATTCCACTTGATAGCAATCGTAATGAGCTTTAACGTGAACGCTGAGCGTTCTGCCCGCCTGATCAGCATCATCATAATCGTGATTTTCTTGCAAGATGCAGATGCTGGCAGCACACCATCGTCATCATTTGTTGGTCACGCTGCGGTTTTTTTTGTTGCTTGTTGCTGCTGTTGTTGCTTTTCTCCCCCTGTACAAACTTACTTTTATACTTCTTTCTTTGTTGTCTTTCGTTTTCATTGTTTTTTGCTTGCTTAACCAATATTTTGCCGCTCGATAATGAAAGGAAAGCAAAACAGACGAGTCGAGTGCCCCTACAAAAAAAAAGAAGAAAAAACCCACCAACAGCAACAACAACAACAACAAAACTTTATAATCATCAAGAGTGAATCTGCTGCTTGGGCCGCGACTCGCCTTCAAGCTGGTGAAATGTTTAATGCTGTTCTTCACCAGCCTCAACTGTTCCTCCACCTTCTACGCCGACTGAGCTGTGCCCACGGGCCCAAGCCGAGATACGACGCATTGTTGGCTTTCATTATATATTATGGGGGGGATTTCATAATATTTGCACTGAATATACGTCTGTATGCATGTAGGCTTGAGTGTCTTCTTTCTTTCTTTCTCTTACAGGTGTGTAACCTACTTTTACATGGCCAAAAAGGCCTGAGAAAATTCTTAAATGGTTAATGAATGATGCGACGCACGTTTCCTGGAAGCAACTTTGTTGACTCCAACAAAAAAACAATACACAGAGACTGGCCCAACGTAATGATCACTTACACAAAGGGCGGACAATTACCTGTAACGACATTTTGGCAGAGTACCTGTAAACAGCACAGTGCTTCGCTGAAGCTTTCGTCTGTGCCTAAAAGTAGGCAATAGAATATTTTACAATCCGATTCTTTATCAAATAAGAACGATTTTTGTTTGCTTACAGAAAAGATAGACGTTGGCAAAAATATATGTATGTAACCTTATGATAAAACTGTATATATTTGAATGTATATAAACTTTTCATTTAACTTTTTACAAAATATATCTGTTTGCTGACTTAATTGTATTAAAAGTTGATAAAAATTATGATTTCTATTAAGATAAAAAGTCTATAAAACTTTTATAAAACCCAAGAATAGATGTTCATTGACGCAGACTAAAACATACATACATATGGATGTACATATACCGCCCCAATAACCTTGTATCCTATGCTCTCGTATGCAGTATGATGCGGACGTGCACAATAAAGCATCGAATATTCCATTGATGACAATCACGCATATTATACAAGGAAGCCATAATATGAACAACAACAACAGACGTCATATCAGCTGGTCGCTTCTGCCTTCTTCCATTGCGCTGATAAGTGTCGGATGAGAGTAGTGTATCTAGGTGGCGTCTGTCTGGAAGCTACCAGTTGCCTCTCCTTAGTCCAATTACGCAATTGATTCGCTCATATTTGCTATCAGCTACAAAATTACAAAACAAATATTGCAACACTAAAACAACAGAGTGAATAAGAGAGAGAGGTGTGTAAAGGGCCGTTTGAGACCTCTCAACAATAGCCTAGTTAAGGTGCGTTCTTTACGTTGCAGACAACGTTTATCGACGACGACGTCATCATCCACAAATGCGAGCCCCTCTATTCAAACACGTATTGCGTTGGTTGGCGCTCGCTCTCTGAGCGAATGGTTTCGGCACAAACAGAGAGCAAAACGTGCTCAATTTGGTGTACTCTATAAAAAGAAACAAAGTCCATGAATATGTTTAATGGACATTATTGTAATTACTACAAAACAAATTCGGTTTTTTGTGTATTAAATAATGTAAATATTTTATTCACTTCTTATTAGCTACCACAATAACTCTTTAGCTGGTTACCCGAAATTTATTCTTATTATTTTGAGAATATTAGTAGGCCGCTAGCCAATACAATATATTATTTAAACAGATACAAATAGAAACCAATAAAAAATACAATAAATTTAAATATGTCTTAAAATTGTAACGTATTAAATCAATTCACCGCTTGAGCAGCTTTTCCACTCTATAAAATTTATGCGTTCTCAGAGAGTAAGACGAGACAGTCGAACAACAGCTGAGACTTGCTCGCTCTCTTCATCGTTGTCAGCGTCGCGTGTGTTTTTGGAAGCAACAATTCAATTTCAAATGCGACGCCGACAGTTTTGGTTGGAGCTACGCGACGCGTGTACGCAATTGTACGTATTCCACTCGGGTCGCAATAGTCTAATAAATCCACAGTACGTTCACTAAAAGTGCCAAAACTCAAAATTACATATCTGCCGTACATCAAAATTGACAGAGACCGCAAACATGGAACGTATTCTGAGAGGAATAATGCGCTATCGCAATACAACGCGAGAGCAAATGGTCAAAGAATTTCAAAAAGTTCGCGACAATCCAGAGGTGAGTAGTCTTATTAGTTGCAACTTTGGAAGGTCAAACATGTATGAAAACACGTGCATTCATTCGCATTTATAATTTGACATTGACATAAACTGTTTAAATGTTCCATGCATTGAAGCATGACATTGCCATGCAAGGCATTCGATTTATTGTTGTTGTCCAGACACTCGGTCATTATCACATTTTGTGATGCCTTTTCGAACCAGACGGTGACCCAGACAATACGTGAGACAGGCTTCCAGCTTACTCATCAACATACTCTCGCGCTCTTTTTCGCTCTTTGTCAAAAATGCACGAGTTGAAAGCTTGAGAGTCTTTTAAACTTTGAACATATGCTCTCATTGTTTGCGTGGTTGTTGTTGTTGTCTATCGGATTTTGGTAAACAAACAAAAACAAAGGCGAACCGGTTAGGTTTTATTAAAGTGCAAAATATTTGTTATAATTGACTTTTTCTGTTGTTTTTGTACACTTAAAATGGTTGCTAATTATTACATTTTTTGTACTAATTACAAACTTTGAATGGTTTTTAAAAAGTTAACAACAGTCATTCCAATAAGTATGTTTACATGTCATAAAGTTTTCCAAACTGCTGTTGAACGACCATGAACCGATTTAGATTGATTTTTGACTAAGTAAAGTATTTCCCATTGAGCATAAGAGCATCTTTATTTTTTTGGCTCTTGTCCAAGTGTGCCATAACATTGACCACCAACTTTAAACACACATATTTTATCTTGTGCACACACTAACACTATTGTATCTATCTGTTCTAATACTAAACGATTTCTACCTTATCAGCCGAAAGCCGTATTTTTCACCTGCATGGACAGTCGCATGATACCAACGAGATACACGGACACGCACGTTGGCGATATGTTTGTGGGTGGGTAGAAGTACACAACGCATCTTAATTAATCTAACACACACCTGTTTTGCTTGCCACGATTAGTGCGAAACGCGGGAAATCTGATACCACATGCCCAGCACTTTCAGGACGAGTACTTTAGCTGTGAGCCGGCGGCATTGGAGTTGGGCTGTGTGGTGAATGACGTCAGACATATTATTGTTTGTGGACACAGCGATTGCAAGGCAATGAATCTTTTGTACCAGCTGCGTGATCCCGACTTTGCATCCAAGGTAAGCACGCTTTAGATTAAGTCAAAAGTCTATCAATTCTAAATTCTTCTCCATTGCAGTTAAATCGTCGATTGTCACCACTGCGCTCCTGGCTGTGCACGCATGCGGGCACAAGTTTGGAACGGTTTCAGGAATGGCGGGATGCGGACATGAAAGGACCCTTGATATTCTCATCGGAGACGCCGCTGCGTCGCTTTGTGGCATACATTGACCAGGAGGAGAAGTTTGCAATTGAAGATAGACTCTCGCAGATCAATACACTGCAACAAATGTCCAATATTGCCTCATATGGCTTTCTTAAACCCCGCCTGGAATCACACGATCTGCACATACATGCCCTATGGTTCGACATTTACACCGGCGACATTTACTACTTTAGTCGTGGAGCCAAGCGTTTCGTTGCCGTGGATGAGTCCAGTGTAGATCAGCTATCTGCAGAAATTAGACGGTTCTACTCCTAAAGCTATACACTGCCTGTCATCTGTCTCTGTCTCTGTGTCTGGTAGCAGTGCCTTGAATTTTCTGTGTCTGTGATATGTGCAACACAATGTTGGGTCTTACTATAATAGTTGTCATCTAATCGTAACTCTTTAGTTGTATCAGAAATGGCATTTATATGTATAATTATTAAAATATATATATGTAGATATATGTATATATGAATATATGTCTTATGCTTAGAATTTTGTATTTATAAATGTTTGATCTTTGTATATAAACTTAAGATATAAAGGTTTAAACTTTAAAGCATTTTAATCTTATAAATGTAGGAAAAAATCAACGCATTCAGTCCCAATGGATTTTGCAGGGAGATGACGCTGGCTACTATTACATATGTATATATATATGTTAAGGGAAGCAATAAGATAATGTGCGGCACACAGGCCGCTTCGATGTGCAACAACAAACCACGTGTGTAGTGTAATCGGTAACAGAAACGAAAAATAAAACTTTAAACTTAACGATACAGTCTCGCACAAAACGATTAAACGAACCCATCAGTGGTACTTGTGATTGTGATGATTCGTGGCAATGTTGTTTGGGATTCTCTAGCTCCTCAAAGAACTTGCGCGCATTGCGTATATTCACGAGTGTGGCTTCCGAGGGCAGCGTGGGATCAGACATGACCACCAGCACGTATGTGTTGCTAGTGAAGGTATCGATGAAGGCGGCAAATGCATTGTTTCGCACCTCCATTGACTGGAACTTGGCGCCCAGCTTGGAGCAACTCAATTTGAACTGTTTGATGATGTTCGAGACCTTTTCAAAGCGATGCGAATCGCGATTCTTTTTGCTCTGGCAATGGGAGATAACCAGAAATGTGGCCTTCTCGAACAGCAACACTTCGTCCGCATCAATCACATTGGCGAAGTGCGTTAGCGAGTTCTCTAAAGCGGCCACATTTGGAATCAGCATGGTAACAATCGAAGACCAGGCTCTGTAAAGTAAATGAATGTCATTCAGACACTTTTAAGTGTATTTAAGGGTAATCGTACTTGTATAGCGTTTCATCCCAGATGCTGGTGCGAAAACATGTCACATTGCCGGGCATGGACAACCTGATGAGATCATCTTCGCGTTCCTTGAAGATATTCTCACGCTGCTCCTCGGCAAGTAGATCCATCTTGTGCACTAGACAAAAAATCTTGGCTTCTGGTGAGTTTTGCAGCAGAGCCTCAAGACAGCTTTGATAATAGTGCACATCGCGCTCCATCTCCTGGCTCTCCACATCGAACACATAGATGAGTACCTCCACATTGCGAAATATGTTATCGCGCTGCTGTGTAAAGTACTGTTTCATGAAACTCTCCTGTCCACCACAATCCCACAGATTGAGCACCAGGTTGCCCAGAAAACGCACGTGCGAATGCTCCACATCGACTGCAAATCGTTGATGGTTAGATTTCACTGTACAAACAATGAAAATGTTGCTTACTTGTTGCGCCGAGGCGTGTCGTATCTCTGGCTATATAGTTGGCAAATATAATGGAACGCATACTCGTTTTACCCGAGCCGCTCTTGCCCATCAGCAGTACCTGTGGAACGCACAAAAGTTTTACGACTTACGCTTAAATGTTATTTCTGTTTTATTTGGTACAATCTTACCTTTTTCTTCATATTGTTGGGATTTTGGCTTTGTTTTTGTTAATAAAGAGGCAGGGTCCAATCGGATAAAACCTTAATGTAATTTATCGGGCATCGGACGTGATGCCGTCGATAAAATGTGGAGGTTGGTCGGTATGCCAGCAGTGCTGCCAACCTTCGACTTATAAAAGTGCTCAACCTGTTTTGCAAACACAAATGGAAAAAATAAATCGGAAATGAATATTATATGAAATAAAAATATATTTATTTTCAAACAAACGAAAATGATTATTCAATGATTTATGCAGTCAAAGTTGCTTAAATCTTAATATTTTAAACAAAATAAAAAACCATAGTGCCTAAAAGTATGCAATTTTATGTTCAATTAGCGAGGGCAACCACCACTATAGGGATATGGATAATTTTACAGTGCTGAACTGCTTGCCGCTCATTGCAATCAACCAAAAGCTGCTTGATACGCATTTAGGTAATAAAACTGGCGGAATAAATTGAATTTTAAACGCATTTGTGCAATCAAAAACCTTTTGTTTATTTTATTTATGAGACAGTTTGAATGTCAACTTGCATTGGCAAATATGAGCAAAATATTTTATTTTCTTCTGCCTTTGCTGCACTTTTCGCAGTGCAATGGAAACCGCTGTTTAAAAAAGGTAACTAAAGGTAAAACCTTAACAGGAGTTTGAAAATTTTCTCAACAATTTCAACAGCCTCTGAAAATTACCGTTTTGTACGAGTCCCTTTGCCCGAGCAGCCAACAATTTATTGAAAATCTTAAGCCAGTTTTCCAAGACTACCATAACTGTATCAAACTAATCCTGGTTCCCTATGGCAAGGCCCGAGTAAGTTCATCAATAAAAACCAATTGATTTGAATATAATTCTAAGTTTTGCAGCCAACTAAACATGGTTGGAATTGCCAACATGGACCAGATGAATGCTGGGGTAATCGCATGCAAAACTGTGCCCTTCACTCTCAATTAAATGCTTTGCAAAAAATGCAATTTGTCTCATGTCAAATGAAAGATTTTACGCTAACTGATCTTAAAGATTTCCGATGTGCCAAATCATTGGGCATCGCCAAAAACGTTAAACATTGCATGAGCTCAAAAGGTAATAGTAAAATGTATCAGACAGAGGCTGCTCGAATAACAAATCTGTACGGATTCAGCGAAATACCTGCTATTATATACAATGGTGTAAGTACTTTCAGAAAAATACAAATATTTAACTAACGATAGACATTTTTGTAAATGTTTAGGTATTTGATGAGGCCTTTCAAATGCCATCTAGAATCAACACACGACAAACTATTTGCGAGATATTAGTAAAAACTAAACATTTACAACCATCTGACTGTTAGTTCCATCAGTTTGCATTTTCTTTACAAAGTTATTTCAAAATACTTTTAATCCATTTGAAACTTATTGATACACCTACTTTATGGTAAAAAAAAAGTTTACAAATTTTTTATTTCGCTAAAAAATAATACTACTTAAGTCAAACACTTAGCCAGATCAACCGTTATAACGTGGGACACCACCAGAGTTAGAGGTACCTAAGGCCCAGGAGTGTACAGGTTATTATATAGTTGCTCACTGTGTTCCATGACATTTTAGGTATGTATGAAAGTTGCAGATTGATGTTGTTTGTTGACATTTACTTAATCAGCAAGCTGCATAAAGAGCTCAAACAGAAAGTAAAAGTGATTTACACTTCTTCAAAAGGGAGATTTTTTTTAACTCCTATTCAATACCAGTTACTTGCCAGTGGCTTTGGCAAAGTGTATATGACTTGCACTAAAAATGTTATCTCTACTTTTTCTACAAACTGAAGTGAACGATTTTTGTAAATAATATTGGAGTATGGTCGAACTCTCCTATAACGAATCTCGCGTTATTTTATGGACTGTTCGACATTAGCTATGTGGTGCTATAATTTCTTTCGCAACTGTAAGCGATTAACTAAATACGTTCATCGCTCTCTCACTCTCTTACTAAATAAGCCATGTGAGAGCGATTTGGTATATTGGAACGGTTCGAATCGAATTAAATTGGTCTTTTAGAATGCAGAGCGGAATGAATTGATATTTTCCAAAGAGATGTTAATTTCACTGATATTTGACACGCGCAATCATACAGGCGGTAGTCATTTGGTGTTGGTAAGAAAGAAGCAGAAAATCATTAGTAGATTCACTAATTCCCCGTACTGCGGGGAACAGTTTAACAGCGCCATCAGCGAAATCTTTTTAAAACTAAAAATCATATTAGAATCGGTTTCTTTATACACTAAATGGGTAAAAAGGGGTATAATGGTTTTGTGCAAATGTATGTAACGGACTCCATTAAGTATATATAATCCCGATCAGCATCAACAGCCGATTCGATCTAGCCATGTCCGTCTGTTCATTCGTATATATGAACGCCTGAATCTCAGAGACTTTAAGCGACAAAATTTCAACTTAAGCTCACCTAAGCCCTAGGCTGTGGAACTTTGTTTCTATTTATCGATAACTTTTGCGTTTTTCGATATACACATGTGATCGATACCACAAAAACTTAAATTCCAAAATTGTGAAAAAAAAGTTTTGAAACTATTTAAAAAAATAAATGAACATTGCAAAAGATTTATTCGAAATCGGCTAAGAACCACCGGAGATATCTTCGATTGAAGTTAAGCCATTATGCAAAAGCGTTAACACACAGAAATGACTGTACGCGTTACGGAAAGGGTATAAGGGATGTCCTAGTCGAGATCGCTCGACTAAATCCATCTTACTTGATTTCTAACTTTAAAGGCTTTCAAATGTGTACGGCTGGCATTTGTCCATTGGTTAAAGAATATTTTTAAGTCTTAATTGCATCATCCATTAGATAGTCTCATTTATTTTTAAATAGCTGATTAAAAAGAAACAAAAGTAAACCCTATTCTAATGAGTTTTTGCTTAACTCTCGCACCAGCTAAAAGTGAACAATGTATGAAGGTAGGAAACCGCATAAAAAGGCTGGAGAAAAGAATAACAATGTTGAAAGCCGCATAGTCGCATATGTGTTTACAGTTAACACACCGTTGTGAATGTGGTCAAAATGACACAAGCACAAAATAACATAAACAACAACAATACAATACGAAACAAAATATATAAAAACCGGCTCACAAGAGAGAGATGGCCGCACCTGAATGACTGAGCCATATGCATTGGACTGCCGACTGCCAGCTGTCCAAAATTAAGTCCAAAATACAAAATGTGACAAAAGTGCTCAGTTGTTAAACTAAAATCGAATCGAACGGTCGCATAAACTTGCGCTTGGCATTCAGCGAAGGAAGTCGGCGATTTTGTTTCGATTCTAAGACTGCAACGAAGGTCGGCTTAAAATCGATTGCATTGAACGTGCTTGCTAAGTGCATAAAGATAGTTGTTTGAAATACCAAAATGTTGAAATTTATTACTGCTTTGTGCACTATTGGCTTGCTCAGCTGTAGCCTGGCCGAATTGATTCCACGTGAAAGGCGTGAAGCGGAAAAGGTGGGTGGAAAATATAAAAATATCAAAAATATCAGTTATTGCATTCTACATTCTATTTGCAGCTACACATTACTTTGCTCTATGAGTCCCTCTGCCCGGATAGCAGAAGTTTTATGCGTCAACTGGGACCTGTTCATCAAGAGTTGGAGCCCTACATTGACATTGAGCTGGTGCCATTTGGCAAATCTGCAGTAAAGTTATGCTTTGTATGTGAAAGTGAATGATACTTATCGGATCTCTTTTCCATTCACAGTCTGAGCAAAATGGTGCCCTCTTCCATTGTCAACATGGTCCCGCAGAGTGCGAGGGAAATCGTTTGCAGAGCTGTGTCATAAGCAGCACACAAGATCAGGCAGCACAGGTGAAATTCGTTGTTTGCCAAATGTTTGCCTCGAATCATGCAAATGCCGACAAGGTGCGTATTGAACAAATTGCTATTGACTCAATCACTTAACAATAACCTTCAATACTCAACAATTTAGTGCGCAAGCCAGGTTGGTCTTTTGGTGGATGTGGAAGACTGTATGAAGACTCCGACTGGCACCAAGCTGCAACTAGATGCGGAGATCATCACGAAGCGATATCGTCCCAGCTTTGTGCCGACCATTGTCTACAATCATGTAAGTAATGCAACTGCTTCTTCATTAACAAACTAACTGGTTTTTACATCCGATTACGCACCATACCAACAACAGGTATTCAATCAGCAGCTGCAGGACCAGTCGCTGCGCAATTTCCGGTCAACTGTTTGCTATATGCTGCGACAACAAATCACGCTGCCCGCCACAGTTTGCCAATAAAATGGCAATAATGTTTCTGTAATTGAATGCAAAAAAAGTGTCGCAAAATAAATGTTGTAAGATCCAATGCAAATATGAACAAAGTTATTTGGGTTAAATCATTTGCAAAATCTGTTAAATTATATCTTGACTATGCTTGTGTATCGCATTAACGAGCATTAAAGAGTAGAAACCTCATTACGTCAGAGAGCAGCCCATTTTGGTTCACTTAGGTATAAGTGTAAAAAGAACTCAAACTCTTTAGAAGTTGGCCTGAAAGCCTTAATTTAAAATGTGGTTAAACTCATTAAACTCATGCTTTAAACATCGGGCTTTAAAATATAAGAAACAATAATTTAATTTTGGAAGAATTATTCATATATTCCTTCATGTATGTGTTCAGTTTTGGCAATCCCAGCTATTTTTTCTTACGCTTCATTTAAATAAAATAAACGTAAGACTTTAAAGAATAGCGTCTGATGCAATCTCTTTTGTGTGTTAAGCATCCCACACACCAGAGCGATTAAATCGCAGCGGCAGCGGCACGAGTAAATCGCTTGGTATTTGTCGTGGTGAAATCGCTAGTGTGACCACACCGGAGCGAATGTAATCGCGGCGTTTTTTTCATAGTCGCCAAATCGTACAATATTTTATGTTTTTTCACCAATTCAATAAGCAGCTCCACTTTTGCCATTGTTTATGTATTTGCGCAAAAGTTCGATAACAAATATGTATATCGGAAAACCACGAGAAAAAAAATTGCACATTTTGTTTTTATAAAAATTATTTTTAATGAAAAAAAGTATGATAATAAGTTCAAATGTGCTTCTTTTATTATATTAATATTATTATATTGATTTAAATACAAAATATAGTAATTTAACATGTTAACAAGCCAAAATTCAATACATGCATCACATGTGACGTCATTAGCGCAGAACATAAACAAGGTTTTGCGCAATCTGAATTTTATTTTTTCTTGGCGGCAGCGGTAAAAACGCTGCATGCACAATTCTCAATATCCAGCGTTTAAAAACGCTGCAAAATCGCTGTCAAAGGATATCGCTCCGCTTTGGTGTGAGTGCGTTCATAAGACGCAATAAACATAAGACTTTAAAGAATAGCGCTCCTGGATTTAATCGCTCTGGTGTGTGGGATGCTTTAAACGATTAACCTGAAACTAAACTCATGTCCAGAATTACAAATTAGATAATCCGCACAACTACAATAAAGTTTTAATGTCATTATCCAAGCAATTGTCAATAAACTTATTTTACAATCAGACTGCAGTTCTGTTATACTCACCAGATTGTCTTTTGATGTGACTTGAAAGTCAATAAAGTTATCTCGTTCTGTTTGGATTCCAAACTTTGGAATCTATTTGGTTTTAAATTTTTATATATAAGAAATGGAAGATACGTTGACTACTTAAAAATGAAGAAAAAATTATAATGAATATTAATAAAAAGACAAAATGCTTTAGGTTTTTGATTTCCCGCTTATTTAATAAGATGACCTACAACATTTCTTTCTTTAATGATTAAGAAGACTTTTAACAAATCTTAGCTCACTTAACAAAGATCTGTATAACCCGTTTATTAGGCTCCCAACTTTCAAGCTTTCATTACAGACCATCTGGATTTGAATTGGTAATAATTTCCTTCATTTTTATAAGTCTTTAAGGAAGAAAACAAATATTTGCAATTTTTTTCTACTTTAGTTGCATATATATTTCATAATAATAATTTATATAGATGGATAAGATACAATTCATGGATTACATATAGAACATGCAGTGCTTAGAGCGACTAATTATTTACAGAGCATAGTATCATATTTAGATTCATTAAAGGGGACAGTAAGTGCGGGGAAGCCCGATGAAAAACAAACAAAATTCAATGTGAAATGAAATAAAAAAAATTGATGTAATAATAATAATAATATGCGCCAATAAAGCAACATTTATCGCAATAATAATATCGTTAGGTTATTTTCTTTGTATGATGAACCGACAACAATAATAATAATATGACTTAAATTCCTAAACAACTTAACAGTTAAACTACAACTACGACTACAATAAGTGATTAAATTTCATGCACATTTGTTTGTTGTTGCTTTTGCTGTTGCTGTTGACGGGTGCGTAGAAATAACGAAGTGGGCGACACTTGATTTATTTTAAAGCATACTTTCAGGCGGGAGGGTATTTCACATTAGACCGGTGTCCCCGTCCCAGCTGCCTGGCTTATGCTAAGCGAGCGACGTGGCGCCGGCTTTGGCGGCAACTGTGGCTTAACCAAAGCCGGAACAGGAGCAACTGCACCATTGGCCTTCTCCTGGAACTCAACATAGCCGCTCTCATCGCTGCACTCAGAGTCATCATCCGAAACGCTGCCAACATCAACTGGCTCCTTTGTATCGGACACCTCCAGGCAACTAATCGACTCTGTCGGAGAAGAGTTAAGCTTGAGAGTAATGCTGCTGGAGCTGCTATAGTTGGTGGCATCGCTATTGTGACGCAACTGCTGTCGTCGCTTCGATTCCTCCAGTCTTTGGTAGATCAACATCGACTCGAGCACCTGCTGCTGTACATTGCTGCCTTGTGACTTGATGTACTCCTCCTGGTTGGCATTGGTAACAGTGCTTGCTGTCTCGCAGCCACTAGAAATAGAGCCCTCATCGCTATCGGGACTAGCCAGGCACTGTTGACCGCCAGCCGCACCTATCTGCGCTATGCCGCTAGCTGTCGTTGAACTGGAGGCATTGGACGAGATGGATGACTGTGGCTGGTGACGATACTGCAGACTGGCCTGATCGCTGTTCCGCTTGCGCATTGAACTGCGATGCAGCATTGTTAGCATTGCTGCCTGCCGAAAGTAGTGATCATCAGCATCATCCAGATAGTCCTCCTCCCCATCGCTGCAGACACCACTGCGGCGCAGATGCACAGCATCCTCGCTGTCAAAGTCGGCTTGTGGATCGGCACTGGGATCACTGTTGATTGTGGGCAGCAAGCTTAAAGGTTCTTCCTCTTCCTCATCATCTACGCCACCGATCTCCACTTCATCTAAGGCCACTGCATCCACCTGCAGCTCACTGAGACTACCCAAGCTCTGGCTGCTGTTCTTGTGCAGCTGCATATCAAAGTATGGAAGCAGCTCATTGCTCAACGTCGTATCAAACTTGAGCAGCTTCTCAAACTCATCCGAATCGGAGCCATCGTTGCATAAGCCCGTGCCCGCAGCAATGCTTATTTCGTGCACCGTCTCCGGCTCCAATGCCAGCTCTGCTTGATGCGAGCAGCAGGTGGCAGCTGCCTGAATCTTGCCCGTTCGTCGTATGGAATGACCGCGACGACAGCGTCTTCTGCCCAATGTCATGGCCGGATAGAGGGAATCTCTCTGGCAGCAGGGCTTCATTTCGGGCTCATTTGTATCCTCGATCTCATCGCCCTCCTCCTCACCAATGGCCTCCTCGATTGCCATTAGCTTTGGCGCCGACTTCGAGCGCTCCAGTGGTGGTCTGTAGTTATTGCCACCGACACTCAACATAATCTTGCGCCGGGGCAGACTGGGATTGTCGTACACAGCATTCGCCAGACTGAGTCGCGCATTTTGTTTTAAGATTTTCTCTCGCTTAAATTCGCGCAGTGCAGATTCCAAATTATCCTGAAAGAGTAAGGGAAGAAGGTAAGCAAATGGCTAGCCAGGATTATTGTTTTTCGCTCACCTTAAGGGTCTCGCATATGTCCTGGGCAATCTTCTCCTTGCTGCAGAGCACAGCGTGACAACGCAGCTCGTGCTTTAGCTTCCTACCCTCGTGCCTATAGATCCAGCAGAAGACACGTGGATAATTCTTGGGAGCACAGCAGTATGTGATGCGATTGGACCAGTACTCGGTTAAGCCATGTTGACGTGTTGTTGCCTTTAAGCCTGAAGCGCATACCTTCACTCTCATGATGACATCCGGCTTGGTGTGTTGGGTATAGTTGCGCCATAACGTATTCAGTTGCTTCTCAACGCATCCCTCGCCTGCTGGACAAGAAGAGAGTAAAAAAGGTTTGAGTATTTCATATTTAAAGGGTTGGGAGTCTAACTTACCCTTGGCCCAACCGGTTAGCACGTTGCCTAGATAAGAGACCTTGTATTCTGGATCCGGAGTGCTAATGTCCACACTGTGGCTGCGCTTCCACCAAAGCTTGCCCAGACCTCGGGTCAAAGTGCGCATTGCCTTGCTACTGAGCTGATCCTCGGCACGACCAACATGCTCCTGTCGGCTACCATATTGCAGATCCCTCGAGTCTGTTGTCAATGTGACCACATTTGTCACCTGCACCGCTTCATCGACACCGACAATGTCGCCATCCTCCTTGGACATGCGCTTAAACCGCTCCAGATATGGACCCGATCCTCGCCTACGTCCATTGAACGTATGAAACTTGCCACTGGCCTCATTGGCCAATCGCTTCTGCTCCTGCCGCTCAAACTTTCGTGCATTGTATGTGTTTCCCAGAAGTCTAGCAATGCTGCTGCTCTTTACAAACTTGTGCTGCCTTGGCGGTGTTCCGATCGGAACCGGAGGCGTTGGTGGCAACAGCAGACTTCCGCTGCAGGGAATGCTTGCCGGCGTCGTTGTGGGTTTCACAACTGCAGAATTTGTATTTTGTGACTGTTTGCTGTTTGCATTTTGTTTTTTACTTCCGAAGTTAAAGAGTGTTCGACGTTCCTTGTTCTTCTTCAATGTGTTGTTTGTGCTGTTTGCATTTGGTTCATTGTTTGGTGTGACTGTTGTTGTTGCTGTTGTTGTTGTGCCTGATCCTTTGGTTGTGATTATGGCGCCAATGGCGCTACTTAAATCATCGTAATCGTTGTTGTTATTATGCGTGGCGGCTATAAAATCAACCTCATCGCGACCTTCCAGCGACTCATTGGGAGTCGTCATCGCTTTATTGTTGTTGTTGTTGTTGTTGGATGCCATTATTGGGTATGCGTCGTTTTGGTTTTAAAGTTGCTGCTGATCAATATGCTTTAGATTGTGACATGTTATAACAGAGCTGTAATGGCAACAGAGAAAAAGGAGTTAATGTTGGGTAATAGATAAGAAAATCGTAAAAAATCAAGTTAATAAGGTTGGTAAAACTAATTCATAACATTGCCTTCTTGTCTTTGTCTTGTGACAAAAACGTTTAATACAATTTGTGCAACTACCAAAACACCTCACTCTTCCAATTAAGAAATGTTTAATACCTCAATTTAATTGTTGTTTCGCACGACAATGTTATTATTATAATGTATTGCTCTTTAACAATTGGCCACTTTCGCTTCATATTTCAGCTTCGTTAACACAATCGAAACTTACAAAAGAGGAGAGTGTTATTTGTGGTGCAAGTAATAAGTCAACTTGATTACATTAAGTAATTGCTGTGTACATAATTAACACCTGAACCAACTGCACAACAATTGTGAATTTTCCTTTGCTGTAGTAGATTGTTGTGAAGCAACAATATGCAAATATTTATTACAATATTACTGCAATGGGCGACAGTAAATTTCTTTGTTGTTTGAAAATGTCGTGTGAAAATGTGTTTGACTTTTGTATTTTGTTTTTCACATTATTTGGATAATAATTGCCGTTTAAAAGCATTTAAAAGGCAAAACGATCAAAGCCATTAGCTAAGAATATTAAATTCCTAATTATATATCTCAGATGACGTATGTACACAGTTGCCAGCTAATGTTTATTGTTTTTTGTTTGTTTATTTTTTTTTCAACAATTGAGAGTTAATTGTCTGTGGCGGTAATGAAAGGAAATGCAAAAGGTATAATGTTTCAGATAAGAGCTTAAAATAAAAGATTTAATTTGTTGCAGTTTACTCTGTCTTTAACGCTACACACCTGTTTGGCTTAGCTATTTCTGCACGTTTCTTCGATTATGCTGAGGCTTTTAAGCGTAAATGATAAGCTGGCAGTGCAAAGAGTAGGCAGTAAAAAGCTATTTATAGTGTATGAGCAAATCATGTGACTGCAATCAGTCCTTTTTTCGTCGTTTTGTTAGTATCAGCACTTAAGCACTCTGCACTTACTCATGTGGACATCTTGAAGAGTATTTTTGTGCTAATCTATGGCATGGCAGCCAAATCTGTACGACAATAATGGTATGCGCGTCCGCAGTTATCTAATCTACATATGCTATTATCAAAATTGCTGTACGCACTGATTTTTTTATGGCTTATATATAACTGGTATGAGTTGCATTGTCTAGCCATTTAGGGGATTTTTTCTCTCTCAAACCTATGGCAATTCGATGGGTATTAACGATGAACTTAATCTTAAATCGTTTTCGGTCGTTGTTGACCTCTTAGTCAAGCGTCAAGCAGCTTGCTTAACCTTCCGAAGCTATGTCCATTTTATCAATAAATAAATTGCTGGCAATCAACGTTTGGCTGGCACAAATGTTGTCTATGGTAATGCAATGACCTTGACGCTGTGCAGGTGTTTTTTTTCTTCTATTATTTCTTGTATGCTGGCAAAGTCGATAAAGTTTTACGTTATTTGCTTAAAGGTTTTGCTGCTTTCACTTTTGCCAACAAACAAAACAGCAACTGCAGGCAAATGTCAACTTCAACTATGCGGGCGGCCCACTCATTCATCGATATCTATGTAACTGCATACATACATATATATATCTGAGAAAGCCCAGTAGCCAAGCCCAAACCCTGGTTCAAGCCCCCAGGCCATTGACATCGCATCGCGCAGTTTTCACTCCACAGACGCAAAAAAACCAAATAAAATAAAATGTTTAAGTGAAAAAAAACATGATGATGATGATGACGATGACGACGAAGTTAAGAAAAAGAAGAAGCAAAGAAAGCGCGTTGAATTTGTAAGAAAAGGTTAAACAAAAGTAAGTAATTGTTTTGTTTGGGGCGCCCCAACAACAGCCCATTATCATTTATGGTTTTTGCAGTCTGTTTTTAGCTTTTGCTTTTGTTATTGTTCAACACTTTGTGTTTCCTGGTGTGTGTGCGTGTGTGTGTCTCCCTTTAGGCCATTTTTGCAAATCTTTTATATAATTATTTATTTATTTTGTGCGTGATCAGCAGCAGCAAACCGTCATTAAACTAAGTAAGTACGCCAACTAAATAACAATACAAAAAGTTCACCTAAACGACACTCTTTTGTATTATTTTAGTTTTTGATCATAAGTAATGCTAAAAACGTAACGAGGAAGTGTGTCTGAAAAGGCGCGACTTTGTGTGCGTAATTTTAATGTTTTGGGAAGCATTGCCAATTCACTCGAAAACGGGAGCGGTTTATCACCCAAAAGTCGGGCGTTAAAATAAATATTATTTAACCTTCCAATCACTTACTAGCACTATAGGCCAGAATACCACTCTGTTAAACAATGGACTTTGCGCAAAAAAAAACATTCTTAACCAGCTGTTAGTAGCCAAAAAAATAAATATGATTGATCATCGTATCATACAATTTGTAAATATTTTGGAATTTATTTGTTTGACTTTGACTCCAAACATATCACAGCGCATATCTAACAATGGGACAGCTTCAGCAGTTCATCAACTAACTACTTAATAAAGAAAAGATACATCTATAAATAAAAAAAATTTGCTGTGTGTAAAAACCGTCAAGTCATTTATAAAATTGTTGATTTTTTCGAAATTTTTAACAGCTAAATTTGCGTTAGCCGCTGGCTGCCAACTATTTCCCAGGCAGCTTAAAAATGCAAAACTGCAATTCAAATAAGAACAACAACAACAACAACGACAACAAGCATCAGCTGGATACACTTCTAGATAGATATTTGTCTAAAGTCAAGCTGCGGAGACCAACACTTGAGACATGCCATTCTCAATAAGCAACAACAACAACAACAACAAAAAAAATGCAATTTATTAAAAAGAGAAGAAAAAAAACACCAAAGAGTCGACTCTGATCGGCTCAGGTGCAACGGGAGCCTAAGCTCTGGCTTGAAGCTCAGAAACTGTGTCAACGGCAAATTGAAAAGTTGATTTACAATACAGAAAAAAAAATAAAAACACATAATAATGTTTACTTGGTATGGGCCAAATTCAATTTAGCCACGGCTTCGCGTGTGGCTCCAAGCTAAACTTGTGTGTGTGTGCCATGTGTGTGTGTGTATATTGTGTCCGATGTTTGTTGTCGGTTTAAATAAATCGTAAACACTGAATCGCTGACCGAGAGACGTCAAAAGAGCTCAGACTCAAAGCGTCAAAGCACCAAAGTGCCAAGAATGTCTCAAGAAAATAAATAAATAAAAATATTAAAGTAACAAAATTCGACTTGCAACTAAATTAAACAGTTTCGCAATTCGATTTTTGGGCATGTGTGTCATGTGTTATGTTGTTATTGTTGTTGCCAACAAAAATGCGACAGACGGGAAGGCGACGGAGCAGGTGGGCGAGTACTCAAAAACGAATGCGATAACGAATCCAAATCCAAATACGAATATCATCAACTTAAGGCAAGCTACGTAAATGAAAATGGAAAGGAAGTTTGCCCATGTATATATACATACGTGTGAACGCATCGGAATGCATTTAATTGAATGAATGAGCAATAATTGCGCAGAATAAAATACAAATCAAACTATATGAGGGAGAGATTGAGCTGAAACTTATTGTCGATAGCCGATGAGATTGATTTTGCCATCTTTGTAAGCACCAATTTCTCAAAGTTCAGTTTAAGTTTCAGTTAGTTGAACGTGGGATATTATTGTTGATCATGCTTAACGAAGCTAAAGCAACCTAAGTGGCAGCTGGTATGTCTTACGATGATTTAAGCGATATATGGAGATTCGAAAGGGATATAAATACTAACTTGTTTGTTAGTTACTCCAATCTGAATATTCTTAAACTCAAACTCAAATTAAACCTCACATAGTTTACCTAACCGGACATTGTGAGAAGCTGGGCCTAAAAACGATTATATTTTCTTTAATAATTCTAATGTCAAAAAATAACATACAATAAAGCTAAAATAAGTGTAGATCTGTCGATTTGGTGTGTCTGATACGATTGTCATTATATCTCCATTAACTACACATAATGTGAAGCACTTAAAAAACAAAGACCCTCTGCACGGGGGCTAGAAATAAGTTAAGTAATTATGGTTAATTTATTTGGGAACTACGGCTCAGCTCAAAAGTTAGTAAATTAATGATTAATGCACTGCATGGATGTTAAGTATAATTATATTTCGAGAAAGAATATCTAATTGTAAATTAGTCCAATGCTATTCCCACACAAGTATGAACGGATGGCAAAGAGCAGGTGAGTTTTAATTGCATTTCCTTTCACAGATATAGTAAGACCAATTGCTTATTTATATTTATCTTGTTGATAAGCCCTGCGGCCTTAAGACTTATCTCACCTGCTCAATTCGCATGTGACTTAACTGGCAGTTAATTTCATAAATTTCATTCTAGTTAACAAAACCCGACTAGATGATACCCTAAACCTTCTCTCTCATTATTATACGCATTTGTTAGAGATAGGGTATAAACACTAATATAAAGAAATAAAAAAAAAACAAGCATGTGTTATGTCTTTATTGACAGGAGGTGGTATAAGCACGATGTGGATATAATAAAAATGAGTTTTAACTACAGCCAATTCACAGCAATTATGTATGGCGTAATTTGTGTACGATCTCGCAGTTTGACGCCCAGAAACACAAAACACTCCGTCAGGAGCAGCACATGGAGTGTGAACGATGTGAACTTTTCTAGAGAATAGCAATGAGATACTATACGCTTTAGTGTTGAAGCAACATAAGTAAACAGATTTATGTGTACATTTTTATAGATGTCCAGAGGGTTAAGCGAAGGCGTCAGAAAGTCAGAATTGGCGCTGCTTTAATGGATCCCAGTTGAACTGACATGATGAGTTGAGTTCAGTTTTGGCTTTATGCCTTTAGTTAATTGAGGCAAAAGCAGGTTTTTGAATAATTATTTTTTGATGTCTGCGTAATTTTGCGTAGCTTATTAAATTTCTTGCTGCTGTCAGTGCTAAAAACAAAACCTTTTCTTATTTTGTTTTTGAATTGGTTTTTGAAAGTGAATGCCTTGACATCATTTTTTGTTCAACTGAAGTTGTTCATATATATATGCATATTTAAATTTACATTTATATGGCCATCGTTTCCCATTGTGATTTTTTCTATATGGGATTTCAATTAAAGTTGTGGTTTTTATGTGGTCAAAAACTTCATTAAAATTCAAAGCAGCAGCACGTGAGAAGAATTTCTATATATTAATATAAATAAAGAATCTTCTAACTTTCAAAGACAGTACTCAACACAAATTAAAAAGGTTTTCGTTTGGCACTCTATTTAATTAGGCGAATAATATTACTTAAAAGTCAAACGAGCCGCCAAAAAAAAAAAAGGCATCAAAAAGCTAAATAAACATAAATATTTATGCATGAAAATTGTGTTATTAAAACTTTGCCTTCAGGTCTTGTAAACAATACGATAAACAAACAAACAAATATAAACTGTCTTAATACAGACATACATACATATGTTATTGCATACGGCGAAAGTTAAGCCGAAAATGTTTTTTTGCCGCTTTGGCTAATTATTTGACATTTTTCAGTTATCTGTCTGTCTGGATGTCTGTGTGTTATCTTGACGTTGTTTGGCTTTTATCATAGGTAAGATTCGCATATAAATTTCAAATGTCGTATTGTACAAATCATTTCTCAACTACAACAACAACAATGGAGCACTTGCAGACATGACAAATGGCGAGTTTCACCAGCTTAAAAAACGAATTCAACAAAACAAAAAACATATAGGTAAGAATTTTGAGGTTTAGACACTGATAGACTAGGCAATGCCCTATTAATAAAGCTTAAATATACTTTGTTGAGTCTCCAGCGTTGATACTACCTTACTTTTCTTTAGGATAGATGGTACATGGGCAACAATAAATTGTTTGTCATGTGGCTTGAAAGGGTTTTTCGTTTGCAAAATACACCGAATAATTTATTAGCGAAAAATGTTTCAAAGCGGGTTAATTGAGCAATAACAAAATGCAAAGCATGCGAGTACAGATTTGTATGTGTTGTATATTGCAACAACAAACAAAAGCATCATTAACATTAGCAGTTGCAGCAACAACAACCAATGGGAAGCATCAAGAAACGGCAAATGTGTTATGTTGTTGTTGCTACAAGCACCTGCTACTTGAATGCAATTGCTGGCCATAGACATCTTGCAATTAAAAACGTGATTGAGCTTTTCAAAGAATCATATTGATTATGGGTTTCTATTTAATTAGGCTCAAGAGTTGGTAGAAATTAATCTCCAGCTTCCCCAAAAACAAAGATATCATACAATAATTAGCTTAAACTTGTACTTTTCGCTACCACCCATTGAATCAGATGTGCGTTATTCTGCATCCTATATATATGAGTATAAACTTATCATATTGTTAAGATACAATTATAGAAAGTTTGCAAATATTTGAATATATAATTCGCAAGCGATTTTCGCTATATTTGTTCATCTATAATTTACTTTAATTTGCAATGACGTAAAAAAGATAATTATGAAAAACTTGCTAAATACTTGGTGCAAAAAATGGTTTATTCATGTTTGATTTGAATTAAAAATAATTTTTTATATTATATTCCATTATATATCAACATATTAGGCATTCTTAGCTCTTCGTGAGATACCCTCAAATATCGTGATAAGTTTAACAATCATGTTTGGTCTTGATATCAGACAACAACAAAAGAAAAAACCTCCAATACACACTTGAGCATACGGTGCGTATGCGTTAAGTATGCGACTCAATTACGCATTGGCCAAGTCAGTAACTACTTGGCCTGCACATAGACACGTCGATTGCCTGCTTTAGCATTCACATCATGTGATTGTCTAATGATAAATGGCATAAACGACCAAAACAAAACAAAAAAGAGACTAAGAGCAATACGACACTTCTGAGTGCGCCTAAGGCCGCAAGTGTTTAATTATTTAGTGCACAAATGCTAAGAGGCGTCTAATTGAATGCTCCAAATTGGCACAAAGCGCGCAAAACAACGATCAAAAAAAACCTTATGTATACCACTGGGGTAAAATAAATGTTTAGTTAGCTTTTATGAAGCGTGGAAATGTTAATTATACGCTCAAACCACATACAATAAACACAACAAAGCGCAAGAGATGAGCTGGAAGAGCTAGAATGATGCGCCATAGAATCGATAGAGCAACTAACTGAATATTATGGATTGTATGATGTGGATGGCAAATGCATAAATGAATATTCTGTTCTGGCTCGAATGTCTGTTTGAACAACACAAATCACGTAACGCCATGAATAAGAAGAGAAAACTAATAATGTGATTAGCTCAAAAGTATTTTATGATTGGTTTTCATTATTGATTAACACACAAATTAGTTGGTTTTAATCATTTTACACCTTGCATCAAAAATGTATATTGATGTTAAAATGGCAATAGAATCGTTTACATTGCGTCCCAATATTGTTTAAGGTGTGGCTGTTGTTTTAAGCATGATTATCCAATGATGATATCATTAGCAAACGCAAATAGCCATTGCCTATAAGGTTTCCATCATTATTATTTTTAGACAATATGTTAGTTGCTTTGTCTGCCTGTTTTGTTCTTTTTAGATGTAAGTTTTTGGTTCTGTCACCGGAAAAAATATAATTATAATGCATAAGTTCAAGGTACAAAGTAAAATGGGAATGGAAATCAAATTGTAAATCGAATTGAAAATCGTACTGTATTACTATATAATTAATTTAATAATTTAACTGTCGAACTCATTAGCAACTTTTGAGCTGTTATAATTTAAATTAATCGAGCACTCAATTTATTCAATTTTTTTTGCGATATTTACTCGTAGTATTTTGTCAAACAATTATCGCGTATTTGTTGAATTTCGTGTGAAAAGTTTCCACTCGATCGGGCAACGTACAAGCATACATACATATAGGGACAGTTTTGCTGGGCAGACTTGTAAAGATCAAGAGTCAAATTCTTGGCCAAGATAAACGGGCAAGCGGAGTGTCTATGGCCCGCCTGCTTAGTCATATAGCCAGCAAATTGGCCAATACACACACACACACACATATGAGTTGAACCATGGCGAATTGAATCGAATCGACTTGAGGCTTGAGCTGAACTGGAAGCCAGCGAGCCATTAAGTTACAATCGGTGTGTGCTTGCAACATGCCAAAGCAGCCAAAAAAATTTAGCTTCGCTATTGCAGCTTTTAGCAGTTGTTGTTGTTGCTGTTGTGTGTTGATATCGGCATGTCAGTCCATTGGCCATTAGCCAAGGTTGTTGTGTGTTGAGTGGAAGCCACAGCTACTTGCTGCCAATCGCCAGATATTAAGAATCGAGCTGAGCACCTAGTCTATGCAGCTTGCAACGTGCAACAAGCAGCCAGCAGCAGGCAGCTTAATGCCCTCTTATGGATTGCGCAGACGCCAAAAAATTGGCAAACATGTTGCCAACAAAATCACATACCAACATGAGAGTACACTCAGAAAAACGAATGGAAAATTCATCCGTTCACTAAACTGTTGTATATTGGACACAGCCTTATTGTAACAGTTTTTGCTAAGTGTATGTGGCAACTTTTATTAGTGTACTCTTAACATGCGCCTAGACACCAACACCAACAGTGACGCCAAGTAAATTGCTTAAGCCCAGCCCGGTTGTGTTTTTCCTTAGCTTTTGTTGTTATTGTTGTTGTTGTTGTGTACTTGTTACGTGAGAAAATTTTTTGAAAAGTTTGGATTTTGTTAAGCTATCTGTTTTTGGTTGTGCGGGCCGGCCAGCTGCCAAAAATGTGAAACTGCTAACCGTTTTTTGTTTTGTTTGTTGTTTGTTTGCAATTTTATGGCTTTGTTGGTCACCTAGTCGATTGCTGTGGTCGCAATATGGTCTCTGAGTGCTCTGGCAAATGCATTCGCCGGGCTACAACAAACCACATTATGGCCATGTAGCCAGGTGAAAACCTTGATGTGGCTGTGGCTGAGACTCTGGCGAAGGGTGTTTGTGTTGCTCTTGATTATTTGGACCAAATGGCTATGGGAAGTGCACATACATGTAGATATAGCCATGACTTCCGTATACAACAGTTGCTCGAGAAACAATAGCTTCGAGAATTAATTGCTTGTCGTAAATCATATCATATGTAAATAAATACTACACCTTTCTATTACTCACATCATTTAGTGTATCGAATTGTTGAAACGAATTTATTTATAAATAAATTGCTTAGTAAAGAGAACGGCATTTCAGAATGTGTTGTTTTGTAGAAATTGTAATCAACAATAGTTAGTATTTCCATAAAGTTCGCCAACAAACTAAACCATTCATTTCAGGTTGCAGTCCATTGAATTTCAATTAGCGCACAAATTGCTTACGAATTGTGAATTGTATATTAAATATAAATAAGAGGCTCTCAGCTGCATAAAATTTATTCCAAGGAAATACAATGGCCAAATAGTCACACCATAAATAAAAACCCTCTCAAATATCTATTCGCTCTAGTAAATATTTTTTTGCAATCACAAAACTTTTGATTTTTATAAGCTTTATTTTTTCGGATGTGCCAAAACGTGTGAGTCGTTATTTTTTTTCTTAAAGTTAATTCATAAAATTGTTTATTAGCTCATTCTAACAAATTAAGCTAACAAAGCTAAGTGGCCGCCGAGCGAAGCATAAGAGTTGGTATTTGTTTAAGGTTTTTAACTTGTTAAGATTAACATGTGAAGTTTTTTTTATCGAAATTCTTGTGTTGATTCATGCTTCTATTACTTTTGTTCATTGCTGCTTTGACCAATGAGTTAATTGAATAAGAAACTAAAAACAAAAACAAAAAAGCAAATTTCACAACTTCTACATTTATTAGGGTAACGTTTTAACGTATGTGTGTTTCTCGCTTGTTCTATTACTTAACCAATTGGGATGATTTAATAATAATAATAATAAGCAATATGTGGAAATGATTGCATGCACAAATGTATGTTTTTTATTCAGAAGCACGCACCCAGTTCCATGTACTAATGAGTGTCATGCATGTCAAGTGTAATAAAGCGTGGCAACAATAAATATACATATAGACACAGATCCCCATAGATCCCAGAAATGCGCAGTTCATTGAAGCGGTTTTAAAGCAACAGCAAAAATGCTTAACTAAACGTTAACAATATGAGAGAGTTAGAAGCACGCTCGTAATACTACAAACTCTTTAATTTATATTAAGTGACATGCGCGCAAGCACACAAAAGTGGATCTATTAAAATTTTATTTCAGATTGATGCCCAGTTGCTAAAAATAATAAGCCAAAAAAATGGTTGTTAGATTTTTGTTTTTAGATTTCTTACTTCGTTCCACACATTAAACAGTTTAAATGCCTTACATGACAAGTTGTTGTTCAGCAATTTGTTGCCAACAAATTGCCAATGCATTAAGTGCATTTTCAGTTTTGAGGCACACAAACCAAATAGTCAACTACCCACACACACATCAAGCTATTTTTACTTATCCCCCTCAGCAGTTACCCTCTGTATGAGTGCATTTTGGGCAAAGGAATGCCACACGCAATGAAAGTTACGACTTATTTTTACCATATAAGAGAACAGAGAAGATTCCCCTCTTTCGTTCTGTCTTCCGTATTGGTTATATGACTTTTCCCTCTCTTTGTTTCATAGTAGCTTGCCTTTAAGCCAAGCACTTGAGCATGCAGTTATAAGTGAATCCCACAAAAAACCAACAACCATACAACATTAACCAATTTAATTTTGTTAAATGAATTTAAAACCAACACTCCGGTTATTATAGCTCATGTAACTAACAGCACTTAAAAATATTTTAAATGTTTGGTTTCTTTTTCTTTTTTAGAAATATTTATGCAAAGTTTTAAGAAGAATCAACTAAATACCAAGTATCTATTAAGTTTGAAATCACATGCTGTATAACATTATTTTTATTATTATAATTTATTGAATCTTGTATATAAAAATAAATATTTGGGTATTTTCCCAGATTTATTCTTTTATGCTAAGCAGTAGCAAGAACCGCGTAAAGTCCGCTGATCAAATCCAATAATTAATTCATTTGGCGCTTGAGCAAAAAATACTTTCAATTAATTATTACCAATTAACCCAACAAAAAAACAAAACCTAAGCGCACGCGTCTAGCGAACAAACACATAAATAAACAATCACCAATAGCAACAACAACGAAACTTTTCATTTGAAACAAAAGCAATGTTCGCGTTTTTTATTTTAAAGTTCGAAGCTGTTGTTATTGGCCAATCAAATAAAACGCTCCAAGCATTGGCAACAACATTTTCTGCTGACGCACATTTGACGTAAGAATAAGAATGCTTTTGGTCAGCCGCCCCCTCAGCGTCCTCCCTAGATAATTATCAGAGATTTTTTTGGCTACCGCACAGCTGCCCAAAAGAGCTTAGCAAATTCATAATTGTTCCCCAGACAGGTCTGTCTGAATTGGCCAACAAGTTGTGTTTTGTTTTTGGGGCTTGGCTTGTGCCAAGATAATTTGTAGATAGTTTTTTCTTGTTTATTCCGCTGAACTTGAGCTTGTTTCGGACATCACTTTTACTGCAAGAATTCTTGTTAGTGTTCAAATCATTTGGACAATAACTCTCACTGTGCTCAAACTGACATGTCATGTGACAACATACATACATACATACGTGCCAGGTGAAACTGAGCCATGTCCAACACAATTTTAAGTGTAAAAGACAAGTGAAATTAAGAGCACAATAATGCAAAGAACGTTGAGTTTTACGACCAGCTGATAATAAACCGAAGAAAACAAAACTCACGTGAAGTCTGTAAGCTAATTGTATATTTCAAATTGTTAATTGTACATAGAAAATAGAGAATATCGAAGTTTTGGTAGAGGCTTACATATTAAGTTGCCTTGATTTTAGTAGTGTTTTATGGAAATGTTTAAAAAGAATGTTTATTTTTGTATTTTTATCCATACGTCAACATCCATAAACAAATCCATTGACGAGCCAACCAGTTAGGTTTATATGACTTTTGTTTATGCTCTGACAAATGACGACATTTTGTAATTTATGCGTCCAAAACGATATGGAAAGCATTTGTCAGCAAATTTCGATGGTTCTTTGTATTTGGATAAGTTATGAGAATGTTTGGCAATTTGTTAAATTCTTTTGTTCAAGTCAAGTTCAAAGTTTAGACAAAAAGTTCATAAATATAAAAAATTATGTAAGCGCATATGAGAATTTGTATATTATTATATCTTTCTTATTAAAACGTAGATGAACTGACGAATAAAATCAAGTACAGAGCACAGAGCGATTAGTGGAAAATATATCTATAGATTGAACATTAGATCCGAGAATTGCCAGTTTGAATACTAAGTTTGAAAAGGATTATGTACAAAATTTCTAGTATTTCTGGATCGTCACTGCTATTATTCCACCATTAAATATTTGTTTTTAATCTTGTGACGATGATCTGTAATATATAGTGTATTTACTATCAAGTATTTAAGCGTGTCGATAATAAAACTTTATTCAAAAAAAAAATTAAATTATGGAAGATGATTAAATCTCAACAAAAGGAACACTTGACAAAAATAATTTAGATTAGATTAAAACTGTTTCCATGTGCTACAAGCCACAAAACCCATAAAATAAATCTATTTAAAATGAATGTGCTAATTTTTACTATCGTTCAATTTCCGCTTGTAGATATAAATTCATATTCCATAATCATTTTACGTCTGCTAGGGTTGTGCAACTGCTAAGGATTCATCGATGGAAAAATTAGTCAAGTGTTTAACGAGACAGATCATTTCATTTATCACAAACAAGCATGTAATTACTTGGATGATGCTGATGAGAAACGCTTACTGTTGACCTCAATTGTTGAAAAAACGAAAAATATGAATTAATAAAAAGTCGGCGTCACAAATTACAACAAGCTATAAATACTGACCCGATACGGCTGCTAATGATAACGATTTGCATAAGTTCGAAACCGTAAAATCGACCGGCGCCACTTAAAAACAGCAAAAATTTGCGTTCGATGTTGGCTGAAAGGAATTTAGCCGTATCATCTCATTCACAGAGCCAAAAACCAGTTAAAGGTTAGAGCCAGCAAAAAAATCTTCAGAGAGTAGGCCAACATATGTATGTATGCAGTAATTACATGTATGTTAAGACAGAGAGAGAGAGAAGCCAACGGAATCGCTGGCTGCAATTAAAACGCACAAAACTCGAAACCGAACAACGTGCTGAAAAGTCAACGTCAGTAAGGCAAATTAACATTTAAATGCCGCTCAACAGTTAAGCTGCGACTAAAGTCAAAGCTATATGCATATAGTAAACAGTTGTAGAGTTGAACAGGTGTTAAAAACAAACTAAACCTAATGGCGCCTTATGGGAATTGGTCGTTTGTGCGCAAAAGCCATTATGATTATATAAGAATTTTTGCCTCATCAGGTTGACCGGCTGGGCTGTCTGACCCACATTTAATACGGTTCTAAAACGCTGCCACTGGACCATATACAACTTTGCGTGCTTTTTAGCACTAATAGCACCCAGCTAACAAATACATACTGCAAATGTGTGTGTGTGTTTAAGCCCGTTACGCTGAGAGTCACTCTAATGGGGCATTGTTTTGTGGTGGTAATACCTTGATTTGTGTATTTGTACATTACCCGGCAACAACAAGTCTAATCTGCATCGACTATGTAAATACCCTCAACCAAAGTCATACTGAGTATTTTCACTAGGAATTTACTATTAGTAAACCAACAGTAAATATTAACTGAGCATAACTGGTCATCGACTATCTTTCTGCATACGATAGCTGGTTCATTGGATTCATAACTTAAACATCGCAAAACATCTAATTAAATTAAGCCAAGGCGAGCAATATATATACATTGTTGTTAAAAATTAAGTTTTTAGATGGATTTTCGTAACACATATCTTAATCGGGTGCCGCGGAGAGGTATTACATATTTGGAAAATTAAGTTAACCTTACTTTTTTGCATCAACCACAAACCAAAAAGCTAATTCTGGTCGTGTTTGTCACCTTCAGATATCGGTAACTATCAGAAATAGGCATTGGTGACTGTTCCAAGATTTAACTGAAACTAAGCAATAGAAATACCCTATATATCCACACAATATTGCAACTTTGGCCGTTATCGATACTCCATTTATCGATAAATGGCAAAAGCTTATATCCCCATATCAAATTCTTTGCTTCCTATACTCTTTAAATTTTAATTCAATGCTTCTTTATTAAGTTTGGAATACACTTAAGCAAACATTTAGGAACAATATCTTTGTTTCAAGATTTTTTTTAATGGGTAAATAATAAAATATAATTACCAAGCAATTTGTTGTTGCGGTTTGATGTTTTCTTGTTGGTTGCGTGCACGTTTCTGCGTCTGCGTCTGCAAAGTAAACAAAAGAAAGGAATATTTTAAATATTTTGTTTTGATGTTTGATGTGGAGAGGGGTTTTTAAAAATCGATAATCGTCATAGCATTTGCATTTTGATGGCAATGGCAATAAAAATGTTTCACACGCGTCTCAAAAATGTTCGCTTTCTCGAAATAGTATGGTAGAAAATGAAAATGCTTGTTGTTGTTGCTGTTGTAATCATCACAAATATCTGCAATTATGTGGAGATTTATTGAAAATGAAAACCGAATGCCGGCGCACACACACAGCTTGAAGTCTTCAAATCACAAATCAAATAAATTGACCGACTTGCAAGAAAGAGAGAGAGAGATGGAGAAAGAGGGGCGGAATGAAGAAAGCCAATCGCTGCAATAAAACTAAAACTTAATCAAAAGCAATCAGCAGCAACAGCCGCAGCAGCCGAGGTATCCAATTGCTTGACCAGAAGATGCGTCACAGCATCCAAAACAGAAACAGATTCCAGATACTAAGAGCGAGTATTGTTGTATGTAGGTTGTTGATTCTCGGTCTCCTTTGCTTGTTTTTGTTGCATGAATCAAGCAATTGTTCAAGCAACAACAACAACAACAGATACAAATTCGTACCACAATCGAGATACATTCTCGCAAGTATCTTTTTGTTTTTTATTTTTTGATGTTGTGGGCTTGGTAATTGGCTGGGCCAACAGTGGGTAAACGGGTTAGTAGCAATATACTGGGCCGAGTGTCAATTCGGGCTGCATTTAAGCCGCCTTCTCTCTGTCTCATGCAAAGCGCATATCTGTCAGATATAAATGGGCTCCGGTAAACTTGACTAATTGTTTACGCCCGGGCCGTGTCGCTACATGGCTTTTTCTTCTTCTTTCTTTTGGCCAATATGTGTATGTTTAAACAGAGACCGACACTAAAAGACATTTTGGAAAGTTCTGGGCCTGACCTTATTTTCTTATTTCTCCCCGAGCGCCATTTAGAGACGACTGCGATAAGAAGAGAAGACGATGACGACGCTGAGTAAATAAAGCAAAGTGTGGCTAATAAGCCACCAAAACACACAGCAAACAACAACAACACAATGATTCCGCACTTTGCCACTGTTTCAACAATTGTGTAAACAACACAACACAAAAAAAAAAAACAGCAACCTCAAAAAAACCAAAAAACACAACAAAACATCTTAAAAGTACTTAACCACTTTGCACACAGTTAGTCACCCAGCTAGGCATACAAACATATATTATGTATATATGTAGTTGGCTTTAAAAAATGCGCCAAATTATGCATATTGATACGCATCATACTATAAAGAAGATTCTTCATTTTGTTTTCACAATAGATATCCCACTTTTAAGATATAAAATGTGTACTTAAAACGAAGGGAAAAGGATTTAACATTCAACATTAATTGCATTTAATGCTCCCTTGATGATCGACCGATCAGGCAAAAAACGTCTTTATGTTTAATATCAGCTTCGAACTTGTTTTTTACTTTAATTACAAATAAAGTCAACTGTTGATTTTGACGTTGCGATTAGATTACATAATAAAACGCGCAGTTTTCGGGGAAATTTAATTACTGCTTAAGTATCAATAATGAAGCTGTTTTCATAGAAATTTAATTACTGCTTCGTTTGTCGTTTAAATACTTGGCTTAAAGCTTAAAAATTACAGTTTCCTTTAAAATATTATATAACTTTTTGACATTAATAATTTGTTTATTACAAATGATTTTAAGTATTTGTAGAAATTGGCATGAACGGAATTTTCATAAAGTTTTGATTCTCAATAATGATATTTCTCCAATTCAATAAACCTAAACGTTATAAAATTTGTTTATGACATTTTTTGTTAATCAAATGGGTGCGTTTGCGAATCATACAACGAATGATTTATGAGTATTTATGAATATATTCATTATAATACTCGTGAGTGCATTGATTCACGACACTCGCCCATATATATGGTATATATGAGCTCAATCAAGTTTATTAGCATACCTTGTAAAAATGAGAAAGACATAGAATTACCGAATACTTAATACTCTACTAAGCGCGGAATACATAAATAGTTATTAAGAAAGTCCTGTGAGATTGTAAATTATTTATTTTATGATTTTCTTTTCTGTTTTTTTTTTTTAAGGGTATCAAGAATACAATCTGCAACATGCCATAAAGAATTTCATTTACGTTGAGTATTTCGCGTAGGCTGTACCTGTATTTGTATCTATATCTGCGTATCTTTGTATCTATGTATCTATGCATAACTACGAGCTAAACTCAACTGTCTGTCTAGCTGACTGAGTTGCTGGGTGCCCCGGCAAATGCGTCGCTGATAATTTATATGTGTCGTCCGGCCCCCACAATCAAGTTACTAACTTGCCTTTGTTTCTACACGCATTTTTATACATAAACTGGAAAGAGCAGAGAGGGAGACAAGTAGAGATGAGAGGGGCTCAGAACAGTGCGCTTTATTTCCGTTCAGGTTGCCCACATCTTCTTTCTGATATTTTTTGGTTCTCTTGTTCGGATCAGTTCGTTTGGGCCTGGCTTAAAGACTCTTCTACTTTGTGTGTGTGTGTTGTTGTTGTTGTGGTTTTTACTTACACAATCTTACATATGTAATTGCAATTGCCGAGCGGACTCACGACTTGAATCGACTTCAAGTCGCGCACCTTTTAATTTGTGCGGCATTCTTGTACCACTCCTCCCCTCCTTTCTCCCCCTCGCTTTTACCACTGTTAACTGCCTTATTTTAATGTTGTGTGTTAAGTTCTAAGACCCGACAGACGCAGCGAACGGAAGTGCGTTCATTATTTTTAATGATTTTATTTAAGGAGCCATAGCTGCAAGTCCAACTATCTGCCAACTACCTGCCGCATGCCGCCAGCCACATGCATTTGCCTCGTTGCATTTAAATTTTGAGTTTTCCCAGGACCAGGGGACAACCAACAGATGCTAAATTCGAAGTATGCCGCTGTTTTCTCGGTATGTGGCGGGTTTTTCATGGCACAACATGCAGCGACCACTCAATTGCAACTTGCAACATGGAGGGCAATTAGGAAGTGCGAGTCATCTATCCAACGATGACTGTATTGTGATATTGGTATGCAAAAGTAAATGTTCCGATAAAACTAAGTACAACATTAAACAACTCAGACAAGATTAGAACGTAAAGCAAAGCAAACAAAGCAAATTAAGAGGGCTTTATGTATGTCTTAACCTTATGACCTTAGACGAGACCCTTGTCAAATTACAATTGACATGTTGTTAGTTTTACAGCAGGTACTTAGAGTATTGATAATTCCGTTGATTAGCATCGACGAGACATTGAATTATTATCAAATTACCAGAGGTTTTCATATCTAACCTTAGTTATAACTACGCATCAGTGATGATCAATTGAGGAACCTTATGCCAAGCGCCGAATGCTTACTCTGCTCTATAATTAAAATATTAAAGAGAGGGCGAGGAGAAAACGACTGTTTGTTTCCAGACAACTGCATATTGGCGGCAATTAGCGATGACTTACGAGACTTGAGCTCATTTTAATAATTAAATGCAATGGAAAAGTCTACAAGTCTCTGAACTTAAATATTGTATATGCATGTATGTATGTAATACATATGCATATGTACAATGTACATTTCCAGGTAAGCCATGTACATACTTGAATTGACTTTCCAGTCCGACTGTCAGTCAACTTTGACCGCATATCAAATGCAAAATGCAAAATGCAAAAAGCGGGATTACAATTGTTAAGTTCATGAATGCACACATGAACGCCCCTGACTGACAAGTGCCCCCGAGCGGTTGTTAGTTGGTGGGGGGTGTGGGGAGGCAGGGTATTCGCAATTATAAGCACAAACAAACAACAACTGTGACGTACAACAATACATTGCATGACAGCAACAACAATAACAATTGCATGTTTGCAGTTTTTTGCTTTTTGGTTTGTTTTGTTTCGATCTTCGTTTGAGTCACGTTTGCGCCGAGAGCGGCTTCAAGAAGAGATCAGCTATACATCGATTTGCATATACCGCAAGCAGTTGACTGACAAAAGCTCAATGTGATAGATGAAGATAGACAAAAGATCGTCATTATCATCATCATCATCGATGTTGGGGAAGCAGCAGCAGAGTCTTCGTCTTTTTCATTTGAATCAATTAAACCTGCTGCTATGTAAATGTCTGTATCTTTGTAGATATGTGTGTATACTCGAATTCGTATTCGTTTTAGATTCTCTTTTTGCCGCTGCTGTTGCTGCTGCAGTTGATTGATCATTGAATAAGAGCCACGCCTAAAGTCGACAAAAATTCCATGAATTTGATTATAAAATCAGCTTTTCATAAAGGTGGCTCGATGTCTACAGTCTCTACTGTTTACCTGACGTCTCTTCTCCAGCCGAATGCCTTCAAATGCAACATCAAAGGTCAAAAACACCGCTAAAGTGAGATACATAGTATCAGAAAGAGAGAGAGAAAGAAAAACCCGTTCAACTTTAATCCCAATTCATTTCCAATTCAATCCAATTTCGATTTCAGTTTTTCATTTAGCCTGCAGGTTATTCTTCTTTCTTTCCTTACGTTCGAACGCCCTTTTCATTTTAAAACATTTTTTTGTTTATTGTTGCTTTTGGTCATGTGTTAATTTGACCCAGCCAAACAGGTCTAGAGTCTAGACATAGAATTGTTTCGAGTGCCGTCTAGACCCTAAGAAGACACTTTGGTATTTAAGCTGTTGTTTGGAACATTTTTTGTATTTATTTTCCTAAAACCTTTGATGGAATTTTACGTTAAGAGTCTGCCCAATTCTAAGCCTAATAGATTGCCAGTCAGCAGCGGGATAACACCAACAACAAAACAAAAAGCAAAAGAACAATGAAGCATCAACAGGCTTCAGATTTATCGCAGATGCAAATGCAAGCGGAATCATTAAAGCCAAAGCTAATAGCTGGCTCATATATCAGGCCATGATCATATATCAAGCAAATGTACATTCATTGCACACTCAAAAGATACAATGAACTGAAATTACAACTAGCCATCAGAGCAAAAGCCAGCTCAAACGCCTTATTCAAGACATTCTTCTCTGTGATTTATGCGCCACATTTTCTATCGTCTTCTTCCTCTTGTTCTACTGCATATTTAATGAGTAATCGCATAGACGAGGAGAGAAAACTTAGAGAAGATAAATATAGCCCAACTAAAATGCCGTAGAACTAAAATAAGAATCATAGATTTTTAGAACTTTATCAAGGAGGAAAAAAGATTTCAATGGAATATGAATGAAAAATCTATTAAATAACTTCACGCTTAGATATTACAGTCAAACATCCTTATAACGAAACGGACAAAAATATACACCCTCCTAGAGAAAATATTTTATGTATCGAATGGTTTTTGAATGGAACCAAAACGCAAGTTTGTTATATACAACTTAATTATATGGAAGTTCGACTTTGATATACAACTTAATTATATGGAAGTTCGACTTTGATGTCAATATCTTATTGCTACAAATGATTCTTGATTGAGCTTAGATCTTAAGTTATAAAAGGATTGCGCAAAATCTTAGGATTATATTAAAACTCGCACTAGTTTTATAGTCAGCACTGTATATACATATGTACATCACAATTACATCCGACAATTTAGTATGTTAGCATGCAAAAATAAACATAGTTGCAGTTGTTGTAATTGTAGATTTGGTTGCTTTTGTGTTTGTGCAAACAATTACGAGGAAATTAGCTGAACTGCAACACATGTAAACAAAAAAAATGTATCTACGTATTCATATGCATATGTCTGTATGAGGCATGAGGCAAGCGCCCACACGATCTTGTTGAGCTTGATCTGAAGAAATGAAAAAATGGAAATGATTCGTTGGTTTGATGTGTGCAACAAGTGGGCAGCTTTTGAGTTCGCCTCCATTCATTCATTCATTCAGAAAAATGTATTTGGTATAACAATGAGAACAAGAAGAACAACCAACAACAAAACAATAACAAAACAATACACAACATTATGCAGTAATAAGCAATAAATGAAAAATAAAGGTCAAGTTTAAGTGAGACAATGATGGAACTCATGAATGAGAGACAGAGCATACTCAGCTACTTGTAAACAGAAGCTAAAAAATAAAAAACTTACATTACGTGGGTGTCGTAACTTGGCAAATAATCGTATGTGGGCTAAAAAACAAGTTAACAAGTCCACACGCAAATAATGCTTGTTAAGCATAAACTGCGCAACAAATCGATCAAAGCAAACTACAAATTTGGGGGCTTTAGAATGTGTATAGCATGTTTCATATGGCATTACGTCAAGTATTAAGTATACGCGAGCTTATCAAAAATAATTATGCTCATTATCGAGCTGTTTATCGGACTATGATTGCGGCCCAACTATAATTAGTTATAGAGCTTATAAGCAGTTACTATCAACCCCTATAATGCCCAGTATTGATATTAGTTCCGATTGTCATGGCGACTCCAAATACAACAAACATTTTGTTGCACTTCACTTCATAAACTGTAATCAGTTACAGTAGGGTATATGTATATGGGGTGTGTGTGTGTATCCATCCAAAGAGTTGTACATTGGTTCATTCATTAAATTGTGACGCTGACTGCACAAATGATAAGTTTTATGAAGGAGGTTAGGACCCCCCGCAACTTGGTTTTGACTCAGCGAACCTTGACCGACAGTGGCAAGTGGCAATTAAAAAAAAGTGCTCCAAGTTTGTGTGTACATATGAAAGTGCCACGCCCCTTGTAGACATCAACTGTATGTGGGTGTTAATTAAAATTGAAATCAATTGCTTTGACCGCTTGAGCTCCAACACACACACAGATGGAGAGCGTAAGCTCCATGAGGCAGAGATGTTCCACTTGAAGCTCTTAACGAGCACTGTCATTCAAAAGATTATAAGAAGAAAAGAATAAACAAAGAAATACAAGCCCGACTCTAAATATAGCACAAACTGGCTACAGTAATGGGGCGTGATTTTCAAGAAACGTACATATATACATATATATATTTGGAATAATTGTTGCAGCTAAAAATAAATATCACACAAAAGGCTCTAATTGCTTTGGGCATTATAAACTATATCAACACACATGTACATAAGATGTATTTAACATACTAACATATCATCTTATCAGGTGTATTTTTAAAGCGAGAGCCGTTAAAAAAGTAGTGAAAATAATTCAATATTAGCAACATTATTGTTTGTACGAGTAAGTTTAAAGAACAATATAACAAAAAAAAAAACAAATTTATCAATTATAATAATTTTTGATTTTACAATCAATTTCGAATTATCAGCAAATTGATTTTTTTAATAGTTTATCAAATTAGTGAATCGAAATTTTAATATGTTTCGAACTGGAATAAGTGGAGATTAAATTTTTTAATTTAAATTTAATTAAGTGAAAGCTTAAAGTTGTTTATAAATTTCAATATGTTCTTAACATCGTCAGATCAATAATTGCGTGTCCGAATCGTTTGGCGTTTCAAAAAAAATAAATCACCCTTAGCGCAAGGGTTAACTACTAACTAAGGCCAACCCTATTATTTAGATGTGAACTTAAGGACGTATGATAAATTATCCAATTGAAAATAATTTGTTTTGGTTGTTAGTAAACTCGTCGTTTGAGCCAACTTGCGTGTCGCGTGCTTAGCAAATACCTGCGATTAGGTAGCACAAACTAATAATATTCAAATAACGGTAAATTAGTAATGGACGTAATGCGTTAAAGCCACTTCTGTGGCTAAACGTATACAAGTATTTGAAGTCTTATCGACTTGGTTGCGCAATAGATCGAGTCTAAAGTATCTCTCTGATGTAATAAATAGTTAATTTATGCGAATTGTTGCTATTTTTTTTTTTTTTGCTCGTTTGCCATAATTTAGTATGCATCACTCGCTTAAATCGAACCGGGTTTCAGGTTCTTATTTTTTTTAAATGCCACGAGTCGCCCGATAAGACCAGAAATAACTGCTATCCAACGAAACTAGACAGGCTTTCAATATAAATAGCAGTCTTTGGGTTTTGGCATTAAATTACTTTGTTTTTGAATATTCAAACATGAGAAATGTCATCACTAAAAGAAATATAGAATTAAGAAAATAACAGACATGTTAGCTAAAACTATTTAAATGTTGAGTAACATTCCTGTTTAAACACACAAAAGAGCTCTTTCTCAGCCAGTAAACAAAGTTCAGAAGCAACTTTTTATTTATTTATTATTATTTAATGTAAATAAATATTAATCAACATATCAATTGGCAATTAAAACTACATTTTTTCGCACATGTTTTTAAGTGAATTAAATGTATATTTAAAGCAAAGTGGTGTTAAAATCAATTGACAGTTTGCGCATTATTTAATCATAGATATGATGCAAAAATATATTCTAAATAAAATGGTTAGGTATAAAATGTTTATAGTATGTTTAAAATTGACTAAAAAAAAGTCTTGTTGAGAATTAAAAACTCAGTACTATACATTTTTATGCCAGACATTTAGAAAAGCTTCTTTATTTTGGCGATAAAATTTATAATGGAAGTATATTTTTTAATGTCTTTCAATAAAGTACTATTTAATTTATTATTTATAAAAGAAGCTCTGTAGAAATGACTTAATGTCGTTCCTGAATATTATAAAATATTCGTAAGGTTTTTATTATTGATTTATATTTAGACTCATTAGGCTTAATGTTGCCATTAGCTTGTGGAACGTTCTTTATTCAATTACACACATTTGTAGCTAATACAATAAATATACAACAAATTTCAAAATGGCCACTGAACAACACACACACAAAATTAATATTCAATGCACATTTCAGCTGGCAAAGCAGCAACAACAACAATACTAAACAAACAAACGCCAACAAAAAATCACTCAAAATGAGGCCTTTGTCCAGGCCAAGAAAAAATATATAAAAAAACCTTCGTGAAAAATTATCCACGACAACAATAATGTTGTTGTTGCACGAACTTTAAAAATGTGATTGTTGTTGTTGTTGTTGTTGTTGTTGCTACTGCTGGTTTTGGGCACCATTTCATTCATATGGCCCGAAAAGTGCGTTAACGTTAACAACAATTGGTTTTGGCCCGCTAGCCAGCCAAAGGGGCAGGCAGCTCATTTTTGGTTTTGCGCGCAAAATCAATTGACAGCGTCACGTAATCAGCGCAATCATTACGGCCCGTAAAAGCCAACAACAACAACGACGACAAGCAACTATAACAACTTTGGCAAAAACATCGCGTCTTCGAAACTGGACAACGCTAACTCCAACAACAACAACTTGACAACAGTCCCAAAGCAAGCTCAACTCGACTCAACTCAACTCAAATCAAATCAATCAAGCGTCGCACCCAAAAAAAAAAAAAAAAAACAAAAAACGATAAAAAAAAAAAAAACCAAAAACATCAACTTGCAATTCAAACAGGTTGTGAGCACAAATTGCGCGAACATTGAAAGCGTTGCATGTAAATTGTTGTTAACATAATCCACTCCGAAAATGTGGCTAAGTGAAAAGTTTTGGACAACTTAAAAATGATGAAATTTTTTTCAATTCATTATAATCATAATAACTATAATCATTTTATGCATATAAATATTGATAAAAATTAGTTATGAGCAGGGTAACAAGTATTCGGTGTGTGTTGTCGAGGCCTTGATACTAAATTGCCCAACGATCAGTAACAAAAAAATGCACAACTATGCTTTGGCGAACAGACCCAAGCAAATTAGTTAAATATTTAAATATAAACAACATGGTTTTAACCAAATTGGCGGTTTAGTAACTAGCTGCCAAAAAAGAGTGTGCAAAAGCTTTGAGCAACGCAGCAGGAAATATTTGTTAACTGTTAATATTGCGGAAAGGCACGCAACTGGATATGAAACGAAGAAAATATACCCTAAACATATCGACTTGGCAGCTCGTAAACCCTTCCATATTGTTTACAAACAATACTCAAATTATTAGCTTTTGTGCCAAAAGTAAAAAAAAAATTCTAAGTACATAATGGCGAAAAAATCTTTGTGTGTGTGAAAATTTATGGCAATCGACGACAGCAACGAGAGCTGAAAAAAAAAAAAAAAAATAAACCTAAAGTTAAAAGCTGACAGACAATTTCAAGGTTTCACATTGCTAACCTACAAAAAAGCGCGACTAGACGTAAAAAATAAACAGAACGGGGTAAAAAAGCAAAGCAAAAAGTTTAAAAAAATACATATGTATATATTGAAAAGAAAAAATTAAAGCCGCACAAGCGGAAATGCTCAAAAAAAAAGCAAAAAGAACAAATAAAAAGTTTTTATTTTGTTATTGTTATTGTATTGTGGCTTGACCATATGATCTATTTGCTTAGCCACAACAACAACATGACGAAATAGATCACAATAACAATAATAAATAAATTACAAAAGCTGAAAAAAAGGTAAACATGCGAAAATATGTGAACGCCGACGCTAATTGAGAACGTGTTGGCCACTCGAAATTGAGACATCTAAATGGAAGTGTGCTAAGCAGAATTGAAGCGATTGAGAAGCATTCCGAATAAAGATAACAACTTTTGCAAAGCATCATAATTAATGAAATATTAGAAGCATCAAGCGATTGGTGTGATGAAATATTTGCCACCTTTTCAGTGAATTTTCAGTGAGTCATCGAAATGGAAAAGTTTAAGCCGCAATAAAAAAAAAAATGTAATTATAATTCATATTCCAGCACGATTTTGATGTGAATTTCACACTTAAACAAAAGCGTCAAAGTTTACATAATATATTTTTATTTCATCAGTTGCATATATAATCAAATCAAATCAAAGCCGACAATCAATTAAGGACATTTTACAAAATTGTTTTATCAGCTTTACATATTGTAGTAAACAACATTCCTGCATTTATTAAAGCGCGTTGCCAACTTAATTTATTGCTAGTTTTGAACTGACTTTTAAGTTCATATACAGTGCATTTGTTAAAGTTGTTATCGTTATCGATAGTTCAATGCTTCAATCACATAGTTCATTGACCGAATCGATTAAAATGCAGCTAGGAGCAAACAGTTCCTGCAACACCTTAACAACAACTACTTTTAAATGGTTCGCTTAATATATCAATTGCACAATTTTCCACTTGTTTTTCCATTTTCAATTAGACAAACACACGGCGCACAACTTAACAGGCCACCAATTGCCACATTAAAGCCCCATTAAGAAAGCATAAGAAAACAACAACAACAAACGATAGAAAATTCCACAAGCGCATCATAAGTTTTTAACCTTTAGATAATAGCATGGAAAGCAAGATACAAAAAAAAACAAAAAAATTTACTATTATAATAAACAACAACAAGACTGAAAGCCAGCGGAAATTGGTGTAAAACTTGTCTTTGAAGCCGACGCGCGTTGAAAACGCCAACGGCACTAGCTTCTCGCCGCCCGAGATGGTCTCTGTCTCTCTCTCTCTCTCTCTCTATCTATCTATCAGTTGCTCCCATTATATATATGTATATGTTGTTGTTGTTGCTGTCGTTGCATAAAGCCAATACCATTTTGTATCACATTGCAAGGCGTTTCAGTTGCTCTCAGTTGGTTTCAGGTTCAGATTGAAGAGATTCAGTCCAGAGCCAAGCCACTTTTGTGGTCGCCATCGTCACTTCCGAGAGTTTGTGGCGTGGCTGCATGAATGAAATGAAGTTGGAGTCGAGAGTCGAGTCGAGTCGAGTGACTCAGTTTGTGCAGCATAAACTTGACTCCTCGAAATGAGTTCATACCGTTCATTTAACTCACAACATTGGCCAACGGTTTGTTGTTACATACAACAAAAAACAACATAGTAATAAATACAAGATGAAAAAAACTTTCATAATTACTACAACAGGCAGGCTGGCTGGTTGGCAGGCAGGCATTCAGCTGTTGTTGCAAATGTGCGAAGATTGGTTTAGTTGCTGCTACTTGGCAACATGGCAAAGTAGCTGATTATTTAATCGAAATGATTATGTTTGCCATCAGCCATTAAATGTAATCATCTAGCTAGCAACAACAACAATCGAAAATTGGCCACCTCCTTCTTCTCTTGGTTTGCATTTGTTGCACTTTGATTGTTTGTAATTAGGCAGGAAATATCACAAGACACAAAGATCTCAACTGATATCTCATGAGATTTGCGCCCAGGCTGGGAGAAAATTGAAAACAATGACAGCATTTCAACGAAATATTTTTGTTTGTTTTTCTTTTTTTTTGCCTCCAACTGCAAATCTAAGTAAATGTCAGAGCTGCCAAATTATAGTCTATGTCGCATCCGTAGAAAGCGCGTCGAACAACAACATTAAACTATATAAAAACAACATTTTCTAGAAACAACTAAGTCATAACCTTTCTACACTGAGTTGGAAAACAATATTTAAAAAAGAGCTATATACTTAAAGGTAGCTTAAGTGGCGCACAAACATTTATCTAAGTTTTGATAACTAAGCAATTGATTTATGATTTTAGTATACGTGGCTAACAAATTAACTCGATAGCTGGGGTAAGGAGGCACTTAGTAAATGCCACGTGACTTCTATCTACTAAGCTTTAAGAACATATTGCAGCTAATTAAATATTGGCCAGAGCTAGCAAGTACACAATAAATTCATAATATTGAAATTAAGTTACAAATACTTGAGAGTCTTAAGTAAGCATGCCTGAAAGATAGAAACTTAAACATTGATGTGCATTTATCGACACATTTGTACACCCCAAAATGTAAATATTTAGCCCAACACACATTTATCGTCGTGGGTGAGGCTTCTAGCCAAATACCCGTTGTAATTAAACACTCAGCTGTCAGCTGCAAGCTGCAAGCTGTAATAAAAACAACAGTTTAATTGCCAAAACAGTTTAGGTTCAGTCGAGTCGAGAGTTTTGATTAGCCGCCTGAGGTTCGGTTTCACCTAAAATGCCATAAGTGTTAAGCTGAGTAAATGCTTTGACACGGTTCTGTGGCCCAAAGAACGAGTTGATGATAAAGCCAAGCCAAGTGTTGAATATTTATGGGCAGCCAGCTGCTGGAATTCCATAATGCAAGTCGTACTCAATAAATAGTTAGTGGCACAATAAAAATGGCAATTAATTAAAACAACACGCAAACAAAGACACCTAACTACATACGTACATACGAGTACTTTATTAAAAAAAAATTATAAAATTAACACAACTACTCAATAATAAGGTCGAATTGGCAATTTCAAAAATGCCTTGAAATACAAAAAATCAATAATAATAAAAAAAGACAATAAACGTATTAAAGCTTTAATAAATTTACTTTTTGCTGTTGCCCCTTTTTTTTGAGGCTTTTACAAACTGGCCAAATTATGCAAATGTTATTTGTTGTTGCTTCGTCTCCTTTTTATTACTCTTCGTCTTGTTTACGAAAAAGTTGTTTCCAAAAAAAATAAAAAAATCACACATCAGACAAAGAAATCAAAACAAGTTAAATAACAAATTGATAAATATTAATAAGGTCGAAAGGAAACAACAACAGAAAACTTGTATTTTAATCGCTTCGTTGCATGCAGATACATACATAAGAGTATAAGATACTTGCGGCCGAGTGAGCGTCGCATCCGAATCAGTTACAGTTACGACTAAAACGCTTAAAACGCTATGTGCGTTGTAGAAACGTACATATATCATTTTAACGGCATTTGTTGTATGCAAAGCACACACTTGTTGGTGTGTGTATCTCCTAGATACAAATTGCAATCAAGTGTAAACACAAATGCGCCGACAAAACACTAACAAACAAACAGACACTCAACGCGTGTGCTCGTAACCCGAGATACAATCTTATTGTCAACACTTTTCGCAGTTTTGGGTCTTGGCTGCCGAGATACAAGATACAAGTGTGACTTATGATGCGAGCGTGCATTAGATAGAGTATACTTCTTAAGCTTTCGAGATACATGTCTTTTGCGGTCACCTTGAATTACAAACGAATTATCAGAGTCAAGGAACTTAATTTTAGCCAGAATCTTAAGTACAATAAAGATAAGGCAAGGTGTTAAGCATTCGTTTTTGTTTTCTACTGCTTAACGTTAACATTTACGAGTGCGTAATTCTAAAGCACATGACTCAATTCTTTAATCAATTCAGATAGAGCTGTAACAAGTATTTCGAGTTCCTTGTAATATGTGCCAATGACTCACAAATCGATGGATGACCTTGTCCTGTTTTATACAGTTAACAAACAATCAATTTCAAATGCCAAATTATGAATAAAACTTATATTTGATAATCAACTAGTTTGTGAATGAAGTAATACAAATGTCGAAAATTATTGCTTAGAAACTTGTTTTTAAGAATATTAACTGCCACAACATATGATCTTAGTAATCGTCTATGCTTCAAGTACAAGAGTACAGTTAAGGGAAATCAATGTCAATGTAGAATCAGATCAGAAAACCAACTACACTCATATTACCCCATATTTTAGATTAGAATGGCATGGAGTGGAGTGCTGCCCAGTAGTTTCTGCTCCAATAAGCAACAGCCAGACGATTGTTTAGCCAGCTAAATGGGTTTATAAATACGCATGGGCAGATTCGATAAGATCGCTTAAGTCGATTTGCAAGTACTTCAATTTCTTATATAGTAGTAATTCCAGCTGCATTAACAAATAACCTTGGACGATACTCACGATATATATCGCATGTGATCTGTTGGAAGCGATACATAAGCCATAATTAAAAGCGAAAAGTGTGTTTGCCCCAAAAGAGACTGAAATCCCCCAAGTCGCAATACTACGAACAACAAAAAAAATCCAAAACCAGAAAAAAACGCGCGCTTGCGCATTGCGCACCTGTTTTTTACTCAACTCAACTCCATCTCCCCCAGCACCCAACCACTCCCTCCCTCCCAACCTGCCAGCCTGCCTGCTGCCCATAGTAGTTGCCAGTCCGGGCCAGTTTTGCGTTTTAATGAAACAATTACGAGTTCCAATCGAAGTCGCAGTCTCCCCAACCCAAAGACCATAAGGCCGAAAGCAAAACCAAAAACCAAAATCAAAATCAAAAACAAAGTAAAAGAGTTAAAGCAAAACCGAATCGAGTTAAAGCTAAAGCCGGCGGCTGACAACAATGCGCAACAAATTCGTATTCGAACGCCAAGTGGCCAAAAGCAGTTTGCCAGTTACTTGGCCAATACACGGCAGACAACTGGCGTGGCTTGAAATGAGAACTGCACACAACAACAACAACATTGTTGTGGAACGTTGTTTAATATTGTGTGTTCCAATGTGCAATCGATGCACAGTGGCCAAAATAATATATTTCACAAATCCATTATGTCTTTTTGTTGTCAAAATGTGAATTTTATCAGTTTGAGATATTGATAAGCTCTTAAGGTTACCTCAAATACTTAAAGATATGTCTGTCAATATATAAAGGTCAAATCAAAAATGATAACATTTTACTTTCAATCAAAACAACGAAAAATTAATAATATTGATTGACGGTTTTGATAACCATATTTTTATAGTGAAATAATTTCAATTACATATAAGCAATATTTAATACATTGATTGATTAATTTGTATTGAAACGTTGTAAAGATTTAATCAAAAACTATGAAAACGATTTTTTTTAATAGAAATACAACTCTTAAAGACATCTAAGCTATTAATTCAAATATCTTCGGACACTACACACAATACAAAAAAAAATAAATAAACGTAATTTGCACTAGAAGGATATCACTAGCTTTTTTGCCCACATGGCTTGTTGGCCCAATGGTCACAGTGCTGCTACGGCAATTGGCCATTCTGTCGCAGCTCTAACTTGACCATTTGCTTGTCTTGGCCCGGTTTGCCTACGATTCGAGGAGCTTTGATCGCTTCGATTGCTTTGGTTTCGATCGCTCGCCTTTTTAGCTATGGCGTAAAATTGCGAAGCATCTGTTGTTTGGAAGATTGATGGGACAACCTGTGGCAAGTGATCTGGTGGGACAACTGGGGATAGTCCCCGTCGGTCCCGGTACGAAGAACCGGTTGTCCGTGGAACCGTTGCTGCTGTTGTTGTTGTTGCTGCTGTTGTTGTTGTGCGCCATTAAGGCAACAACTGCTACACAGACAGACACGGCCAACAGAAACCTGTAGAATTTACAATTACAACAACAACAAAAACAACAACAACTGGTAGCTGGCGTATCTGCGTCAATGCATTTTTTTCTCGCTGGCGTTGCATTTGCAATTGAAGCGTGGCTCAAAGTGAGCGTTGTCTTTACAGGCAAGCCCCTTCCCCCACACACCACCCAACGACTGCTCTTGCCACACAAACACACACACACACACACATCTGCAAATGCTTGCTTGTGGTTTGTTGTTTGCCAGTTCGGCGTGTTTCAACTTGTTTTTATATAATTTTTTTTTCAGTTTTTTTTTTGTTTTTTGTTTCTGCATAGTTTAAGTTTTGGTATTTTGTTGTTGTTGTGTTTTTACAAAGTTGTTGTTGACTGTTAGCTGCTTGGTCTACGATTGTTTTTTTAGTTGTTTTAAGCTGTTTCTGCACTTTATTTCGTTTTGTGGGAATATTCGGCAATTGTTGGCGACTTTTTGTATGCAAAAACGATTGAATGAATGAATGAATGAATGGCCCAAATGCATTAAGCCAAACCACTTTTGTGAGTCATAGCCAAGAATGTACCATATTTGTTCGTTAAACGAGCATTTTGAACAAACTAAACTTAAATAAATCAGCGAAACTTTTAAGCACATTTGTTTGAAAACATATCTTTAAAGTGCAAACGAACTATAAATACATTTTTAATTAGCAGAGAAATTAGTTAATAACCCTCAACTCTCTTTTTCCCATGTGACTTGCAGCACAGTGTATTCCGCAACTTTGTGTGTTGAGGGAAATTGTTGCTGATTATCTCATAATCAGCTTTGCCTCGCCTTACACTCAGTTTGGAAGCGAGTTGAGTTTAATGAAGCTGCAAATCAGCTCGGAAATCAACAATTTTAAGTTACATCAGCCAAACCAACAACAACAAAAAAAACAGAAACGAAAACGAAATTAAAAAAAAAAAAAAAAATAAATAATGAAATGCCATACAAAGAAAGATACATGATACAAATTTGATTTACAGAGCAATAGAAATTGCATTACAATTTTGGCATTTACAACAAATTGTTGTGTCGGCTGCTGTTGTTGTTGTCTTTGCCAATTTTGGCGCGCATTTTAGTGAAAGTTGAGTTTTGCAGTTCAATTTGGAGTTAGTTCAAATGTTGGCCAATGAACCGAACAAGCAACAAGTGCGAAAACTAATGCAGAGTGGAAATTCATATTCAAAATGTTAAGAAAATAACAATAAATCTATAATTTAAATTGAATTGAAAGACAAAACAAAAAAATCCATTTTTTTAACGTTATTATAATTATTATTTTTTAAGAAAGAATTTCTTTTTAGTTAATCACAATTTCGATGACGTTCACAATCTTAAACACACGCTACAACAAAATTCCAGTTGTAGACAATAAACCTTAAGAAGCAATCAACACCAATAAAATGCCGACAAAACAATAGAAAAAGAAAAAGGTTGGCTTACTCACCACCAATTTGGTCAACAAGTGTGGCTGCGCGTTTTGTGATAAGACCAGGTCCTACTCTAGAAACTGGTTGGGCAATTACTGTTACAATTATTTGTGGATTTAATTCACTTTCGATTTGTTATGACGATAAGGTATTTATTAAGAGTTGTTAACCCTTATGCAAACTCTCTACTATTTTAACGCGCACCGCACAATTTCTTCTCTTCAATTCATAAATTTCTTATTTTGGGTCGTTTTTGTTTTTTTCTTTGTAACGTTTCACACTTTGGGCCACTTCTGATTTTATTTTTGATATTCGGTGTTTTTTTCGTGCGTTTGCTTTGTGTTTTTTCTTCTAGTTTCTGTTTCTGTTTTCCCAAGCAAAAGCAAACAAAAACGAACACAAACTGCAAATGTATGCGAGAAGTTTGTTGTGTCTGTGTCTGTTCGTCTGTCTGTCTGTCTCACTCTAACCGGTTTTCGTTTGTTTTTAGCTGTTGTCTGTTGACTGTTTCTTCTTCTTGGTGTGCGCAGGCGCGACGGCAACGCAGGCAACAAATACTAGCTGTTAAATGTTGCAATTGCAACCAGCACGGGCCTAACAAATTGTTTATTATTTTAAGCACTGTTTTAAAAAAATACAATCGGTTGGCATGTCCCTTTTTATACAGTTTCAACAAACGAATACAAGCGCACAAATACACACACAGCACACATAGACAGATTGGTGCACAGGTTCAGGAATGCAGGCAAACAGGTGTCGATGTCGCGTTGTTTTGGCTTCTTGGCCTGCTTTGACTTTTTGCTTTTGGTTTTCGCACTTGATTTTCTTTGCAACGCGATATTATATTTTGTCTTTTTCGCTGTTAGTATTGGATGATAAACTTCTGTATATTATGCATAACGTCAATTATGAAAATGTATTTTAATACTAAAGTATGAAGAGAAAACAAAATACAATCACACAAACTCCGCACGTCCAGACGCTTTGACTGCTGAAATGCAACTATTATCGGAGACAAGCAACTGCGCTCGCGATAGTAATATTAGTACGCCGATAAATTGCAATCGAAATAGTTTAAGTGTGACCGCCTTGCTTGATGTTCCAGCCGGTTGACTTGAAATTCAGCATTATGTAAATCATTTTCGCAGATTATATTGGGCCATATTCCAAATATTATAGCCTTTAAAGTAAATATTGATGGTAAATTTTCAGTTGAAGAAAGAACTAGTTCCACATCCCACATTCAGTGAGATGATAAATGCGTTCGCAGCCAACATCACGCAGAGCTATATTTAGCCGTAGCCAACTTCAGGCAGCCGGCTGTTAGCGCGAACTTTGAATTTGCTTATAAGCGACAATTAAATTTTATCTATAAATGCATTTACAAAAACATAAGTAATACTCCATTATACAAAAATTGAATTTTGAATAAACAATTTAGACAGTGTAAATTATCCTATTCATTTGGACTTTTAAAAGATACTGAACCCCGCGGCTTCACTGTAAACCGCGCTTCCAGGTCTCTAAATAAGTCTTTTGAGCCGAGCGTTTCATATTCACGCACTATAAGAAACATTTCCAAAGTACTAAGGATTATAAACTTGCTCTGGGGACACTGTTGAAAAACTTTTATGTATTAGAATAAACAAAGAATCACTTAACATACTTCAGTTGGACCATTATCGGACCATAGTCCCACAGCGTCCAGAAAGGCAATGAGGATAATTCGCCAGCTCCAGTAGTTATTGGAATCGCAAAGCTTCGGTATGTCAGGAATTTGAATACGATAATTCATCGATTTCATATTGCCAAAAAGAAAATTTAGTAAACGTACATTTTTACAATTGTTAAAGTTTTAATTTAATTGTTTGCCCTGACTTTGAGTTTTACACAAAAAGCAATGTTATGTACATAGTCATAATTAGTATGGACGAAAGCGTTCCTCAAGATTCTTAAATATCTGTTTGGGTGTCATCTCATCATAGCCAGGCTCAATTTTGTCACTTTGCACACAGGCCAAAAGAATAAATTTTGCATGGGGATTCTAAAAAGAAAATAAATAAAAATTGAATACATATTTAGTGCTCTTTCAAAAGCTTTGCGTTCTACCTCTCTTGGATGGTCGTCCTTCCATAGATCAGCTGACTCCAAGTAGGATTTCAAAAGCATTCTCCAATGCCAGAAATTCTCGGGACCATACAATTTTGGTATGGCCGAGAAGTCCAATGCAACGTGACCCGCTCCACCCAACATATCAATTAGTAATAAGTTTCCTTAGACTTTCGAGGCAGTCGATGATATCAATAAAAAATTGTTTTTTCGATATCTGGGACTTAACATTTTTGGGGGCTTTACAGACAGACCGAATGAACAGTGCTTTACTTAAATAAACAATTGTTTATCAACCAAGCGGAAAGTGTTAAGCGGCAACAAAAGCAACTTCTATTATATTATTATTCATAGGTGCTCGTGTTTCTATGCACAATTAAACCATTAAGTTGTTAAAATCAAATCAAAATCTAGTGCGATTCAACAAAAATGGGTTAAAAATTATCACACACAGTGGATATGAAAAGCGAAATGAAATAATCACAACAATAACAACAAAGTTGTCAGCGCAATTTATTTAATATCCAATGACCATAGCTCACACAGACACACACCGAATTTGTCTATACGGTTTATCAGAGTGTGTACAATTTATTGTTTATTTAATTTTACATACAACTTCATTTAATCATTTATTCACACACGCAATATTAACGCATTGACAGAACTTTTTGTACTCTTGCAATGGGAAACTTTAAGTAAGACAAAAAGTTGGTAACGTTAAGTTATAGATATAATATTCATTGGTTAACATTATTATTTTCTTTAGCTGTAAAATAATATAATTCAATTTAAAGTAAAGCAAACTTAATTTTGCTTCATAGCTTTTTAGACATTATTATTGCCCTAAAACGTGTTTTCGTTATTGATGAATATTTCAACTTTGTTAATGACGGGTATTATCGTATATCTACTTCAATATTTGTAAGGTATATCTTCAAATTATTAAAATTTTAGATTTTGTAGTTAAAGATTTCATTTTATTAATTGATATTCAACACTGCAATTACATATTTCATTTCGTTGAACAAATCTATATAGATGTTCTTCTTTATCAACATCATTATAGCAACTGGGAAAACTTTAACAATAAATTGCTCATTATTTCATGGAAACATTGCATAAATTTGGAAACACCTCAGATTTAATGAGCAATAATCGACAAAAGATTTGCATTATCCGTTAATTAATCATCAGCTAGAATCATAATATGCTAAAGAGTATTTCAATTTCGTTGTAAACATATTATAGTTCCATTAAGTGCTTGGTTTTATTTATATTGTTTGTGTGGTTGCTGCTGAAAACGTTTTTTGCGCCATGCAGCTCGGAAAATCCCTGAGTTGAGGGCTAGCTTCATCGTAAGTGAGGTCATTTGCTAGGTAATTTATTGGTGGCTAGGACGCCCTATATAGCCAAGTGGCATGCCACTTAACCGTGTTAGTTGTCATTGGTGAGGCAATGAATGCATTACAAACACTTTCACTCTTGCTGAACCTACTCGCCGCGGCTTCAGTTAAGTGTTGGAGCTTTGGCGCTCTCGAAGCCAATACCTATCCTGGTCCCGGTCCCGATCCCAGCCCCGTCCCCAGTCCCAGTCGCGGTCCCCTTTCTGCGGAACGCGCACCACAGCCCAGCGATGTGGGTAATCCGGACAATCATACGCGTAAGTTGGATCCCAAGCAAATATAAAGGATACATTTCTACCTAAAGCAAGGGATAAAGTTGTTAACTGAAAGTGCTTGAAAGTTTAAATGTTTATTCGTATAATACAAAAGAAAAATTAACTCTAATTTGCTTGTACTTGAACTTTAGCATGGAACATGTCCTCGAAAACTAATTTGAAAAATTATCTATTGGATCTTGCAGTGCTCACACGACAGCTGATTGTGGGAACTCTGGTTCCACCACAGGTGCCACCTGCCAGTTGGCCTCCAGTGCCAGCCATTGTGACACCAGGCATAACCAGAAATTGTCGTTGCGTGCCTGCCGGATCCTGTCCGAATCCAATACCCAATCCGCCCAATGATGGCAGTGGACAGATTGACATACGCATTGTGAATAATGGCGGATTGGTAAGCATAACACAAGCATATAAAGAAACTGATTAACCTTTCTTGTTGTATTTTAGCCTTCTGTTGGCACCACTGTGGCACCAGTGTCATGCAACTTTGGACTTGTCGTCTGTTGCCAAGCTGGCAATTATCAATGCGGCTTACGTTTTCCACCACCAGCTGGCTCAGCTTTGGCCAGTCCTGGCCAGGCCAGCTTTGGAGCGTATCCTTGGCAGGCGGCTCTTTTAACAACAGCGGATGTGTACCTTGGAGGAGGAGCACTTATTACAGCACAACATGTTCTGACCGCGGCCCACAAGGTCTATAATTTGGCGTGAGTTGACATTTGGCTAATAACTATAGTCTTGTTACCTTTACTTCTCCCCACTTACAACTTTCTCTCTTTGACGGGCTTTCAATTATTTAAGCCAAGAAAACTGTTAGAAGCTTTTAGTATATCATTTTGTCTTTTTTACATCTTCTTTTACATTAATTAAAAATTCTCTGTTTTTTTTTTAGTTTAACATCCTTTAAGGTGCGCTTAGGCGAATGGGATGCTGCGAGCATAAGTGAACCGATTCCAGCGCAGGATGTCTTTGTTTCCAATGTGTACGTGAATCCCGCCTTCAATCCCAACAACCTGCAGAACAATGTGGCCATTCTCAAGCTGGCAACACCCATCTCCCTGACCAGTCGCTCCACCGTTGGCACGATTTGTCTGCCCACCACAAACTTCGTGGGCCAACGCTGCTGGGTGGCAGGTTGGGGTAAGAATGACTTTGGACCCACTGGCGCTTATCAGGCGATAATGCGTCAAGTGGATGTGCCACTTATCCCGAATGCCAATTGCCAATCGGCACTGCAAGCCACACGTCTTGGCCCTTCCTTTGTGCTCAGCCCGACGAGCTTTATTTGCGCTGGCGGCGAGGCTGGCAAGGATGCGTGCACAGGAGATGGTGGTTCGCCCCTCGTGTGCGCCAGCAATGGTGTCTGGTTTGTGGTTGGACTGGTGGCCTGGGGCATTGGCTGTGGACAAGCAAATGTGCCCGGAGTCTATGTCAATGTGGCCACATATCTGCCCTGGATACAGACAACACTTACGCTGTAGAAACGTGAAGATTAACAACTTCTGCCAATGTAAACATGTTTTTATCTTTATGCATATTTATAATCTTAGGAAAAAATATCGATCAAATTATTTAATGTAATGTAAACTAGAATATGTATTATTAAATAAGCTGAATAATGCAATAAATAATAAATCCTTTTTAATTGTTTTTTTTTTTAATACCCTGAACCAGGCATGAACACGTACCGCCAATCACAACACCCACGGCTCTAGCTTTTTGGCTCTGGTGGTCATTGCTCGATTGCATACAAAAATTTTCCAAAAACAGTGCCAATGTGTCCAAGCCTGCCCTGAACCTGTGAAACGGTTAAAGAATAGGGTGTCAAACTGAATCAGAGCCAAAACCGGAACAGTTGAGAGACAATTCAGATGAGTTACCTTAGATCTTCGATGGGATAGGAACGCCTGTCAGACCTGTCCATAAAGTCAGAAACATAAGAAAGTCATCATTTTATTCTTCTTTTTATTTTCTGTGAGAGTTCCTCACCCTTCACAAAGGCCCCCAAAAAAATTTTATATACGGGACCCCGCCAAGGCACGCTTCGCTTTCGATGTTGAATGTTAACAGTATTTCAGACACAGAAGAAGCATCCTGCATTTACGTCATTGCGTCCAACGAACGTATGCACGGAATTGCGTCAAACGAGCGCTGCTTATGTAGCTTCAGGCATACGGTTTTATTTACGGAGCATTGAGAGCCATGCACGTATTTAGCGCATATCGCCTTACAAAATACGTCAGTCGAATACATTGAGTTAAGTACAAGTGCGCTTGGACGACGATTATACTTTTGAAAGTAAATTTGGCGTTTGAGAATTAATCAAAAAAATAAATACATATTATATTACGTAAGTGTCTAAAACAAGCAATCATTATATTAAAAACTATATTTTGTATGATTTCAGTTACCATAATTAAGTATTGGGACAAGACAATTTTTACTTTGTACAATTCTGAGTCGTGAAATGCGAACAAGCGTTTTCTGAATAGTGTCTGTATGCTTCTTGTCATTCTTGTTTGCTAAAATTTGAAAGAAATCGACACGGCATGTCAAACTCTAGTAAAGCATATGATTTTATGCAAAATGTTATTCATTTAAAGCTACTATCTCGACGTACGATCCACAGACGGAGTCCAATTAAAAGACACGATATTTGATTGAACACTGTCATCGTGCTTAAAAGAGCTTAGAATGAGCAGTCTTGGACATGTCCGAGTAGTGTGCGAACTTTATATTTGTTTTTCATGGTCAGAGGTATTTTCGAACTTTAAAACTACGTAATACGAGTAAGGTTCTACTTTTCCTTATCTAATAATTTAAATTGTTTAATTACTTTTAGTTTTTATTTTGCAAAAAAAAAAAACAAGTATAACAAGATGCTTTCATTTCATTCTTAGTTGCAAACCGGGTCATAAGAAATGGCGCTAACAATCAATCAACTTTACAAACAGTTGCTTAATATCTGCAAAAATTGTTTGCAATGCTTACATAAATTTAGCCGTTTTCGTTTACGATAATAATCATTAATTTATTTTATAGAATGTAACGAGAGCCAATTTATTCTGCATAAAAGTAGATCGATTGAACTATGTAGTACTTAATGACTAAATGCAAAACAAAAAGAAACATTAAATATACTTATTTCGTATCCAAATTTGTATTATTAATTACCTTTATATTATTTTTTAAATAAACTCTTCTTGCGAAGATCATTAAGAATAAAAATATGTATATTTGAACGTTTATCTTTGAAATGGTCAGATATGCTATATTGTAGAACTATTACATGAGTATTAGCTCCGCAATATGTACATACATACATACATACCTGCTACATCATTTTGATAAAAATTAAAATACTTTTAGAATAAAACAAATCAAATGGAACGAAATTATTATATACGTTTTAGACAGTTTCGTATTTAATTGGACATAACAACTATTACTGAACTCTGCCTATACATGTGTTTGTTAATTGGATGATGTTTCCATTATGTTCCTTCAAAGCTTCGCCTCTGCTTTTCATTTTGACTTTAACTGGCATACAGTCAAGGAGCAAATTAAACAGCACAGCAGTCATTCATCCTTTTGTACTTGTTTAAGTAAGAAGGAAGTAGGCGTTCAGTCCATCAGCACGTCCTTACCAATGGGCCATCCTTGTGACTATCCCAAGTCGGTTCGGTTTCCTGGCAGTATGGGTTGCCTGAAGTCAACGGATCCTTTACAAAATTCAAAACATTAGTAAATATGCTTACGGCACAAATACGTGTACTTACATATTTTATTTTTGATCACAAGTATTAGTTTCCAAACAAATATTTAAAAAACATTAGTAAATATGCTTACGGCACAAATACGTGTACTTACATATTTTATTTTTGATCACAAGTATTATGCTTCTTCTGCTTCTCAAACAGTATATTTGTAATTTGTTGCCTGCATTCTATGGCAACATTATTTGGCAATGTCTCAAGTAGCTGGGCCCAATATAAAAGTAGCGGATCTGTTACAGTATTTAATTGTGGCGTATTAATTGTCTCTAACACTTTGGTCATTTTAGACATCGATGCTTTCAATCTACTTTGCGCCTCTGTTGACTTGCGCTTTCGTGATCTCTAAAACAAAGAATTGCTTGTTTATCTCTGCGTAATCCTGCGATATATATTTCAAAACTTACATAGTCGGAGTAGCTGCGGCTCTGGGTCAAATCCTCAGATTCATCCGAGGAACTGTCCAGCACACTTTCGCTATCTGTCTTAACTGTCCCGCTGCTTGAGATTTCAATGGTGCTTTGCTGCTTCCGCTTTGACAAAGGCAAGCTTGCCTTAAGTTTCCTGCTCACCGTTCTAAAGTGCAGACAGCACTTAAAGAAAGTTTTAACTGTATTGATGTTGACTTACGTTCTCTTTGTGTACAATTCAGGAAGAAAAACCATATGAGCCGCAAACTCCCATTCCTTCTCAGTTTTTTTTGTGGGGCTTTGAATGCTACGTGCACTGCCGTTCTTTCTAAATGTTGTTGCCCGTGACTTTGCATAGTACCGATGGCAGTCGCGCAGAGCAACCCATGCACGTTTGCATTCATCGGCTGAAATATAACATATATTAATTCACTATGTTTATATTAAATCACACTATTACATACCATCTTTATTTAATATGCAGCCAATGTCTTCCCAAGCTAATTTGGCAGCGTCTGCATAAAAATGCATGGAATCTGTTAAGTCCCACAACACAGGTTTGCTCTTTACAGCCCTTATAAGGGCAATTTTCTCTGAAGCAGTTGAAAAGTTTTCAAAACGACTTTTGCGCCCAGACATTTTTTTATTTTATTTATTACGACTCGTAATTAAGTGACCGACTCGAAAAAATAGGCAGCTGTTAAAAGTTTCACCATACGATTCGTAAGAATGGTGCAGAACTATCGATAGCACTATCGTCACTATCGATGTTATGCATGTGCGTTTATGTTAAATTTTTCGATCGGAGACGAAAACATAGCTGTTATCTTGGGAACATTCCTTCAAGCTAAAAAACAAGGGCAGACACTACCACAAAACGCCGACCAGTTGCTTTTGTTTTCTTATTTATTTATTATTATATCATAAATAATATACATATATACCTTATGGGTTCGGAGATGAGCACAAAATGTTCATAGGAATATACTTTTTGATATTAACCTTTTAGCTCTATTAAAAATAGTATTTAGTAATGCTAGCGTGGATTTTTACAAACTAATATAAAAAGTAACCATTATTTACAGTCTAACTAATTGTTATGGTGGTTGCGCGTTGCCAAGCAACACAGCGGACGTAAACAAAATGCTTAACTACAGAAGAACCAAAACAAAAGAGGTAAAATAAATGTTGCATTTTTTTGTAGAAGGTATTTCAGTTCGCAACTAAAATTTGGTGTACATGATGTCATTCAAGGATGTACGAGGTGAGTCTATGATAGCGCGCCTACAGGATTCAAATTTTAATGACTAACCTTTGACTTTGGCTTTTAGATCTGGGCGAGCATCTGAAGTTACTTGGCTTTCCACGAGTCTTTCCGCAGCAGGCGCTAGCAACGCAGCATGGCAGCCTGGCCAGTTTTCATATTGTTGCCGAGCTGCTGCAGTGGCTTGCTAGCTTGTTGGAGGTAGACGCCGTGCTTGCCGGTGGCGTCGAGACGGAAGAGCAGCGAGTGCTGCTTATACGCTCTGCCATAGAGTTTTTTGTTACTAAATCAGGCATAAGGCTAAATCCGCGCAAGCTTTACGCTGCGTCTGCGATAAGCGCCACGGAGTTACAAAAGATCACGCGCCTCCTGATTGCGCCCTCGCAAACAAAGGCTGACAAACTTGAGGAAGAGCGCGACGAATATCGCAGTCTTAATCAAGTGGATATTGGTGATAAAATGGATGAGCTACGTCGAGCCCGAGAGTTATCCTCGGATCTTACGCAGCGCGGTGCCGCACTTTTCGATCTTCTTTCCAAGGAGCTTGTGAACAAGGACATGCGTGTTGCCCAAGCCCAACGGCCAATGGATATGCTTGGCGTTGAGCGCGCCATCAAAAACGCAATCCAGGCCAGCCAGCTCATGTTGCAGTCTACCAACTCTCAGCTCGAGAACGGACGCGTCGAGCTAAATGCCCTTAACTCGAAGCTGCAGCGCAAGCGATCCGAACTGGAGCGCACCCAGCAGCGGCTGGAGGCGCTGCAAAAGATTCGACCCGCTCACATGGGCGAATTTGAAGAAAGCGAAAAGGAACTGCAGCAGCTGTTTCAGCGCTACTTTTTGCGATTGCATGTGCGCGATTCGTTGCGTGCGTTTTTGGAGGAGCGCAACAAGCGTCGTGTCTCGCCTATTTCATCACCGTTGCTGCAAAAGCCGTCCGAAAGCCTGGTACCCTTTATCCCCGAAGGTCTGACTGCAGACGACGACGACGACGATGACGAGGACGACGATGATGATGCAGATGGCGAAGACAAACCAATCGCTATCAGCATGCGAAGCCAAGACTCATTTGGCCTGGATTCGGAAATACCCGACATACGGGATGAGGACTTAATGACGCAAAGCAGCAAAGTTATTTCGAATGTGGGAAAGACAGCGCTTGGAAAACGGCCGCTGACGGCCACTTCACTTATTCGGCCAACCACCGGACGTAGTCGTCGAGGTGCCAATGGCGCACCGCGTACACTCAAAGGACGCAATGCTAAAGCTGCAAGCAACAGCGGTCTCGATCAAAGTGAGCCTCCGGACAGCAGCTTTGGCAGTTCTGACAGCGAGCTCGACGTGGGCGACATTATGGGCATGAGCGGGTTAAGCGGTACGGCTGGCACCGGGGATGATGACTGTAAGTATTTCAAGGTCCAAGCTGGCACATTATCTTTTACCATCGTTACAAAAAATGGTTAATTGTGGTTGATGCCATAACGTTTTATTCTATTTAAGAAAACTCAAGAAATCTGAAATATCTTTTTTATACCCTTAACCCATAAAATGGGTAAATAAGTGAATAATGGTTTTGTGCAAATGTATGTAACCGACAGAAGGAAGCATCTCCGACCCCATAAAGTATATATATTCTTGATCAGCATCAACAGCCGAGTCGATCTAGCCATGTCCGTCTGTCCGTCCGTCCGTCTGTCTGTATGAACGCGCCGATCTCAGAGACTATAAGAGCTAGAGACCTGAAACTTAAGCTCTCCTATACCATAGGCAGTTCAAGTATGCTTCAAATTTTCGATAACACTTCTGGTCTTCGATATACACATGTGATCGATAACAAAAAATTCTTGAATTTCAAAATTGTGAAAACGAGGTTTTAAACTATTGGTAAAATAATGAACATTTGAAAAATTGATTAAATCTTAAGAAACACCGGAGATATCGCAGTTCGAAATTTGGTCATTTTGGTCATAGTGGTCACTGGGAAAATACCCACAAATGACTGTACAGGATACGTAAGGGGTTAAGGGTATGTCCTACTCGGGATTTCTCGACTAGAGCCTTCTTACTTGTTTTAATATGTTTTATTTCGCTACAAGAGTTTTACTTTGACTGATAATTATGCATCTTAACTTTCGTCTTACACTTACAAATTGAAATAACAGTACATTTTTTTTTATGCATATACAGTTGATCTTAATTCAATTGATGACATCAGTTTATCAAAACTAACTGGCGAGCTGCCGCGTCGACCTAAAACAGCCAGTAAGCCGGAGCACTTGAGTGACGAGGATTTCTAATAAATACTTTATACTATACTACTTTATGCAATGTATCCGAGAAAAACAATTTACGCATTAAAATTACAAACTGTACATAGCATTGTCATGCACACATTCAGACTGGCCAGATTGCTTTTAATTTTTAACTAACACATCCACAAACAAGAAGGAACGGAAACTATAAGAGCTAGAGACTCCAGACTTACATCTAAATCTCACCTAAGTCAAAGGCAGCAAAAGTCTGGATTTCTCGACTAAAACCTTATAATTCTGCATAATTTTTGAACTTTAATCTTCGGATATCTTAACATTTGTATAAAATCATTTTATTTTAAAACTAGTTTCACAATTTTGAAATTATATTTTTATTTTGTTTCGATTCTATGTGTATATCAGAATCCAGAAATGCTATCGATAACACAGACTAAAATGGAATTGACCTTTGATGCTGATTGTTTTTCTTATGAACAATTTAATGTATCCTGCTTAAATTCACTTAACGTTTTAATTGAATAAATACCGGGCGGCAAATAAAAAATATTTTTTCAGGGGTATAAAACGTTTATTAATATGCTATTTTAAAATTTCTTATTTATATATATTACACCATCTCCCGGTTTATGTATAAAGTAAAAGAATGGTATGTTTTTAGTCGAAACAAGCGTAAATTTACAATTTCGCCTTTAAGTCCTTTAAGTCAATATAAGCACCCGAGATGACCTCCTTGCCAGTCTCAACGACTAGCGTACGGAAATGAATGCGTGTCGCCTCCTTCCACATTTCGACCTTAAGGGTCTGCCCGGGCAGAACTGGGCCTGAGAAGCGTACCTTTATTGCCTTGAAGAGCTTACTATTGTTGTTGGCGTATGTGCTAAGCACAGCCCTAACAGAATACCCAAGGGAACAGAGTCCATGCAGAATTGGTGTATTAAACCCAGACATAAGGGCAAAGTTGGGATCAATATGCAAGGGGTTAAGATCACCGGAAAGTCTGTACAAAGCAGCTTGATCTTCACTTGTTTTATACTGAACCGCCGAGTCGGCTTTTCGGCTGGGGGCAGCTGCTAAAGGCACGACGCCAGCAATCGGAGTCTTTTTTCCACCGAATTTGCCAGCACCAACAACAAATACAGCGCTTTGGTTTTTAACCAGCAGGCGTCCATTTTCATCGTAGGAGTCGCAGTTGGTTACAATAACTGCACCAGATCCCTTGTCCATCACATCAAATACTTTGCCCTTGGTCAGCAAAGTGCCACTAGTGGGCAAATCGTCAAGAATTTCCAAATACTGCTCGCCGTGCAATATGTTTGATAGGTCCGCTTTACTATTTGGAAGCGCATTGCTAACCAAGGAGCTAGACATGGTTACCATTAGACCTGGCAAAACAAAGAACGATGGAATGGGCGAAAAGTCAACATGGTTTTCATACAAAAAGCGTAGCTCATTGCTGTCGTGTGTTGTGGCACCGATGCCCAGAGCGTAAAGTATCAATTCCCTGTTGCCGAAATTAAATGTATCCTCAACTGCATCCTTATCACCGGATTTCAAGTTCTCAAGCACCTGCAGTAATGCGCCTGATGCTTCTGCCATGTTGTTAACGTGCGAAGCTTGCGACATATCCGTTACACTGTTCCAAACATTTTGTACATACTCTAGTGTAACTGGTTCTGTAAGTGAGTTTCGTAACACTGCTCCTTTGCCACGAACCGTGTGCACCTTGGTAGCCCAGCCGGCAGCGCTTTCGATGTAGCTGCCTGTGAAAGAGACCAAGCAAAGCGGCAGTCAAATATGACTGTGTTAACAAAAAAATTAACTATACACACCATTGTCCTTGCAGGATTCGTGGCACAAATAGACAACGACAGGCGCAATAAGCTCGGGCTTAAGCTCGTTAAAGAGCATGTCGGGTAGAATGCCTTCAGTCATCCGACTGGCCGCTGTTGGAATGATAACATTACAGTGAATGTTATATTTTTCGCCCTCGATGGCGACAGTGTTGGCGAGTCCAACTAGGCCCATCTTGGCCGCCGAGTAGTTGGCCTGACCAAAGTTTCCCAAGATGCCAGAATTAGATGAGGTCATAATGATCCTTCCAAACTTTTGCGCCTTCATGTGGGTAAAGGCGGCCTGGGTGCACTTAAAACTTGCCTTTAAGTGCACATCGTGTACGAGGTTCCAGTCCTGTTCCGATGTCTTAATAATGCTGCGATCCCGCAATATACCCGCATTGTTAATAAGTATATCAACACGTCCGAATGCCTTAATAGCCGTATCGATGACCTTTGCACCATCAATGACTGAATTGTAGTCGGCAACAGCCTCGCCGCCGTTCTTTCTTATTTCATCGACAACCACATCCGCTGCGCGTTGCGAAGCGCCTTCGCCTACATGACTGCCACCTAGGTCATTGACAACCACTTTGGCACCACGCGATGCCAGCAGTAGTGCATAATCCCGACCGAGTCCAGCTCCAGCACCAGTCACAACTGCAACACGACCATCGAATCGTAATTTTGCTGAAGACATTTTTCTGTTAAAACTTGTTCGGTGCAATCCAGTTAAACAACTGAAAAATGTATTAAGAAGCAACTGTTAATGAACAAATCTTTTGATTATAAATGAACGGTCAACCACGATTGCTATGAATAGAGTTTTTTTTATGATACTTTGATATGTCATATCAGCGAAAGATTAAAGTTCAGTTTATATACTTAACAGAAGTATATACTGTGCGTGAACAAAGAGCATTTAAAACTAAGATGGGAAATAAGAGCTGTTATTTTTTACATAAAAGTTAATGGCTGAAAAACGGATCGTTGGAGAGGAAACCAAAGTAATCGAATAGCCATCGTTAGATACTTACATATATACAAATTTCATATTATATGTCTTCATAAACTTTGAAATTTAGTAAAGCTACACTTAAATAAACGTATTTTGCATAATAATACTAAAACTAAGTGGTTTATTTGAGTTGAACTAAATATTGCAACAAAGCGTATTTCAACTTTGTGGAGACACTAATATACTGATGCTTTTGTTCCAGTTACTGTTCGATCGAAGGGACAGGAGAAGCGCTAGCTTATACAAGCAACGGAAAATATATATTAGTACTTCATTGCATGTGCACTGGTTTTATGACATATTTACTTAATGAATGAAATAATAATAATAATAATGAAATAGCTGAATGTTGCTACTCTTAACAGAGGCGGGCTGGTTTTCAATCGTCTGGTTTTCGATCAACTCTACAGCTTTTTAACATGACCGTCTCTAATTTCCCATCTTAATGTTAAATGTTCTTTGATGTGTAAATGTACTTATGTACGTTTCATGTGCGTCAAGTTAGCAACGGTCCTCCAGCAACGAATATCGGTTATCGATAGTTGTAATATTTAAAATTGTAATTTGACTTAGGCCCAATTTCTCAATGTCCGGTTAGGTAAACTAACTGACGTTTAGTCAAATTTGAGTTTCTCAATGTCCGGTTAGGAGTAAATGAAAAACAAACTAACCGGATGGCTGGGTCGCGTTTAAAATTTAAGCTGATTTTTTGTCACGATATATCGTTAAGAATTATCGTAAGGCAAACATCTGTCCCTTGCATTGTTTATTTATTTTGTTATTAAATCAAAATGGCTTCACATAAAAGAGTGTTTTATGTCCATGCATTTCACTGAACTGGACGATGCCAAATTTGTACAGCGGCTCAGGCTTACAAAATCTACGTCCAAAATCATTCTTGCAAGGATTGTAGATCAATTGGCTTGCCAAAATAAAAGGTAAACAATTAAGTTCTTTTGCGCTCGAATTAATCATAAGTGGGATTTTAAACAGAAATCATTCAATGTTGCCGGAAAACAGCAAAAGTAAGCTGAACCGCTCGCTATATTTGGAACAATGTGGCAACGCTGTTAAGGCGATAGTTACTTATCGATGAAGGGTAAATTTGGCTTTGAGAAAACCAAATCGTTTAGCTCTAGCATTAAATTAAATTTGCGTTTAGCTAAGCGAAAATTTAACCGGACATTGAGAAATTGGGCCTTAAAATCAATAAAGTAATGATGCAGAATTGTTGTAAATTGATTTATTTATTATTTTATTTAGTTTTCAGGCAATTTTTGTTTTTTAAATAGGTGTATTAAGTGACTTTTGGGTAAAAAACTAACTCTTTCGCAAATATCTCAGCTCAGGAGAATAGTGCACCAATACGGCCTATACACGCTGAAAGCCAATCATTTTATCTTTCAAATGATACCCATGTCAAAAAAAGTTTTCAATACGTTTTTGAGAAATCTTCGAAAGAGTGCAGCAACCTCGATGCCGGCCCCATACAAAATTGACCGGCAAAATATAAGTTCCGCACTTAAGCCTTAATATCTTTTTTCACAGATATAGTGCAGACATGCGGCATATATTAAATTGAAGGTACATGTTTAAGGAAGCTTTATCGCATATTAAGAAGAATTTGTATCAATACGTTTTTTAGAAAATTAATTAATTATAATATGGAGTCTGAATATTCATAATGGAGCTAGTAGTTCCAAAGTGAACTGGCTTGCTGCGCAACAGAATGCTGACTGATATGGAGCGGCCTATGGAAAAGCCCAGAAGCTGCCTGATATTAAAAATGTTTTATTATATTATTAAATAATTATTTGATTTATGTTATTATTGCTTATATTTAAATTATTATTATATGCATAAGCCGTGCAAAAATATACTAAACATATACCTTTTAAGGCCTATTTATCAACATTAAATAAACAAACAAAAATATTATCGTAAAAATAAGTTTTTCAATTTTAGCGCCTTTCTGCATGCGGCCAAATGTATATATCAAATAAGTTGGCATTTTTTTGTATGAAAAAAAAAAGCGTTGCTAACTCTTAGCAAAGATAGTGCGAATATGCACGCTATGTTAAATGATTGCCCTTAACTTAACTAACATAAATCTATTTTTATTTTCAAAAGCTATCCATAGAATTTTGAGAAATCTTAATTTTACTTATTTAAGCATTTTGTGTCGGTCATGCCACTTTTCATCATAACCAAACGAAGGCTACCAGACCTAAGTGCCAAAATGAGTAAAAAGTGAACGAACGCTGCATACAAAAAAACAAGGTGGCAACATAACATAACGGTGAATCAAAAAAAAAACATGGACGTCAACGCGAAAATAAATGGCATATATAATTCAATAAAACAATTGCAGGAGGAAATAAAATATTTGAAAAGATATTTATTTTCGCTGCAACCACTCGGATTGGAACCGGCGGGATATAGAGATCCCTTCCCGCCCAATTCCCATTCCCTCCCTCGTGCAGCAGCTCGTGCGGGAGCTCGTGAAGCACCTTATCAAGCACCTAGTGCACGAGGTGCTGCACATAATGCTGCACATTATCCTGCACATTATGCTGCACGAGGTGCTGCACGAGCTGCTGCACGAGGTGCTGCACGAGCTGCTGCACGAGCTGCTGCACTAGGTGCTCCGTCACAAGTCGAATTGCAGCCGGCAGTAGCTGCCACGTATCATTACCACTATTACCAAACACCATATCCCGAGCCCGAGCATGAGCCCGAGCCCGAGCTGGCACCACCAGCGCAGTCGCAGCCGGAAAATAATATGTGAATGGATGTGGTCGACTTAAAATGAAATGAAGGTAATTATGCAGTTTGGTTACTTTTCCGAAAAGTGGGGGAATTTTTTTTTTTTTCATGAAGCTGTTGATTGCATCATAGTAAGTAATATTCCATGGGGGAGGCTAAAAATTTCCCATAAACTCCATGAGTTATGGGGTTTTGAAATTATCATGAATATTCGTGATTTTGAAGAACGCTAGGGAGAGGGGGGGGGGAATAACACACACACACACACACACACACACACAGAGTGTTTTCAGCGAAGTAAAGGTACGATTTTCGGGCTGATTTTTTTTTTACGAGTTTTTTATCACCTGTGAATGATAGAAAAAGGTTTCTCATGCAGGCGCATGACGTTTTTTTTAATAAAAAAAATTTTTTTGTGTGATCTGCTCCGGAACATAGCTAACAGGTCCCATAGCAGTGGCGTGAGCCACTGCTTTACGGCGTTTGAAAGTTTTTACGGCATTTTAAACTTTCAAAGCAGTGCCAAACGCCACCCATTGCCACTGATTGGCTATGTTCCGGAGCAGATCACACTATCGGGCAAATTTCAAAACCCTATAACTCATGGAGTTTATGGGAAATTTCAGCCTCCCCCCATGGAATATCATTAGCGGCAACCAATCGAAGGTGCCTATAAAAAAAAAAAAAAAATTCCCCCACTTTTCGGAAAAGTAACCAAACTGCATAATTACCGAAATGAATAATGAAACAGTAAGTATTTTATCACTTTATATATATCTTTAGCCAGTGTTTAACCTTTTTTATTTATGTTTTTTGCAGTGATAGCTTTAAGTTTAGTTTAAGCTCTTAATTTTATTTACACTGTGTTCACCTGTGAGGTAAGTATAGTGCACAAAATTGATATATTTGGAAGATGTCAGTCAGCTTCTACTTTTAGATGCCCAACAGTGATACTTATATTCAAACAAAGGAGTCCACTTATAAAGTCAACGCAGTGCAGATCCATTAACCGATTTATGGAAAAGGCTGCAATAAGAAACAAAACAGCGTTTCAATACAGATCGCAAAAAATAAATAATCTCAATATGTCTCGTGCTCGAGTTGGTCATGACCAGATGACCAATACAAATTAAGCACTTACAGAAATTTATTATGCGAGGAAAACAAAAAATTTGATTTCGATAAGGATCCATTTAAGGATGCTTACGATATGATTTCAAATGGGTTTTCTCATTTCATTCAGTTTCTTTCAACGAAACTAGAAGTTTTCTTATGGGACAGAGAACATATAGATATGCTTTTGACCCATATAAAACCGCACACTCTACATATTGATGCTACTGGTAATGTAGTGAAACCAATGAATTTTGTAAAGAAGCGAATACTTTTATATTCATTGGTTGCTCATCTTCCAGAAAACAAAATAGTCTTTCCTGTCGCACATGCAATTCTTTCTAATCATACATCATATGATATAGGAAGATTTTCGTCTGTGTGCGTGAAATGTGCAACTTGTTGCCGAATTTGCAACACGCCAAATCACTGTTTTGTGCCATCAATTGCCATTGCAGCCCACATGCAACTCATGGACGCCAATGCCAGTGCTCTGGAGACTTGGCTGCTGCGATTGCACGTATTTATTGCCTCACTGGAATTATTGGTTAAATAGTTGAGTGTTCGTAGCACAGAAGCAGTAGCAGCAGCAACAACAACAACCGCAAAGCAACAAAATCATCCAGTGCCATTGCGACTATTGCTCGAACTAGTGGCTCCACTGCATCTTAAGAAAACGCACCTTATGTTTAGTAATATGAATTATAAAGAAATTGAAGAATCACTTCAGGAACTGAATGCTTAAACACACACATATTTACTTTTTTACTTTCAATACATAAATTTAATATTAGTAAACTGACTTTGCATTTTACTTAAAACTGGGTTCCAGGGCTTAAAAAAAAGTAATAAAAAAACTCTTTTCCACACCACCATTGAGGTAGAGTTATCAGCGCGTTTTTTTTAGTGTGGTATCCCCAGTAGGCCTAATCCACAACACTATACAATACAACACTATACACTGAACTAAGCTCACAAAGCTTGCAAATAGTATTATCAATTTTTGTTTTATAAAACTTGTTCACACAATTCTCACATATGAAACGATCGCAACTAGAGCATCTATATTCTGATAATGATGTATTCTTAAACGAGCAGTGAAGACATACATCATTTAGAGAATCTCCATATTTGAGAATTTTATCAAACAATTTGCTTCTGTATATGTCAGGTTTCTCTAAGTTTTTAAGTGAAACGTTTGACACATATGATTCTGCAAATTGTAAAATCAAAAAAAATTGTGTGACCAGATATTTGTCAGTCATTAATTCATTGGTGAACAGGCGTAGATACAGATTGTCCGCTGAATCGCGCTGCAGTCCCACCACAAATCTATCCAGCATCGACACGAGAAACTCCTTTGTTTGCATATAAGTATCACTGTTGGGCATCTAAAAGTAGAAGCTGACTGACATCTTCCAAATATATCAATTTTGTGCACTATACTTACCTCACAGGTGAACACAGTGTAAATAAAATTAAGAGCTTAAACTAAACTTAAAGCTATCACTGCAAAAAACATAAATAAAAAAGGTTAAACACTGGCTAAAGATATATATAAAGTGATAAAATACTTACTGTTTCATTATTCATTTCATTTTAAGTCGACCACATCCATTCACATATTATTTTCCGGCTGCGACTGCGCTGGTGGTGCCAGCTCGGGCTCGGGCTCGGGCTCGGGTTCGGGCTCGGGCTCGGGATATGGTGTTTGGTAATAGTGGTAATGATACGTGGCAGCTACTGCCGGCTGCAATTCGACTTGAGATGGAGCAGCTCGTGCAGCAGCTCGTGAAGCACCTCGTGCAGCGCCTCGTGCAGCAGCTCGTGGAGCACCTCGTGCAGCATAATGTGCAGCATAATGTCCAGCATTATGTGCAGCACCTCGTGCACTAGGTGCTTGATAAGGTGCTTCACGAGCTCCCGCACGAGCTGCTGCACGAGGGAGGGAATGGGAATTGGGCGGGAAGGGATCTCTATATCCCGCCGGTTCCAATCCGCGTGGTTGCAGAGAAAATACATGTCTTTTCAGATATTTGATTTCATCCTGCAATTGTTTTATTGAATTAAAAATGCTATTTATTTAAGCGTTCACGTCCATGTTGTTTCGATTCACCGTTATGTTATGTTGCCACCTTGTTTTTTTGTATGCAGCGCCACGAGATGCCACCATGTTTTTTTTGTATGCAGCGTTCGTTCACTTTTTACTCATTTTGGCACTTGGGTCTGGTAGCCTTCGTTGAGTTATGATGAAAAGTGGCATGACCGACACAAAATGCTTAAATATGTAAAATTAAGATTTCTCAAAATTCTAGGGATAGCTTTTGAAAATAAAAATAGATTTATGTGAGTTAAGTTAAGGGCAATCATTTAACATAGCGTGCATATTCGCACTATGTTTGCTAAGAGTTAGCAACGCTTTTTTTTCCATACAAAAAAATGCCAACTTATTTGATATATACATTTGGCCGCAAGCAGAAAGGCGCCAAAATTGAAAATCTTATTTTTACGAAATTATTTTTGTTTGTTTATTTAATGTTGATAAATATGCCTTAAAAGGTATATGTTTAGTATATTTTTGCACGGCTTATGCATATAATTATAATTTAAATATAAACAATAATAACATAAATAAAATAATTATTAAATAAAATAATAAAACATTTTTAATATCAGGCAGCTTCTGGGCTTTGAGCTGCCACAGTTCCATAGGCCGCTCCATACAGTCAGCATTCTGTTGCGCAGCAAGCCAGTTCACTTTGGAACTACTAGCTCCATTATGAGTAATCAGACTCCATATTATAATTAATTAATTTTCTAAAAAACGTATTGATACAAATTCTTCTTACTATGCGATAAAGCTTCCTTAAACATGTACCTTCAATTTAATATATGCCGCATGTCTCCACTATATCTGTGAAAAAAGATATTAAGGCTTAAGTGCGGAACTTACATTTTGCCGGTCAATTTTGTATGGGGCCGGCATCGAGGTTGCTGCACTCTTTCGAAGATTTCTCAAAAACGTATTGAAAACTTTTTTTGACATAGGTATCATTTGAAAGATAAAATGATTGGCTTTCAGTTGGGGCAGGGCAATAAATCGTGAAACAATTGCCACTAATACAATTAAATATGATGTGTATGCATACACGTACACACACATGTAAACGCTGGCCAAAGATAAAAAGAAATATAAAAAATATCAACAAGAATAGCAAAGCATTTAAAGATCTTCACATTAATTTTCTGAATACTCTTTCAGAATTTATATGCATGCGTGAACATCTGCATGGTGATGGCGATGACAACATTCATTGCTAGTGGCATCGACCGAAGAAAGAAAGAGTATAAAGAAAATGCAAAACTGAAATTTGGACAAAGCTAGGCCAGCAAGAGCCCAGCGCGGTGCATGTGTACTTTGTTGTTTTTGTTTTTTTTTCAAGAAGTGAGGCCGGCGATGCACTCATACATATAAACAGAGCTCACACAGACTGTGTGCTGACTCACATACATATACATCACGATCTGATTCAAAGACTCAAGTCTGTGCTGTTGCTTACTATCTCGCGAGCAATATCAGAAATAGAATGACTTGCATTTTGTACAAAGCACATTTTGTCAGCAAGCTTTGAGACAGCAAATGAATTTTCAAGCTTTACAAGTTTTTTTCTGATGAGAGTGCGTTGTACTGTTTGAAGTCTCTATAATATTCTTTGCTTAGTGGTACCATGTATGTGTGTAACCTTGTCAATATATATTTCATATGTGTGTTATGTTAGTATTTATGTTTGTACCTGAGCACATATGTGCAGCCTTGTTTACGTATGTTAATATATTATGTTCATGCCTGAACAGATACGTTTTCAGTGTGATCATAATAATAGGTACACTTCATGTGTTGGTAAGAAAAAAAATTTGAATTTCCATTTTGTATTATTTTTTTAGGTAAATTAGTATTTCCTTACTTAGTATCCAGTGTATCCACCTCTATTTTTGGCCACTACTGCTATTCTTTTTGGCATACTTTTAATAAGATCCTGGCAGGTCTCTACTGGTGTCTCATACCACAGTTTTTGGACACCTTCCCATAATTTTTGTTTATTTGAAAATGAATGCTTCGACAATTTTTTTTTTAAGTCTCCCCACAAGTTTTCAATGGGGCTAAGGTCGGGGGATTGGCTTGGCCACTTCAGAACGTCATCTTTTTGGTCCTTGAAAAATTTAGATAACAGCCTTGATGTTTGTTTTGGATCATTATCTTGCTCCCGGTGCATCCTACCCAGTCTTTGTGGTCCCTTGCAAAAGTTTGCCTCATGGTGATATTTTTTTGCGCATAAGTTAAACTTTGCTGGCAATTCTTCCTGGTAAGTTGACATCTTGTAGTCGTCTTCGGATATTTGGAGCACTAACTGAATTCCCAATTTCGGCTGCAATAGCCTTCGATGACTTAAATGGGTCCTTTCTGCTCAAAGTTACTATGTAGTGGTCAAGAGTTTTTGTTGTTTTTAGTGGCCTTCCACGGGTTTCCTGTGTTGGTTTTCTTTCTAATGCATTTTTAACAAAGTTATGAGACCTGTTTATTAATTTGGCGATGGCTCGTAAAGATTTGCCTTCTTTTTCAGACTAAGAACCAATCGAGCTTCTTCTTTAGTACAATGAGAATTTCGACCAATTTTTTCTAAAAAAAAATATTTATTTAATTCTCGGTATTGACAGGAGCTATACTTAATTGACCTTTAGTTACCAAAAGATCACTGATTACAAAATAATTCACTCGATACTTGTAAGAAACGGAGACTGTACCTATTATTATGATCAGGCGAAATGTGTGGTGGACTCGCAATTAATAGAAAAGCTTTGATATACGGGGCAGCCCGTCATCAACTCTTTGTCACAGTGTGGCCAGACATTGACAACAACAAAAAACCAAAAATTAAAAAGTTGTCAACACTAAAAGTACCAAAAAACCATTTATAATTAAAAAATTCCGGTGTGTACCTATTATGATCAGGTGTGTATATATATAATGGTGGTCATTTTATGTAACTTTTCAGGCATGAAACTACAACAAGTGCATTAACATGCGCATTGTTGTAGTTTATTACAAAGACTATACAATCTATAGACAAGACAACTCGCTCTTGAGTTTTACTCAAAGGAAACATATGCGGCTACGATTGGGATTTTAGATTTTTGCGATTGCGTATTTCATTTGGGCTTTGGTTTGTGTGTTTGTTTTCTCGTCGTTTGTTTTGGCCGTTTCGAAACGCACTTTTTGCTTTCATCTTTGGTCACCCGTCGCTTGCTTAATTTCTGACATCCAGCTTGTGTATAAAAGAGAACAAATCAAAACAAAACAAATAAGTCCTTTGCCTGCTTTATTTCTGAAATCCTGCAGGTGCATAAGGGAAATAGAAAACATATCCATGATAGACAAGTGCGAGACAATAATTATACATTGCCGCTTTTCACTTCTCTTGTTGTTGTCAGTAAACTTGGCATTGCTTAAGTTTGGCAATTTTCGACTTTTGGTAAATCGCCTGGCTGCAGCCAAAAAGTATAGGGTATAACATTATGACCTCCCATGAACTTTGTGCAAATATGAACAAAGCTTCTCATTGAAATATGTTTATCTAAACTTTTGAAATTAAATATTGCGTATTTAATTGTTAAAAAACATTAAATATGACTTTAAATACTTATACTAAAACCAACCAATTTTCTATGCAATAAATGTATTATTATATAATAAATAATATAAATGTAATATTATATAAAATAACAAATTGTATTTTTATATAATAAATAATTATAATATATAAATAAATATTCATTGCATAAAAACAACATTTTATTATTTCATATGCCATTATAAATTATTGGTACAAAGGGTATTTTTACTTCTATCACTTTAAAGTTGTTCTGTGAGCAGCAAGCAAGCGATTTTCTGTGCTGTGCTGCTGCCTAGGCTTATGCCCATACAGTCAACTGCAACCAAAATGGGGATATTGGTTTGTTTACAAGTATGTAACACCCTGAATTAAATGTCGCCGACCCCAACAACTATATATATTCTTGATCAGCATCATCAGATGAGTCAATTTGACCATGCCTGTTTTTCATATTCGAGTTTTCTAACCTTTGACCATTCTTATTGCATTGCAATTTGAATGGAGAACATTTCTGTAACTATGCGACTGAAGTACCGTTATAAAGCTTTGGGCTTTTTTATGTGATTCTTGCACATTGCGAAGTAGGTCATTCGTAATTCTAAAGCGAAGTGATTTAAACGTGTGTGAAAATGAGACAGTGCATAGTTAAAGGATGTATTGGCGAGGAAAATGTCAAATTTTTCCGCTTTCCCGACAGGGAAATTCCCTTTTGCGACCATCGACTCTAGTACATTCATATGTGCTAGACATTTCGATGAATCGTGTTTTGGCTCTAACAAGCTCAAACAAGGGTCTGTCCCAACCGAGCATTTAGGTAAGTTATTATTCATATTCCAATTGGATTATTGCCGATAATGTCAAAATATATTATAAGTAGTTTGTCGGTTTGCGCAACGTATAAATGTTAAAGCTTGTTGCTAGATGCTTTCTCAAATTGCAAAAAAAATGACAATATGTCTGATATTTTCTGTTGTAAAACTTTACAAAATTATTTGCATATGTGTACTCCTCCAATTCTTTTATTAATAACATCGAAATTTATTTAATTTATATTAAATGTTTTCGCATGACCACAGTGTGTTTAAATTTGTTGTTTTTACGGCGACACTCTAACCTTCTGCAGCTTTAAAATTATTCTTATTAGAACGAAATTTTGTTCTACCCATTTGATGCTGATATTCAAGGCGTTATGGGGCTTTATGAATTTCATTATGCTAACATTTCAAACTGATTTTTCACTGTGTAAACATTTTAAGAGTAACTTTAGAGCAACTATCGAGAATTATAGAGTTTTTTTTTTCAAAACAAATCCATTTTGCAGTTGCAAAAAGCTAGATGTTACGCAAATCGAGCGTTGTGTAGACCGAGACGCTACTGTTTTATAGGCTTGCTCTATATTAATTAATAAATAAACATTTTAATATAGGCCATGATGGTGAAATCGAACATTTCCCAACATTTTGCGACGCTCAACCTAGCTCGTTGAAGCATATTCGCAAATGTTGCATAGAAATGTGCACTACAACTTCTCCTCCCGGTACTTTGTACTTATTTTCGTCAGATGCCAATTAATAAAAAATAAGGGGCTCTAAAAGTATTGCGTATTTGCGGTAAGCATTTCGATGCACAAGATATTGGCGGACGAGCCTTAAAGAAAACCGCTTTCCCCAAACATTTTCTTGGCAATCCAAGTGATGTTTTACAAGTTGTTGATAATGCATTTATTGACAACGGGAACATTGAAAATGAAAACTGCTCCAACTGCCTGAAGTTTGCCCGGACTTCGGAATACTACAGATCCCAGTGGCTGAAAGCACAAAAGCAGTTAGACGAAATGAGTACAAAGTACAATAATTTAAAGCAAGACCACGAAAAATACATGAAGTCGTGTAAACAGCAACTGAGTTTGTGGAAAACCAGGGTGGAGCGCGACCCCACTTCACACTGAGGATAGGGCTAAAATGTTCGCTAGTATAATCACGAGTGTAGCGCGGACGATATACTCAGATGAACAGAAAAATTTGCTCGAAAACATTAACTATGTTTCGAGTAAAGCTTACAACTTCATGCGAAATGTTCTTCAGTTGAGCCTGCCATCACCACGCACGCTACACCGATGGAGCCCCATTAAGCGGCAAGAGACTGGTTTGAACGCTACTATTGTATCCAATTTAAGAAGAGCAGTGTCGGTTATGTCCGAGCGCAACAAAAACTGCATTCTTCTGTTCGACGAGGTGATGGGTCGTAAAGAATTGGAATACAACTCGAGCGTTGACCAAATTGATGGTTTTGCGGATCTTGGTCACGGGCAGCGCTCGAGAAATGTGGCACAAAAGTTTATGTTTTTCATGGTGAGAGGCATTTTCGAACCATGGAAATATGTCATAAGCTTTTATTTTTCCCAAGTAGCGTTAAGTGGAAGTTTACTTAAGGATATCGTCCTGAAAAATTTGCTGTGATTAACTGATTGTGGTCTAAAAGTAAAAGCAATAGTCTCAGACCAAGGCAGCAATAACGTGGCTTGTTTTAAAATCTTAAAATAAGGGCACAATACAAAGTATTTAATTTTAATGGGACCAAAATTTACATTTTGTATGACTATGTGCATCTTTTTAAAAGCATCAGGAACGCCCTCTTGCCTACAAATATCAACACGCCGTTTGGTATTGCAAGTTGGGAGGTGCTACGGGAGTTTCACACGATAGACAAGGAGAGCACAGTACGACTAGCCCCAAAACTAACAGACGCGCATCTTACTCCAGCCCTGTTTCAGAAAATGAGAGTGAGCATGGCCATGCAGGTTTTCAGCAATACCGTTGCGCAAGGTATTGCCAAATGCTTTGAGTTAAAGCAGTTCAAAAACCCTGCGAACATGGCATGCGCTGAGGCAACGAAGAAATTTATATCGACTATCGAACATGTGGTTCGGTATATGTAACGGGTATACATTAGAGACTGGTAATCCCGATAAGAGGCCAATTACAAGGACAAAAGGGCAAATTGAAAAACTGGCTGGCTTCGCCGACTTTGTTGCCAAATTGGAAACAGTACGGGCATCTCGTTTCCAATGTTTTGGGGGTCTAGTCTCCACTCTGCGAGGGATGATAAGTCTGTGCCAGGAACTCCTTGAAGACAGCGAAACACAGTTTGTGATGCTTGGACGGTTCAACCAAGACCCGTTGGAAAACTATTTTGCAACTTTAAGATCGAAGCTGGGTAATAACACAAATCCGTCTGCAAGAGAAATTCATAACTTGACGGCAAGGATTGCGTCAATGAAAATTCTAACGCAGCAGTATATTACGAATAAAAATTGTGAAGATGATTCAGACCTTAATCTAGATTGGGATTCTAACGCAGCAGTATATTACGAATAAAAATTGTGAAAATGATTTAGACCTTAGTCTAGATTGGGATTATGCGCCCAGTGGCGAAAATTGTTGTGAGAAAGAAATTTGTGATAATTTACTGCAACCATCTTTTGATGCCCAACAGGATACTGACCATAAGGAGAGTCCAACTGCGGCGGCAGCAGCTAGGTACTTCGTGGGAAACGGGCTACGGTCGCAGCTGCAACGGAAGATTGTCTGCGCTAAATGCGATAGTATTTTGACAAAATACGAGATCTTAAGTCAAAGGTCGGAGCAGTTCATAAAATTGAAGAATTATAAGGAGACCCAACTGTGTTTACAAAATCCGTCCGATGTATTTTTTGAAGTTGGCCAGAGTCACTTCAGAATATTTGCACAATGCTTTGACAAAAATCCCCATATAAAAGACCTCAAACAAAGCATTGTCAAGGAATGTATACGACAGACAAATATAAAGTATCCCCAGTGGTTTGAGGCAAAGGAGCCCTGCACTCTGCACAATATTATGATGCTGGAGCATTAATTTGCGTGCTAATTCGGAAGTCGACCAAATGGCTTCTTGAAGAGATCGTTAGCTAGTCAGCTAAACGATTTAGCGAAAATAGACACGAGCCGCATATGAAAAAAACGCAATACTCAATATTTAATTTATATATAAATTAAATATATGATGGTGAATATACCTCAAGGGGAAACCAGCCGATAAATGGTTAATGCGCCAAAAGCAGTACCTCTGTGGTGGTGTGGAAATTTGCTTATAGTAAATTAAAATATAATAAATAAATATTTTTTTTTTTTTTTTTTTTTTTATCTGTCTTTTAACTGTATTTAAAATCTGTCTTACTTAGACAATTATTAAGTTTTTTGTTGGGGTGTTTGACTTTAGTGTTTCATGTATCTGGTGTTGGTATTATATTATGTTCGAGACAGGTCAAGCGGATGGTTTCTTTTTAGTCTTCTCGTGTTTGTGCTATAAATAAATATGATTTATTGAAATGACTTGTTTTGTATTTGACAATATTTTTATTTTTTTTACTTGCAAATTTTATTTTTTTCAGCAAATTTAGCGGCTTAGAGTTGGAAAACATTTGAACAAAGACACGTCAGCTTCGATGAATATACATACACTTAGTGCCCATTTACACGCTGAAGTTTTTTGGAGAATTTTCTCATGTTTGTAGGCAAGGGGAGAAAATTCACCAAAAAACTTCAGCGTGTAAATGGGCACTTATTTAAAAAAAAAAAAGAAGAAAAAAAAAATAGCAACGACAAAATATGCTTGAGTGGGGGTTCGAACTCAGCACTGTCATGTTTTGCAGGGAAGCGTCACTTCAACTGCACCATGGCTCCTCATGCAGATATGTGAAGTTTACATACTGATAATGTATGTAAAGTGTTGTCCTTAAACACGCAAGCTATCTCAATTAAGTACATTAATGTTGAAAAAAAGTCTAAAATGAATATAAATACATATATTTATGAATAATTTATTTAATATTCATTAAACTTTATATAAAATACTACAAAAAAATAAATAAATTTATTAAAAGCAATATTGTTTACTTTCAACACTAAACAAATTTTAAATTTGACAACAAAATCCCAGTTTTCTATTTTCAATTTATTGAACTCATTATAAAAAATGAGATAATTGAAAAACCGGTGTACCGATTTGGGTCGAACTTCACACAAACCATCTACTAAATAGTCCGAACAATGCCTAAAAATTTGGTTTCAATAGGTGAGCTCGTTCTTGCGCTACAATGTTACAACGAAAACTGTTACTTATTTTTATATATATAGATTTAAATATTGGCGCATTTTGATTGCCGCCATATAAGCATATTAGCAGAGCTGCCACCTTTTCTTATACAAAATAACAAATTCGTTGCTAGCTTCTAGCAATTTCCTCAGCTGATCGCCTCCGTTGCACGGTATATACAAAAATTTCTAATTTTTTTTCCTTCATGTTGGTATAATATTTATGCATATTAAGCAGCCAGTTTTTAAGAAAACTGCATCTTTCCATTTTCAGTATTTTGTGTGGAGTTAACGAAGGCTACCACACTCTTTTCTTTTTTTTTTTTTTTAAACGGGTGGCAGCTTTTTTTGTTAAAAACAAGGTGGCAGCTTACTGATTTTTACCGTTTCTTTATATTTTAGAAAAAAATAGCAATGGCGCCGGTAACAATTACATTTTAAATATATATATAATATATATACATATAACACATATATATACTAGTAAGTGCCCCGCTTGCTTCGCTGCGCCAATAGTTTTTACAAAATTTTGGCAATATATATAAAATAAATAAATTAGTTAATGTTTAACAACATATGTATTAGCAAATTATTTAATATTCTCTTTTTCACGTCACCATTGAGGTTGAGAATCAGACGCGTCATTTTACTTTGATACCAAAGGTATCTTATTATATTGGGTTTATGCAATGTCCGTCATGGTGTCTGTCCATCCGTCCGCCCGCCCGTCCGTTTGAACGCAACTTTTTTCAACACCCTTAAAGCTAGAGCCTTGCAACTTTGCAAATATCTTGGTACATACCTTCGACAGACAAAGTGTTAAATTTGGCTCTACGACCTCAGGGGCCTAGGAAATCGATAATAAATCGATACCCCTCGATGTGCAAATCGATGAAACACATACATATATATATGGCATAGCGACATAATCTCGCCGCCACAATCTCGCCGCCATAATCTCGCCGCCACAATCTCGCCGTTTTCAAAACGACATAATATCGCGCGGGACTATGTCGTTTTGAAACGACATAAGATCGCCGAGAAGAAAACGACATAAGATCGCTGAGAAGAAAACGACTTAAGATCGCCGACGGCGAGTTTAAAATGCCGTAAAAACTTTCAAACGCCGTAAAAGCAGTGGCTAACGCCACTGCTAAGGCACTGTTTGCTATGTTCCGGAGCAGATCACGCTATCTCGCCGTTTTGAAACGACATAATATCGCGCGAGACAATGTCGTTTTAAAACGACATAATATCGCGCGAGACTATGTCGTTTTGAAACGACATAAGATCGCCGAGAAGAAAACGACATAAGCTCGCCGAGAAAAAAACGACATAAGATCGCCGAAAAATTGTACTGGCGAGATTATGGCGGCGAGATTATGTCGTTACCCCATATATATCACATTTTGTCAGCTAGTCATGAAAATTGGGGGCAAGATAGCCGATGACATTCCTAAAAACTGCATCGAAAGTTTTGATGCCACGCCCACCTCTTCCGTCCCCAGCCCCCCTTCAGTTATAATCGAAAATGACTGTATTTCCCACAGTTTTAACGCTATACTCACAAAATGTAATTGGAAGGTAGATGCTGAAGTCTTACAAAGATATGCATCAAAACTTTGAATGCCACGCCCCCACTGATACCGCCCACCTTCTAAAATCTGAAAACTCTATATCTTTTGCAGTTTTTGGGCTAGAGTCACCAAATTTGGTAGAAACATTGTTAGTGACATTCGTAACCGATCTACATCAATGTTTTATATGCCACGCCCACCTTTTCCACCCACCTTGTAAAATCTGAAATTTCTATTTCTTTCCCAGTTTTTGCGCTAGAGTCACCAAACTTGGAAACATTGTTAGTGACATCCGTAACAAATGTGCAATATTGGATGCCACGCCCACTTATGCAGATTAAATTTTCTTAAGTATCTATTTGTTAGTGCGTGTGTTTTTGCACTGTATATACATATATTTGCACTTGCATTTTTTGTTATACTATATATGTATTTACAAAAGAATGTTAAAGTGGAATGGGTCATGGGTTTTGTTTTTGTAAACTCGGTCGCGTTCAAACACACAGCTTGTGCGACAATGAGGCGCCAGAGTGGTAGAATGAGGTTAAGTGATAAATGCAGGACATTGATTTGTATGGGAGGTACTCGAAGGAGTGGTCCAAATTAAAAATCCTTTCTTAGTGCTCACTTTCAACCTGAATGGAATATTATGTAAAAATTTCAGCCTTCTAGCTCTTATCGTTTAGGCTGTGGGTCTCTCAACAATCATTCAGTCAGGACAAACTATTTTATATACATAGATAATATATATATATATATACATTAACATTATGTATATATATTATAATAACACATTAATAACAAAATTTTTTTCCGTTTCAGAGAATTCGAATCGCTGGAAAGCACTATGGGTAATTTGACCACTTTTTGTGGCCAAAACCCATGTTTTCAAAGTTCATAAAAATCCAATTTGAATATCGCATCTGATTAACAGAAGACCAATCTACAATGTGACGTTTCAGAAATTCCGCTAGAGGGCTTTTCCGCGGAGTTAACAGCTGTTAAACTAGCAGTTTCAAACGCTGTTGTCGCGCGAAGAAAATGTTAAGTTTTGTTAGCCCTCGCAAAAAGCAAATATATTAATTTCTGCAGCGTTTTAAGAAAATTTTTGATATGAATCAAAAGAAGTGTGGTTTGTACTATCTTTTTGTACTTTATACTTTGTAGAAATCGGTCGTGATGTCCCCATAGTTCTGTGTTAAAGTAAGCTATCTAATTTGTAAAAAATTACTTAGCAACCAATTTTTAAGTAGACTTATAAAGTGAGTCGATCCGAGTCGATCGTTGAAATCTTTTGCAACTTGAAGAGTATTGAATTCTCTTTCAAATGAATGTTGTCTCAATATCCACATTTACCCACAAATTGAGATATTTCCATTTTTAGGACATAACCTCAAATTTCCCAATTGTGATTTGTTTGCTACGTGGAGAGCCGTGGCTGCAAAAGACGCAAAAGAGGATGCAGTCTTGAATTGCATCAAAGCGGCAATTTCTGGTTCTGATTACGTGAAATTTGAAGAGAACTTAGTGACTGCAAGTAAAAAGTTTTGCTACGAGACCACTAGAATATGGAGAGAGTGTCGTTCAAACTTGGCGATGTTTAAAAGGAAGCATAGTAGCTTTCTCAGTTCAAATACACTCGTACGTGTTGAAAAATTCTTAAATCCAGTGGGTCGACCACCTTTAAGTTTTTCGACAAGAGGGATAAGATCACGCAGGAGGCAAGCTGCAGATCTTGCAATATCTAAAGGTGGCAACGTGGCCTTATTAATACAAGCAGCAGGTATGGCTGCGCGAAAAAGGGAAAGGCAGATTTAGCTTTCGTTTTGAAATTGCTGGCAAATTCTCCAGAAAAGGCGACATCAATGCGAAAGGCACTAACTCAACCTGTTGTTAGGCCGAAAAGAGTGGCAAAACATGACGCCCTCGCTCTCCTGCTAGATCAGGGCTTAACAAAACAGCAATATAACGCAGTGAGAGATCATGCAAAACAAAACCATTGTGATATATACCCTTTATATAATGAGGTAAAGGAAGAAAAGAAAAAGTGCCGACCTGAAGATTTGATTGTTACGGAGACGAAAGCAGAAGTGTCCCTACAAGGTCTCCTTGTACACACTGCCTCTCGGCTTGTTCGCCTTCAAGATGAGGTTATTTCAAACGTTTTGCAGGAACAACAAACAGAGTTTCTTAGTGCTGAATTGTTATTGAGTTATGGCTTTGATGGGAGCAGTGGTCAATCCAACTACAAGCAAGGGTACGTTGAAGGACAACCGTTGGATTTGGATTCAAATTTGTTTGCAACTACAGTGACTCCACTTAGACTGGTTGATTCGTCTGGCAACATATTGTGGAACAACAGAACGCCGCAATCAATTAGGTTTTGTCGCCCACTTAAGTTGCAGTTTACAAAAGAAACCACAGAGGGTATAATAAAGGAAAATTGTGACATAAATAAACAGATAGCAAACTTGCAATCATGCAAAATAGCTTTATCTAATGATAAAATGGTTTATGTACGGTTTAGCATATATTTAACCGTCATTGACGGTAAGGTGCTGAATGCACTGACTGGAACTAAGTCAACCCAGTCATGTCCGATTTGTGGAGCGAGTCCAATGGACTTTATAAACAACAAAAATTTTAAATGCGAAAAATTTTTACCAATTCTTACAAATTTAAAGCACGGTCTAAGCCCATTGCATTGCTAGATTCGCTTTTTTGAATTTGTTTTACATGCTGGCTATAAGTGCAGTGTTAAAAAGTGGCGTATTCAGAATGAGAATGACAAGGTACTGGTGTTAGAACAGAAAAAACGGATTCAGGATTTATTTTGGCAAACGCTATCTTTAAGAGTTGATCGACCAAAAGCTGGTGGGTTTGGCAGCACCAACGATGGCAATACAGCACGTCGCGCGTTCAACGAGCCTAAGCTGTTTGCAACTATAAGTGGTATTGACCAGGAGCTTATAGAAAACTTGAGAATAATTTTAATATGCCTGTCGTGCCAATTGCCAATAAATGTTTCAAAATTTCAAATGTTCTGCTTTAAAACTGCAGAAATTATAATAGATAAGTATCCCTGGCTTCCAATGACTGCAACAGTCCATAAAATTTTAATTCACTCCAGTGATATTATTGAAAACACTGTTCTACCAGTTGGATACTTTGGAGAGGAAGGGGCCGAATCTCGGAACAAATATTATAAATCGGACCGATTGCACCATGCAAGAAAATGCAGCAGAATTGACAATTTTAAAGATGTATTCGAAAGAGGATTGGACACATCCGATCCCATAATTTCATCAATAAGCCTGGATAGGCGTATTAAATTACAAAAAAGAGAATGCCTTCCTCCTGAGGTCTTAGAGATGCTTACATGCGAATTAAATTCTGAGGAAAACATTTTAAGTCCATATAATTTTGATAATGAAGAATATTTTCAGTTCAGCAATTTTGAACTTGACAACAATGATGATGATCAATAGGTGTGTCCCATAACGTTTTTATATATCAATCTTTTATTTATTTATATATATTTATTTATTTACAGATCCTTTGGCTTTCATTATTGTATCATGAACTACTTTGTTATGCTAAATTTTATAAAATAAAATGTTAAAAAACTAAAAGACTTACTTTTTAGAAAGTTTATTCCACATATACTGCAAAAAACAAGAGTTTTTGTACTAAAAATAGCATTTCTACTGATTGTTCCTATGGGGACTATAGGATATAGTTGTCCGAAGTTGATGATTTTTTAAAACGATGTTAGTATTATAATAACAATCTTAACTGCCGAGTTTGGTCCTTATACGTTGAAAAACAAAAAATTATCGAAAACTATCTCATCAAATAGGGGCGGTGACACGCCCTTTTTATAAAAATCATATTCTTTTGTCTTTTAAAAATCCATTGCAAAAAACCGCATCAAAATATCTTGATCCGTTCATGAGTTATTAATTTTGGCCAAAAAAAGTGGTCAAATTACCCATAGTGGAAAGGGACATTAAAAATTTGACTTACAAAGTTAGTCAAATACATAAGGAAATAAAAAAAAAATTTAAAAATTTTGAAAGAAAAAAAATTAGAAATCAGCAGCAGTTTGACTGCTCTGGCTGTTGGCAAGCTCCTACGACCAAAGAAGCAGCCGGGCCAGCTGCGAATATTTAGGCCTTTATTTAAAAAAAAAAAAAAAAAAAAAAAAAGAAATGTACTTAAAATGTTAAGTGTTTTTCTTTTTTTTGCAATAGGTGAAACCTGAAGAGGCCGAACATCAACTGCAGCGCCTAAGAGGAAGGCACCTAAGAGGAAGGCGCCTAAGAGGAAGGCGACTAAAAGAAAGGCACTTAAGAGGAAGGCGACTAAAAGAAAGGCACCTAAGAGGAAGGCACCTAACAGAAAGGCGGAAGGATGGAAGCGTTCCGGTCAAACTGCAGAAGAATCCAACAACAACTCGACTGCTGATCAAGTACTCTCTACCGCTTCAGCACAAACTCTTCGTGATGATGCTCCTTAGGCGAAGCGTGCCCGTATTGAAGAGTCGTTAATGAGAGTGGTGCCAATGGTGGTTCCAGATCTAGGGCCGGAGGTGGTGTCAGGGTTGGTGCCAAAAGGTTATGCCGGAGGTGGTACCAGAGGTTGTACCTAGGCACCTAATAACGTCTTACTGGAAGTTATGGATACCCACAATCGACAAATTATTTGAGTAGTGCACGTTCCGTATAATACACAAACAAATGAGCCCGTTCTCAGTAATATTTAATACACACAAACAATTTAAATGAATTCAATCATCTTTAAATTATATTCATCTAACGATATTCAACGTATACTCATTAATAAATAATGTTTTCAATTCAGTTAGAGAACTACAGGTAGACATGGTAGGTAGACGTGACGTTTTCCTTTTTTTTTTAATATATATATATGAGTATACCAATCTAAATATGGCAACACGATGCAGAAATAAACAAAAAACAGAAGTAGCTGAATGTTGCTAGGGTAAATTGTTGCTACTCTTAACAGAGGCGCGCTGGTTTTCAATCGTCTGGTTTTCGATCAACTCTACAGCTTTTTAACATGACCGCAGAATCCTGGAGATGACCAACTTGATTAATAATGATAAAATATACAAAAAAAGAGTAAGCATTTTATCACTTTATATATATCTTTAGCCAGTGCTTAACATTTTGTATGTTTTTTGCAGTGATAATTTTAAGTTTAGTTTAAGTTTAACGTTAAAAATATATATGTATATATATTCATCATGCAACCGTATTGTTTCGTGGGTCATATGATGGCTTTGTAAATGTTCATAAAGAAACGTATTCTTTTATATTCATTGGTTGCTCATGTTCCAGACAACAAAATAGTCTTCCCCGTCGCACATTCAATTCTTTCTAATCATACATCATATGATATAGGCAGATTTTTATATGATCTGCAAGAGTTTTGCAAAAAAACATAAGCTTAAATGGCCTCTCTGCAAAAGAATTAATACAGATGTTAGTTTTACAATAATTGGGGCCATTTTAAAAGAGTGCAACAACATTTATTGCGACATATAACGAAATTTGTTATAATTTCGTATATAATGTTAGTTGTAAATTGCCTAAAGTCTGTGTTCAATTTTGTTCAAGCCATTACTGCAAAATAATGTGTCGTAACCAGGTCCGTATCCAGAAATTTGTTTCGGGGGGGGCTTAAGGACAGAAATCAATAAAAAATGTGGACTTATTCGAATAAATTCAGAAAAAGGCAAATCACACATCAATCTTTAATCAGTACGTGACGTTTGATCTTTTATTATTTATTGTGCAAGAAAAAGATACAGTACAAAGTATAAGGTTACAATTAACAGTTACTATAATGTTCAAAAAAAGTTGAAGCATTATTTATGTTTCACATAAAATATCTGTAAATAGCAAAATGTGAATCAGTATGTATTTTCCTTCAGAACATACACCTTAAATGAGTAACTTCCTTGATTTTTTCTTCGCCAAACGGTCGAGAACTTCCTCCGGATCAACAACAGTATCCCAGTGAATTGACATCATCGCGAGTGCACTTAGTCTGTCGTGGCCCATCACAATACGAGGTAGAGTTTTTATCCTCTTCATTGTTGAAAACGTTCTTTCGACGCTAGCCGTTGTGACTGGAAGAGTAGCCATGACCTTGAGAAGAAGATTCATCCCGCGAAAAAATGTTCCATCACAACACTCCAACAGTCTCAAAATTTCGGTTGATGGGTCAATTGATGAAATTTTGGCACACCATAACTTGTACTCAGCTTGAACTGCGGACAATGGCATTTCGTCTTGAAAGTATGGACCTAATTCTTCCAGTTCATCAATTTTTTTCTCGCAAGCATATCCTGGCAGTAGCAGTTCGAAACTGGATAAAATATCTTCGTTCGTATTTTAAAAATCTCGAAGATATTTTGCGCTTAGCACCGTGCGAAGCTAAGGAGCTATAGGCTGAGGCCAAACAAAGATGATACTTGGTGCGAAGAGTGGGGGACGCGTGTCACATGGGATTTGTTGAGAGTGGGGGGTTACGTCTCTGCTTAGTTTCAGTCTACTGATCTATACGTTCCTGTTTGGTCAGGTTTCTTCTACTAAAACTTTTTGATGAAAAATCTTAAAAAGAAAAAATTTTTGAATTCAAAGATTTCGGGGGGCCCGGGCCCCTCCCTGGATACGTGCCTGGTCGTAACATAGACGAAGTGGTTGGCTTAAACAATATTGAGCTCCGGACCTTTTTAAGAAATGCTTTGGGTTGTGCTTACTCATTAAATTACGCTGGAGATTTGGAAGAATGGCTTAAATATATAGCAATTATACTTCTTTCCCCCAAAATTGATAAAAATGTGGATGATGCTGTTTATTTATTCTTTAAATATTCTGAGCAGTCATCCACACCAAATTTAATGGATGGTGAAAAATTTTCAGAGACTAACAATGACGAATATATTTTTCAAGATTGAACATTGAAGTCTATTGCTGAAAAAAGTCCATTTAGAGTAAAATTTAACAAAATATACACAGAAGTGCAGCAACTTGTATCACAAAATTCAAGCACCTTTTGTAAATTAAACTCTTATTGGTGTCCAGAAATGCTGGAGTTAATTATAAATAAATATATTGTGTACGCGCCGTTTTGTACCAATATTATTGGTTCTTTTATTGATGATTCGAATATAAGGCCAAGTAATGCTCCAGTGGAAGATTTATGTTAGTTAAGTTAAGGGCAATCATTTGACATAGCGTGCATATTCGCACTATGTTTGCTAAAGATAGGTACACACGATGCAAGCAATTTGCAGCAAGTTGAAAATAATTTGCAGCAAAAGTTTGCACAAATGTTTACACCTATGCAAGTTTCTTACTTCAATCAATTTTTGTTTTGCACGCAAAATTTTGCATGGCTATTTCGTGCAATATATTGCGTTAATGTCTACACATGTTTTCAATTTTTGTTTGCAGTGCTTGTAAGTGACACTTATTTGAAAGTTCTGGTGTTTTGTGAAAGTCAAGGAATAACGACGTGTTTTTATTAAAAACTTTTTAACCGACTTTAAAAAAGAAGGAGGTTATCTGTATTTTTTTTTGGCGTTGTTACCTCAGAGCTTGCGACTGGGTGAACCGATTTTGATGATTCTTTTTGTATTTAAAAACTGGTGCTTCCAGTGTGGTCCCCTTTTTTTTGATCCAGTTCTGGCAATGGCTTCATTAAGAAAACCGCATATCTCTTAAATTTGCATACTTATTCATACGTATTTTGAGCTAGAGTCGCCAGATTAGTTGAAAAATTAGGTGTTGACGTCCCCTTAAGATCTGCATCAAAAATTTGGATGCCACACCCACCTCTGCCGCCCACCTTTAAAAATCGAGAATTTTGTAATATTTTACAGTTTTTGAGCTAGTCACAAAATTTGGTAGGAAGACAGTTGACGACATCTTCCCAGATTTGTTGGGAAGCTAGTTGAGTTAGGCGTTTCTGCCTTCCTTTGTTTGTTTCACATAAACAACGCTATCTCATCTGAACAGCACGTTTAGTAGGTCTACCCATATTCAGAAAACTTATTAAATATACCTTTAAAATCACTAAAAATTAATAAGAAATAAACAACAATTTTAACAAAAAAAAAACCAACTTAAAAATAACTAAAATGCTCTAAAAAGTAAAAAATAATTGAGTTTTCTTGTACAAGTAGTAAGAACTATTGTTATTTTTGGAGTCGGTGTCAGCTAAGGTAGGTTGAAGGGTGGTCCATATTGAATGTATTAATATATAGCCATTCTGTTGTAAGGGAAAATCCGTTGAATAAATGACTGAGATTAGAACTTTAAATGCGTTTTTCTCGAAACTACGTTTCTACTGAACCGTGAGGAATGGGTTTTAAACAATGCAGAATTAATCAATTTCTGCGATATCGGAGGTCAGCCAAGCAAAAACCAATCGTTTTCTCGCGATCCCACATGTTGCTTTGTTTGCTGCAATATTGCGACTACAAGGAAAAAATGTGCCGTTATTCGCGCGATTTTTGTTCAAAAAATGTTTACCCCTGCGACATTAGCATAATAACGTCATATGCTACTGTAGACAATAACAACAACTATTTTGCGTACTTCGTTTTACATTTCAAACATTTTTTCTCGATAACTCGATAACAAATCGATGAATTGCATTAAGTATTTTCGTTTTTTCCCAAAATACATTTAACTTCACAAAAAAATTAATTTTTCACTATTTTTTTTAAATTTAGATAAACTATATCTCGATAACCAAGCGAGTTATCGATACATTTTATTTAAGTTTTTCGTCTTATTTTGTTGTGTTCAACCAAAATCAATTTTCAGATCTTGGCGCCGGAGAAACCGTAGAGTCCTCTGTTAAAAGATTACAGTCTTGCCATTTCTTAAATATCTCAGCTTAGGGGCATCGGCCCCGGAAACAGCTTTTGTACGAAAAAGGCCTAAACTTCACCTTTCTTATGAAGTAAGATGTAGAAAATCCTTTTAGTACGTTTTTGAGATATTATGGAAAGAGTGAAGCTACCTAAAAGACAGCCCCATACAAAATGACAACCAAAATACATGCTTAGTTTTCAAGTCCAAATATCTTTTCTTAGAACGATCGGCCTCAAAGACGGTATATACAAATTAAAGGTACAAGTGTGGGGATGCTATTGCAATCTAATTTAGAGAATTCTATTAGTACGTTTTCGAGAAAATTAATTAATTGTATGTGAACATAAAAAAGTTCACGAAAAAGGCATTGCGAACTAGAAGTTCCAAAATTAACTTAAGTACTACGTAACAAAAAGCTGGATGATATAGAGCTGCATTTGAAAATATCGGAAGAGCAGTTTGCGTTCTTTTGACTTTTTATGAATGAAAATAAACAAATTTGTATAAAACAAGTGCATTTTTGTCATTATTTTAACAATTAAAAACTAATAAAAAAAAAAATAAAAATCAAAATAGCATTATATAATTTGGCGCATTGCCGCCATTTAAAATAATGCAAGAAAACATGAACAATGTGGCCCTTTTTTGCAAAATCTAAAATCGTTGCTGGCTTTTTTCATAATTTTAAAGGCATCAGCATTAGATACCATGTATGAGGAAATATAGTCCTCGATTTGTCCATCATTTTGCTACATTAATCATGAAATCCTATTCGTACGTTTTTGAGAAATTCGCGTTTTAGTGTTTTTCTCATAATGTAAAATAGTGTGGAGCACTTATCAAAGTGGCAAGCCTGTTTCTGTTCATAAACAACAAAATGCTGCCTTACTATGTAATTCATCGTCGACTTTTTTCACCCTTTTATGAATGAAAATAAACAAATTTGTATAAAACAAGTGCATTTTTGTCTTTATTTTAACAATCAACAACAAATAAAAATAATATTATTCACTAAATTGTTTTGTTTTAGTCATGCCACTTTTCATCAAAAGTGAACGAAGGCTACCAGACACAATATGCAGCCTAACTACATATGTTAATGGAAAATAAACAATGTGGCAACTTTGCACATAACGATGATTTACTGTAATTTTTTGCTGTAAATTCCATTCTATTCGGAAATTAAATCAACAGTGTGATAATTTTATATGCAAATTGTTAAAGTTGAATTTAAAAATAAATCTAAGATGTTTCGTTTGTTGGCAGGCAGGTGAGGCTTCCAAATATATGCTGCTGACTTTGCTTGCGTGTTTGTGTGTGTTTAAAAACCGAAAAAAGAAATGTATTGGTATTGTGGCAATGTCTGCCTGTAAGAGCGCCTTGTTTTCGGTGTCTACAAGGTGTTGAGGCTTAAGAGTGGCATTAAAAGTTCTTTGGAAAAACATTGACTAAAGGCCTGTATCCAGTACAGCAAAAAATTCCTGGCAGGAATTTGTGATATATTTTGGAAGCGTGGGCAGTGTGTCCCCATAATAATTTGCATAATATCTTAGGTCACACTGAGGCATTAAATATAAAAAAGTAAACAAAGCGATAGTGGAAATGCTTATTCCGTTGTTAGCATCATATATTGTTGCATCGGAACCGTCACAAGTCTCCCATGACTGTCTCACCGTACTGAAATCAAAACGTTTTCGGTCTGTGAGACTTCAGATGCATGGGCGCGACTGGACACATTTAATAAGCAAAAGCTTCTCTTCATGGCTAAAATTTTCCACCCGATTTTTCGATTTTTTACCATTTTTATTTTTTATGAAGTGTTTGTTGTTGCCCTCGGCACAAAAATATATATGATTTGGTATTTCCTGAGCCGAGCGCCAGTGTGTACATATTTATTTAATCGCTACTATCGATAAGAAGTTTAGTATTTTTGCTACGTTACTGGATACCTAGAAAACACGCAGGCAAAAAAAAACCATTCCCGCTACGACGATTTTGTATGGGAAATTTTTTTTTTGCTGTACTGGATACCCACCTATAATCACGAAATTGGTGGGAGGCTAGATGCTGAAATCTTACAAAGATATGCACCAAAACTTTGGATGCCATGCTTCCACTTATACCGCCCACCACGTAAAATCTAAAATCTTTATATCTTTTTCAGTTTTTCGCTAAAGTCTCCAAATTTGATAGGGGATGCACATATGCATCAAAAATTAGAATGACGCCTACGCTTTCTGCCTTCCATTTTATATCCAAAAGTTTTGGGCCAAAACCCCCATATGTTACAAAAACATGCAATATTATGAGCTTTGCTTTGCTTGTTCGAAATTGTATATCAGTAGTGTTTGTGTGTTACGTTTTGTCTGAGTTAGATAAGCAGCAAGTAAGCACAATACAAAGATGTTCAAGATTAATTATTTTCGCGCAAAGGGCTCCATATAAAAAGCAAATACAAATTACATGAATGTACATATGTATGTACATATGTATCTATGCAACTTTTTTGCATTATGTATATATGTAGATGTAGATAACATTTCTTAAGTTTCTACTTGTTAGTGTGTTTGTTTTTGCACTATATATATATATATATTTTGCACTTTCATTTTTATACCCTTAACCCATAAAATGGGTAAATAAGGGTATAATGGTTTTGTGCAAATGTATGTTACAGACAGAAGGAAGCATCTCCGACCCTATAAAGAATATATATTCTTGATCAGCGTCAACAGCCGAGTCGATCTAACCATGTCTGTCTGTCCGTCCGTCTGTCTGTCTGTCTGTAGAGGCTATTAGACTGTCTGGATCTTAGAGACTATAAGAGCTAGAGACTTCAAATTTGAAACTTAAGCTCTCCTATACCATAAAAAGATAAATTTTGCTTTAAATTATCGATAACATTTCTGGTTTCCGATATACATATGTGACCGATAGCAAAAAAGTAAGAATTTGAAAATTGTGAAAATTGGGTTTAAAACTACGCATAAAATAACGAGCATTTAAAAAATTTGATCAAATTTGGTTAACAAACACCGGAGATATATTTAGTTATTGGTCACTGATTAAATAAATACACACAAGTAAATGTAAGCATTACGTATCGGGTTAAGGGTATGTCCTAGTCGGGATTTTTCGACTAGAGACTTCTAACTTGTTTGTTATATATATGTTTGTACAAAACAATGTAAAATGTACGTACATACATGTGTATGTTTGTATGTATGTATGTACATATGTGCATTTGCAACACCAATCAAAGTTACAATTGTCAGCTCGAAAATTATATCAAAACAACAATGGCAAATGGTAGATGTGTGTTACATTTTGCTTAAGTTTGATAATTAGAAAGTATGTAGGTAAAACCAACCCCGTAACATATTCTGGTGTGCAAAATTTTTCTAGACGCACCAAGTTATGTTTTAATTGATTTCTTTTAAATCAATGAAACCAACAAAAAGAAGCATTGCGAGCCCAACAACAACAACAACAAACGCTACTTGGGTCGCAAATCAATTGACAAAGAAGAAAAGAAAAAAACTGAGACACACACACAGCGCATGAGTTTTTTTTTTTATAAACTGGCCTTCACAACATAATCCCGTCGCACTAATTCGGCTTTCGCCAAAACCACGGAACTATTGAACAGGTCAATCGCATAACTTCAGAAATTCGAGGCGCGTTTGAAAATCGAGAATACTGTATTGCAATTTTTCTGGATGTGGCTCAGGCGTTTGACAGAGTCAGCCCTTCCAAGCTGATGTATAAGATCAAATCAACGCTTCCACCAAACACACATAAGCTGTTAAAGTCGTACCTTTACGACAGGAAGTTTGCAGTAAGATGCAACACTGCAACATCAAGCGAACACCGTATTGAAGCCGGCGTTCCTCAGGGAAGTGTACTTGGGCCAACACTCTACGTTCTCTACACAGCAGACATTCCTACATGCAGGGGACTTACAACTTCAACCTTTGCTGACGATACAGCTATTCTTAGCCGATCTAGATGTCCACTGCAAGCCACATCGCAACTCGCTCGTCATCTGGTTAACGTGGAAAAATGGCTATCCGACTGGCGAATTAAAGTTAACGAACAAAAATGTAAACATGTAACGTTCACCCTTAACAAGAAAGATTGTCCACCACTTACGCTAAATAATATCCCACTCCCGAAAGCAAACGAAGTAACGTCTCAGGAGTACACCTGGACAGAAGGCTTACATGGCGCAGGCACATTGAAGCCAAGAGAACACAACTAAAACTAAAAGCCAATAGCCTCCACTGGCTTATCAACGCTCGCTCCCCGCTAAGCCTTGACTACAAGGTCCTGCTCTACAACTCTGTTCTTAAACCAATCTGGACCTATGGATGCCAGCTATGGGGTAATGCGTGCAGCAGTAACATCGACATCGTCCAAAGAGCCCAGTCAAAGATCCTGAGAACTATCACCGGGGCACCGTGGTACGTTCGCAACGAAAACATTCAAAACGACTTAAACGTCCCACCAATCAAGAAAGTAATTGCGGACTACAAGAAAAATTACCTTGGCAAGCTGTCATCGCACCCAAACTATCTTGCTAGAGGACTCTCAAACTCAAGCAGCCGATCCCGTCTTCGTCGTAATGACTTTCCGACCCAGCGATGAGTTGAGGTACGCGGCCACCAACTTTTTGTACAACAACAAATAGTTAACTAAGTAATACTTGTAAGATTTGTAAACTTTTTGTTAGTTTCCCTATTATAAGGAAAGATTCAAAAAATAAAACCAGCAATAAAAAAAAAAAAAAATAAATAAACTGGCTGGCAATCGCTTGTACAGACGGCAGAAGTGGAATGGGTCATGTGTTTTGTTTTTGTAAACTCGGTCGCAATCAAACTCCCAGCTTGTGCGACAATGAGGCGCCACAGTGGCGGAATGAAGTAGTATCAAATTCAGGAAATTTTTTGTATGGGAGGTTCTCGAAGGAGTGGTCCAAATTAAAAATCCTTTCTTAGTGCCCACTTTCAACCTGAATGGAATATTTGGTGAAAATTTCAGCCTTCTAGCTCTTATTGTTTAGGCTGTGGGTCTCTCAACAGTCAGGACAAACTTTTTTATATATATAGAGGGTCTTCCGATATTTAAAAGCTCTAGAGCTCAATTTTGGCAGATATTAATCAGGCTTAATAATGTTAATAATACTAACAATAATATTTTTCCGGTTGATGTTTTTTTTTTGAAAGGACGAATCCATACGTTTGAGATGAAGTTTTGGAAAGCTTTTTTAAGGAGCTCGACGACATAAAAAAAATGGCATAGCAAAATAAAATAATAAACGCAAAATAGGCGACTTTTTAGTGTACTAGTCCAGTTGTGGGCAAAAAATTAATTAAAATTAAGAGAACTTTCAATTACAAGACGTAAAATGCAAAGCTATGGGACTACCTCACTTAGATAGTATTGTTTTATTTCCTTTAGTACACACAAATTAACCAAACATATTTTTCAGAATACGAAAATTACAATGTCTTGCCAAACATGTGGTCGCGTCAATGTTAATGTTCAGGGTAAGTAAAAGCAACTTGCGCGAATATTTGGCTGCGATAATTAATTTGTTTTTAATAATACAGTTGAGCACCAGGAAGATACAAGAATGCAGGAAGTGCGCAAAATGTTCGGTAAGCATAAGTTTAAAATCCATTAAACCCTCCATTAAACCCATTTAAAAGAACACAAAGTTCTAAAAGATAAGCATACATGGGATATTTTACAATTTCTTTTAATAATACATGTTATATTTCTTAAGCCCTCATTTCAGAAACTCAAAGTATCGAAATTAAGGTAATGAATGGTAAGCATACACGGGATATTTTACAATTACCTTTAATAATACATGTTACATTTCTTCTTAATTTAGCAAAACTACAACTGGCAATAAACGCAATCGCCGAAATTAAAGAGCTGGTTCAACAGCAAGCGCCGGCGGCAAGGGTGGCGGTGGCACAGGTATTGCCTGTCTCTCAGATGGAAAGCGCCTAGGAGGAACTACAAATGGAACTACACAACTTTCCAACTTTCCCGATTCAAACACCTGAGGAGCTGGAGAGGTGCAACTCGGAAATTAATAGCAGTAACCGAGATGCTTACGTATGTGAACAATGGAAAATTTATTTCCAATTATGATTTTCAAATAATTGATATATTTCGTTTATTCACAGATATCAAGGATAAAAATGCTGTTAATGGCTGACGTGGAAAAAAATTTCAGAAACATAATAGCGGACGACGTTAGTTTGCTATATAATATACAAGGCGTAAAAGGAAAGAGGAGCCTTAAGGCAAATCAAAACTTTTATAATGTTATTATAGGCAAGTAAATTACATAAGTGTTAAGGAAATATAATATAAACAAACACATACACAATAAATTCTAACAATTTAAATTAAAAATAATATTTTTTAATATTTTTCAGAACCATAATACATGTTATATTTCTTAAACCCTCACTTCAGAAACTCTAACTAACGAAAATAAGGTGATGAATGGTAAGCATACACGGGATATTTTACAATTACCTTTAATAATTAATGTTACATTTCTTCTTAATTTAGCAAAACTACAACTGACAATAAACGCAATCGCCGAAATTAAAGAGCTGGTTCAACAGCAAGCGCCGGCCGCAAGGGTGGCGGTGGCACAGGTATTGCCTGTCCCACCGCCAGCCGAGGAAGTACAAACGAATATATATAACGAAACACCAGAGGAGGAACTACTTGACTTTCCAATGGAAACACAAGAGGAGGAAATACACAATTTCCCGATACGAACAGCCGAGGAGCTGGAGAGGTGCAACTTGAAAATAAATAGGAGAAACCGAAATGCTTACGTATGTGAACAATGGAAAATGTATTTCCAATTATGATTTTCAAATAATTGATATATTTCGTTTATTCACAGATATGAAGGATAAAAGTGCTACTAATGTCAGATATAGGAAAAAATTTAAAAAATATAATCGCCGACGACATTTGATTGGAGTTCAACTTGAATGGCGTCCATGGCAAGAGAAGTCTAAAAGCAAATCAAAACTTGTATCAAGTTCTCATAGGCAAGTAAATTACATAAGTGTTACCCTCCACCGCAGCAGAAGTTGCACACATTTATCTTTCATTGTTATATTATATTTTATTACATATTATTATACCTTTTTTTTGTGATTTTCAACAAATTAAATTATTATATGTACTGTTACATGAATTTCCAAAATATATTAATATAAATATATCTAAATAAATTATAAATATATATAAATTATAAATGTGTATATAAATATATTTTTGAATTTATATTTATATATGGGTCAACAGCAAGCGCCGGCGGCAACGGTGGCGGTGGCGGTGGCACAGGTATTGCCTGTCCCAACGCCAGCCGAGGAGGAAGTCCAAACGGCAAGGGTGGCGGGGGCACAGGTATTGCCTGTCTCTCAGATGGAAAGCGCCGAGGAGGAACTACAAATGGAACTACACAACTTTCCAACTTTCCCGATCCAAACACCTGAGGAGCTGGAGAGGTGCAACTCGGAAATTAATAGCAGTAACCGAGATGCTTACGTATGTGAACAATGGAAAATTTATTTCCAATTATGATTTTCAAATAATTGATATATTTCGTTTATTCACAAATATCTAGGATAAAAATGCTGTTAATGGCTGACGTGGAAAAAAATTTCAAAAACATAATAGCGGACGACGTTAGTTTTCTATATAATATACAAGGCGTAAAAGGAAAGAAGAGCTTTAAGGCAAATCAAAACTTTTATAATGTTATTATAGGCAAGTAAATTACATAAGTGTTAAGGAAATATAATATAATCAAACACATACACAATAAATTCTAACAATTTAAATTAAAAATAATATTTTTTAATATTTTTCAGATGCCATCCAGTCAGTTGGTCATTTGGTGACTCTAGCGCAAAAACTGCGAGAGATATAGAGTTTTCAGATTTTAGAAAGTGGGCGGTAAAGGTTGGCGTGGCATCCAAAATTTTGATGCAGATCTCTTACGGATGCCACTAACAGTATGCCCATACAATTTTGTGACTCTAGCTTAAAAACTGGCGAAGATACATGCATTTCGGTTTTTGTTTTCGGAGAGGCATGGCCCGTTTTTTAGGGGCCTGGCATCCAAAATCCAAAATCCACATCAAGGCCCCCAGAGGTCGTAGAGCCCTAAATTTAACACTTTGTCTGGCGAAGACATGTACCAAGATATTTGCAAAGTTGCAGGGCTCAAGCCGTAAGGGTATCGAAAAAAGTTGCGTTCATAGGGACAGATAAAAATCCTTTTAAGCCGGCTTTGCAGAAAAACAGCCACATTGAAAAATATATTGTTGAAATGAAACAATATTTCCTTAAATGTCGCTATCCTAGCAGGATTTATTGTGTTGATGGACTAATTCTTTCTTTAAATTAAGTATTATTGCATGTGAGTTGTTGTTGCACGACGTATCAAATATGAAACATGAAACGATGAAACGAGCTGGTGAACACCCCAAATGTCTTGCCCAACATGTGGTCGCGTCAATTTTAATATTCAGGGTAAGTAAAAGCAACTTGCGCGAATATTTGGCTGCGATAATTAATTTGTTTTTAATAATACAGTTGAGCACCAGGAAGATACAAGAATGCAGGAAGTGCGCAAAATTATCGGTAAGCATAAGTTTAAAATCCATTAAACCCTCCATTAAACCCATTTAAAAGAACACAAAGTTCTAAAAGATAAGCATATATGGGATATTTTACAATTACCTTTAATAAAACATGTTATATTTCTTAAACCCTCACTTCAGAAACTCTAACTAACGAAAATAAGGTGATGAATGGTAAGCATACACGGGATATTTTACAATTACCTTTAATAATACATGTTACATTTCTTCTTAATTTAGCAAAACTACAACTGGCAATAAACGCAATCGCCGAAATTAAAGAGCTGGTTCAACAGCAAGCGCCGGCGGCAAGGGTGGCGGTGGCACAGGTATTGCCTGTCTCTCAGATGGAAAGCGCCTAGGAGGAACTACAAATGGAACTACACAACTTTCCAACTTTCCCGATTCAAACACCTGAGGAGCTGGAGAGGTGCAACTCGGAAATTAATAGCAGTAACCGAGATGCTTACGTATGTGAACAATGGAAAATTTATTTCCAATTATGATTTTCAAATAATTGATATATTTCGTTTATTCACAGATATCAAGGATAAAAATGCTGTTAATGGCTGACGTGGAAAAAAATTTCAGAAACATAATAGCGGACGACGTTAGTTTGCTATATAATATACAAGGCGTAAAAGGAAAGAGGAGCCTTAAGGCAAATCAAAACTTTTATAATGTTATTATAGGCAAGTAAATTACATAAGTGTTAAGGAAATATAATATAAACAAACACATACACAATAAATTCTAACAATTTAAATTAAAAATAATATTTTTTAATATTTTTCAGAACCATAATACATGTTATATTTCTTAAACCCTCACTTCAGAAACTCTAACTAACGAAAATAAGGTGATGAATGGTAAGCATACACGGGATATTTTACAATTACCTTTAATAATTAATGTTACATTTCTTCTTAATTTAGCAAAACTACAACTGACAATAAACGCAATCGCCGAAATTAAAGAGCTGGTTCAACAGCAAGCGCCGGCCGCAAGGGTGGCGGTGGGACAGGCAATACCTGTCCCACCGCCAGCCGAGGAAGTACAAACGAATATATATAACGAGAATACAAAGAGAAAATTTTTTTTTTTTTAAAAAAAAACAAAAGGAGGAAAAACAAAATTTCCCGATACGAACAGCCGAGGAACTAAGGAGAGGTGCAACTCGAAAATAAATAGGAGAAACCGAAATGCTTACGTATGTGAACAATGGAAAATTTATTTCCAATTATGATTTTCAAATAATTGATATATTTCGTTTATTCACAGATATTAAGGATAAAAGTGCTACTAATGTCAGATAAAAATAAAAATTGAAAAAATTAAAATAATCGTAGTTTTTATTAATTTTAGAAATAGTATAGATAGATATAAAATAAATAAATAAGAAAATATATAACAACATATATTATAGCAAAATATTTAATATTCTCTTTTCCACGCCACCATTGAGGTAGAGAATCAGACGCGTCATTTTTTATTGTGGTTTCCCCAGTAGGCCTTATCCACATGTTTAATTTATTTAGAGCTTATTAACATTTGTTAAGAGCTTCTTGATAAACGACATTTGCTGTCTTTCCGTCAGGTGCTAATACAACTAAACTCTTTGGTGAACTGACTCTTGAGCAAGCTACATAAAATTGGCCATGAGAGAAACAATCGTTTCTTAAGTCTAGTCCGGCTAATTTAAGAGTTTGTCCCTGTGATTTATTTATTGTTAGGGCAAAGCAAACTTTTAAGGGAAATTGCAATCTTTTAAATTGAAATGGCAATTCAGCATCAGAAGGTATTAATGGAATTCTGGGTATTAGAACCGTTTCCCCTATACCATTGCCAGTAAAGATCATTGCTTCGACAACATTTTTATGAAGATTCATAACTTGCAATCTTGTACCATTGCACAGTTTTGGCGGCTTCAAGTTGCGAATCAACATTACAGGTGAACCAATCTTTAAAGTTAACTTATGTTGAGGCAAGCCAGACGGATTTAATGAATTAAGAAATTCGACGGGGTAATGAACTGCATCTTCGACTTCAATCACAGAATCAATAGAGTTATATGTCATTTCTGTACTTTGAAATGATTTTAATAAAAACTCGTTTATTTCTAATGCATTGTCATTTCTTGCGGTCAAAATAGCACGTTCTGATAACCATTCAAGTGGTTTAACCGTGATATTTTTAATATCTGGAAATATTTTTAAAGTAAGTTCTTCAATACTTTTAACAACATGACATAAAGTTGATGGTAAAATTATTTTGCCATCATAGGTTGGAAGTAATCCATTTCCTATTTTAAGAAGCATTTCTGCAAATTCACCAGCTATAGTATCACCATTTAAGTGCACTCGCATATTTTTCGATAATGCCATTTTATGTATTTTGGGCCACAAAATTGAAGACTTTAAGCACGCATTTATTTCATCAGCTCTTGTTCCTCTGGGGATAACAGGAAGAGTTTGTCGAAAATCACCAGCTAAGAGAACAGTTATGCCACCCATTAGGTATTCACTATCTCGAATGTCTTTCAAAGATCGATCCACAGCTTCAAAAGCACCTTTATGGGCCATAGTACACTCATCCCAAACAATTAACTTGCATTCTTTGAGCACAGCAGCAATATTACTTTGCTTTGAAATAGAGCAATGTGGTGTTTCTAAATTAATCAAATTAAATGGAATCTTAAATGTAGAATGCGCTGTGCGACCACCATTTAGTAAAGTGGCAGCGATACCGGAAGAAGCAACGGCCAATGCAATTTTATTACCTTGCCGTACCTTTGCCAATAATAAATTTAAAAGAAACGTTTTACCTGTTCCACCAGGTGCATCTAAGAAATATATTTCTCCTTTTTGTGCTTCAACGCTATGTAGTATTTTTTCGTATACTTGTTTTTGCTCGGCAGTAAGAAGTAGCTCATTTTGAACAACAAAATTATCTCTATTTTCATAATTTGTTTCTCTGTAATAATCAATATTTTGTAAAATTACACCGGATCTAATTGGTTGTGGAAGTCCATAATTTGTCAAGTTTTGGCCACCAATAGACAGTACAATATCTTCAATGAAAATAAGACATTTATTAAAAACATCATTTTCTTCATTCTGATCAATACTTCTGTCATGTATAAAATTAAAGGCTCTTAAAAAATCTTCTGAGAAACTTTCTTTATGAGTGTTCCAAAGTCTTAGGGCATCCGATATTTGACAAAATACTAACATTATTGCAAAAAGTTCTCGCAACTTTGTTGGATTTTGACATGTTACGGCGTCGGCTATTGTTGAATCCCAGTGCCTATCATCTTCTAGTAATCCTAGAGCTTTACACGCCAATTGAAATGATGCGTATGTTATACCATTAACTGTTTTTAAACTTACAAATGAAGTTGGGCCTCTTACAAAATGTAGTAAAAGTCTTAAGTAAAAACATTCTGTATTATTTGGATGAATAGTGTAAACTCTGCCCAAAGCAGAATCTCTTTTAACTCCAGGAAAACTTGGGACATCGTGCCCACGTTTTCGTCTTTGAAATTTCTTTATTGTTCCATGTAAAATACGATGGAACTTCACAATACAGAAGTGTTCTTGCAAACTCATCACGTGTGCATAGCTCAAAAAAGGCTAGCAAAGTGGTTTTAACTGGAGTGCTTAATCTGTCAGTTAATTGTTGCGGATTATTGGGGTTAAAATATATCCGTTGACCATTTTCTAAATGAACAGCTAAGTGTATAATAGCCGGAAAACGTTCATGTATGGAAAATGCAAGAATTCTCCATACCGCTTCTGAGCTACTTATATACCGGCCACTTTCATACATATGAATTTCATTACGCTTGTCTTCAAGAGTAAATGATGCTTGATCACTACCTTTGTTAACATATTTACAAATGTATTTAATAGACTTTACAGAACTACAATACTCAACATTTATGTGAGCTTCAAATGTTCTCAAAAGTACACAATTGTAAGGAACAACCCAACGATTATCTATGCAATTACCATTTATATTAATTGCATTACCACCATCTTCTAACGCTCTTCTACGATATAGAGGGTAACTATCTTTTCCAGTCATAGTTTCTTTGAGAAACTGTCGAGGAAAATTTTTGGTACATTTTCCATTTGTCATGCATGGCGATTTAGAATTAAATGCACCGCAAGGGCCATGAATCATATTTGACTTTACAATGTTAAATAACAAAGGATCCTCATCTGCGTTTGGTATTTCGGCACAGATAATATTATCGATTTTATCTGGTCTTATTTTATTTTCTAACCAAAGTAGAATATGTATATGAGGTAAACCCCGCTTTTGCCATTCCACAGAGTACATAAAACATTGCACGCTTCCAAACAAAGAACCTTTTGTCAAAAGTGACATTAAAACTTTAACTTTCAAATGAAAAACTCGAGCTATAATATCGTGACGATCATGAGGTTTTTGACCCGGGAATAGAGCACTTTTTATGTCATTCCATTGTGGATTGCATGTAAATGTTATGAAAAGATCTGGTCGCCCATAATGGCGAACATATGTCATAGCATCTTGAGTTTTTTCATGCATATATCGTGCAGAGCTTGTAAAAGAGGATGGTAAAATTACCATCTGACCAAGTTGAGCTGCGTCAACATCTTGTTGGCCTATTGCATCTTTTAGATGTATATAGCTATCTGCTCTAAGTTTCGCTTGATTGTGGCGAATATAATTTAATCTTTCTGTTTCAATTTTAGCATACATATCAACCAAAAATTGACTAAAAAGGGAACGACAATAAATTAAATGATTTATCTCTGATTGACGAATCATTATTTTGTAACTATAAAAGCTTGACGCAGATATCGTTTTTTTTGAATCCTCCTTATTTAATAATGGATTCCATTGTGGTATATCTACTGAATAGCCATCTTCGCCATACGGAAATAGCAAAGGGTACTGTAAGGCATCGTATGATCGATGCACCTCACTTATACGATGCAATTTATTATTATGGCTTTCAATAACAATATCGCGCTTTTCAAATTGCTGACCAACAATAACTAAAGCTACTTCGCTTGATCGAGGTGCATTATAAAGCCCTTTGTGAGCACCAGCGGGTGTTCGATCAGCGTGTATAACTAATTTATAGTCTTTCCTACTTGTTGGTATTTTATTGAGAGCCATTTTTAGATCTTTTACATAACGATTATGTTGATGAAACATAAATTGAAGATCCTTTACTATGCTTATATCAACATTTGAAATATTTTTGCAACGTAATTGAACTTCCTTTTCATCTTCACCGACAAAATAAATTTGAAGAAACTGCATTTCTTCATTTGGCATAGGTCGGACACTACCAATTAAGTGATACACTTGTCCTTGGACTTTGAAGGTTGACCAACCTTCATTTATTATTTTTGAACTTCCAAAAGAAGTCATTTGAAAGCAGCTGTTATACTTTCTTATACGGTCAATAAAATGATTATGCTTGGGATGTCCACCAATTATTAAGCTTTTAAGTGGATCAGGCAAACTTCCATTTTGTGAAAGTTTAACTTTTCCTGCCTTGCAACAGATACCCATGGGCTCATTTTTCCATTTTAAAGCATTACAGTCTTTGCATATCAAATTCATACTACCAAGATTAGTAATTTTATCAGACTTGTAGGCTATCTCAAAATCATAGTTAAAACCAGACATGGCCTTAACACTCCATGCACGCAAACGCCTTTCTTGACGTGCATCAGGATTTTCAGCGTGATGTTTTCTCACTGCATCTCTATTAGCTTCAGGATTATCAGCCTGATGTCTTCTCACTGCATCTCTATGAGCTTCAGGATTATCAGCCTGATGTCTTCTCACTGCATCTCTATGAGCTTCAGGATTATCAGCCTGATGTCTTCTCACTGCATCTCTATGAGCTTCAGGATTATCAGCCTGATGTCTTCTCACTGCATCTCTATGAGCTTCAGGATTATCAGCCTGATGTCTTCTCACTGCATCTCTATGAGCTTCAGGATTATCAACCTGATATCTTTTTGATGCTTCTATGTGCTTATCCCTATTTTGATCAAAATATTTTTTATCTGAATGTTTTCGTGCATTTTTTTCTGTTTTGTCGGTGAACCGACGCCGTCTTTTAACAGGATTTTTAACATTATCGGTTGAACATTCACTTGATGTGTCAAAATCTTGGGTTAATACTTCCTCTAAAGGAATATAAACATCGAAATGTCCATTCATTATTGGACCAGTAAAACGCAATCTTTTTACAGGATGCATATTATTGCCAAATGCTTGTAATAAATTTCCATCTTGAAAAACTTGAAAACATGCACCATAAATTTCTGCTGCTGCTTGAAGCTCACATGCAGTACCATATGTACATGAGTTTGACATAGCGCACTCATATTGTTCAGAAGAGCTATAACACTGTCCATTTGAATTCATGCTAAAGCTTGCAAAAGATTCCCAGTTGGTAACGACATGGGTTACAATATGTTGTCGTATGGTGGCATGGAAGCCTTCCCTACCAAATAAAAGGTGGGAAATAGATCTAAAAAGACAGGCTCCATCACCAATTATGCTAACAACTGAATGCAGCACCAAAACACCATTTATATCTAAAGTTTCAACAGGCATATTTAATTTAGCTCAAAGTCAATTGACTACACTGAAAAACGATTGTTGCAACGTAACAGTGTTTATACGCAGGTATAGAATTCAATAAAATTGAGTATACCAACTTATATTATTTCAATAGAATATTTAGATCGCTTAGTTGTATTTGAATTTTAAATGCACTAAAGCAGCGTCTATATGACTATTAAATGAAATAATAAGCCAAATAGAAGACAACTATATATAATGTTGCTTCAATTGTTAATTCTAAAATTAACTTATTATTTTTGTGTTTTAAAAACAACAAAAGAAATAAACAACTTAATATGAAGCTGAGTATTCAATTAATTAATTCTTAAAAATAAGTTAAAAATTGGCTTCACTGTACAACGATTGTAACAACGTTACAGTGTCTATACGCAAGTATAGAATTCAATAAAATTGAGTATACCAACTTATATTATTTCAATAGAATATTTAGATCGCTTAGTTGTATTTGAATTTTAAATGCACTAAAGCAGCGTCTATATGACTATTAAATGAAATAATAAGCCAAATAGAAGACAACTATATATAATGTTGCTTCAATTGTTAATTCTAAAATTAACTTATTATTTTTGTGTTTTAAAAACAACAAAAGAAATAAACAACTTAATATGAAGCTGAGTATTCAATTAATTAATTCTTAAAAATAAGTTAAAAATTGGCTTCACTGTACAACGATTGTAACAACGTTACAGTGTTTATACGCAGGTATAGAATTCAATAAAATTGAGTATACCAACTTATATTATTTCAATAGAATATTTAGATCGCTTAGTTGTATTTGAATTTTAAATGCACTAAAGCAGCGTCTATATGACTATTTAATGAAATAATAAGCCAAATAGAAGACAACTATATATAATGTTGCTTCAATTGTTAATTCTAAAATTAACTTATTATTTTTGTGTTTTAAAAACAACAAAAGAAATAAACAACTTAATATGAAGCTGAGTATTCAATTAATTAATTCTTAAAAATAAGTTAAAAATTGGCTTCACTGTACAACAATTGTAACAACGTTACAGTGTCTATACGCAAGTATAGAATTCAATAAAATTGAGTATACCAACTTATATTATTTCAATAGAATATTTAGACCGCTTAGTTGTATTTGAATTTTAAATGCACTAAAGCAGCGTCTATATGACTATTAAATGAAATAATAAGCCAAATAGAAGACAACTATATATAATGTTGCTTCAATTGTTAATTCTATAATTAACTTATTATTTTTGTGTTTTAAAAACAACAAAAGAAATAAACAACTTAATATGAAGCTGAGTATTTAATTAATAAATTCTTAAAAATAAGTTAAAAATTGGCTTCACTGTACAACGATTGTAACAACGATACAGTGTCTATACGCAAGTATAGAATTCAATAAAATTGAGTATACCAACTTATATTATTTCAATAGAATATTTAGACCGCTTAGTTGTATTTGAATTTTAAATGCACTAAAGCAGCGTCTATATGACTATGAAATGAAATAATAAGCCAAATAGAAGACAACTATATACAATGTTGCTTCAAATATTAATTCTAAAATAACTTATTCTTTTTGTGTTTTAAAAACAACAAAAGAAATTTAAATACGTTGTTCGTTATTTAAATATTTAAATAATAGTTATTAAATATTTTTTATAACTTATCATAAAAATACGTATTTTAAATGAATTGTATATTAATACGAAAATCAGAATAATAAATAACTCACTGATCCAAAAAGTAACTTTTAATGCTATCCTTTAATACAATTATATTAAAAAATTAGCTTAAACGAAACGTTACTTTCTTTTTTCACAATAAATGTATACTAAAATGCATAACCAATTCCCTTACAATTGAATGTAAAAACATAAATTGGAAAAGAGCATTACAGTTATTCCTCTAATCAACACACAGCGAGCTCTTACATACAACGCTTGTACTTAAGAGCTTGGTGTGGGTGGTACAAATTAGGCAATGCCATTCCCTTAAATTCAGCCTCTTAGTTATGCTTAACTAAGCCTATAAGTTCGAAGGAGGTAGGGATATTAAGATTCATGTTTGACATGCAGAGCGTGCGAATAAATTATCAACAACAAAAGCGCATGATTGCATTCAAATTTTTTTATATCTAAGTCTTAAGAGCGACGCGCGCGTCTAGTTTTAAGCCGCTCTCAGGTTGTGGGAGCGCGACTCACACGTTCATTGCACACATGCATAAATTCGCTCAACTGTGTATGCTGCTTGCGGTGATTTCTAGTGCTTCTCTCTATGAACTTACTGTGACGACGAAATATACTGACAACTTTGTTTTGCAAGCAATCGATGAGTAAAATATTACATTATATTTATACCCTAATCCCATAAACTGGGCAAAAAGGGTATATTTGTTTTGTGCAAAAGTATAAAACATGCAGAAGGAAGCATCTACGAACCCGTTTTTAAGGACAAAAAGAGCTAAAGACTTCAAATTTGGAACATAACTTCTACAAAGCCATAGACAGATCAAGTCAATATAGATCGTTAGGTATATATATTAGTTATATAGATCGATATACACATTGATCGATAACGAAAAAAATGAATTTTAAAACTTTAAGAGTTAAAACTATGTATAACTTAATAAAATCTGTGAAATTATTAGTTCAAATGAATTAATTATTTCTAAATCTATATGCAGATATATTTTATATTGAGGTGTAGTCAGAAAAATTCCACTACTGCAAGTCATTTAAGCACAGAGTATCGATAAGTCGGGATTTCTCGACTTAAGCCTATTTGCTTGCTTTTGTAATGCAACTTGCTACAGATACAACAATGTATGCGTGCATTAACCAATATTTTCACTTGCATTCTTGTTAATACATATGTATGTAGGTACTAAACAATAAAAATGCACGTACATACATGTGTAAGTATGTACATGCGTGCGTTAGCAACACCAACTAAAGTTACAAATGTCAGTTTGAAAATAATATCAACACAACAATGGCAATAGGTATTTGTGTGTTAAGTTTTGTTTGATAATTAGCAAGTATGTAGGTAAAACCAATCGCGTAACATATTCTAATGTAAAAAAACAAATTATGTTTTAATTGATTTGTTTTAAATCAATGATACCAACAAAAAGAAGCAACAACAACACTTACTAACAACAACAACAACAAATGCTACTTAATTCGAAAAACAATTGTCATGGGCACAAAGAAGAAAAGAAAAAAACTCATTTGTTTTGATTTTATCAACTCGTATATATGTATATTAGCTTGCTACAGATACAACAATGTGTGCGTGCATTAACCAATATATGCACTTGCATTTTTGTTAATACATATGTATGTAGGTACTATACAATAAAAAGGCACGTACATACATGTGTAAGTATGTACATGCGTGCGTTAGCAACACCAACTAAAGTAACAAATGTCAGTTTGAAAATAATATCAAAACAACAATGGCAATAGGTATTTGTGTGTTAAGTTTTGTTTGATAATTAGCAAGTATGTAGGTAAAACCAATCGCGTAACATATTCTAATGTAAAAAAACAAATTATGTTTTAATTGATTTGTTTTAAATCAATGATACCAACAAAAAGAAGCAACAACAACACTTACTAACAACAACAACAACAAATGCTACTTAATTCGAAAAACAATTGTCATGGGCACAAAGAAGAAAAGAAAAAAACTCATTTGTTTTGATTATATCAACTCGTATATATGTATATTAGCTTGCTACAGATACAACAATGTGTGCGTGCATTAACCAATATATGCACTTGCATTTTTGTTAATACATATGTATGTAGGTACTAAACAATAAAAATGCACGTACATACATGTGTAAGTATGTACATGCGTGCGTTAGCAACACCAACTAAAGTTACAAATGTCAGTTTGAAAATAATATCAACACAACAATGGCAATAGGTATTTGTGTGTTAAGTTTTGTTTGATAATTAGCAAGTATGTAGGTAAAACCAATCGCGTAACATATTCTGGTGTACAAAAACAAATTATGTTTTAATTGATTTGTTTTAAATCAATGATACCAACAAAAAGAAGCATTGCGAGCCCAACAACAACACTTACTAACAACAACAAACGCAAATTGATTCGAAAAACAATTATCAAATGCACAAAGAAAAAAAGAAAAAAGCTCATGTAATTTGTTATTGTAAATTCAAACTCCCAGCATGTGTATTTATGTACTAATAGATTACATTTCTTAAGATTGAATTTCTTAGTGTTTGTTGAAAATTGATTACAGATTAAATTATATTTAAAAAAATACAATTTTTAAAATAAAAATATAAATATGCTGATGAAATGGCTGCTGCTTTGACGGAGGCTGTTGCGGTTGGGGCTGTTAAAAAAACCTTTGAAGCTGCGGCAGCAACAAAACATAAATCGCTGTATAAGAAAGCATTTAAACAAATAGCAGTGCAAAACAAAAAAGCAATTGAAGTAATGAATTTGGAGATAAAAAAAGAATGCAAGGAGGAGTTGCAGAAGCTGCAACATGAGTTGAATTGTTCTCAATCTATTTTTAAAACATTCATCTCATTTTGCAACTTTTGCAACTCCTCCTTGCATTGTTTTTTTATCTCCAAATTCATTGCTTCAATTGCTTTTTTGTTTTGCACTACTATTTCCTTTTGCTTTTTAATTATTAAATTTAATTTTTTGTTTAAATTAAAAATTTTCTGATGCAGCGATTTAAGGTTCTGTTGCTGCCGCAGCTTCAAAGGTTTTTTAACTTGCCTTAACTGATGCTGTTGCCGCTGCTGCTTTTGTGGCTGCTGCTGCTGCTGTCGTTGGAGCTGATGTTGACGCTGCAGTGGCTGTACCAATGGCTGCTGATGAAACAGCTGTTGCTGCTCCGGCTGAAAATGCAGCAGCTGTGGCTGAAATTGCTGCTGCTGCAGTGGCTGGAACAGCTGCTGCTGCAGTGGCTGGAACTGCTGCTGCTGTGGCTGTGGCTGGAACTGCTGCTGTGGCTGTGGCTGGAACTGCTGCTGCGGCTGGAACTGCTGCTGTAGCTGGAACTGCTGCTGCTGCTGTTGCGCCGGCAAATAATATTGCTGAGGTGCCGCTGGTGCCCAATATCCGCTCATGTTCGGTTTTAAAATATAAATGAAATAAGCCAATACAAAAATTGCACACTGAAGTAAAAATTTAAGAATTCTCTGAGAGCTGAAAGGGTTACAGTTATTTCTGTAAATTGATCTCTCTTAAGCCAGTCGCATTGCTCTCAGTCATTTTTATACCCTTAACCCATAAAATGGGTAAATAAGGGTATAATGGTTTTGTCCAAATGTATGTATCAGACAGAAGGAAGCATCTCCGACCCCATAAAGTATATATATTCTTGATCAGCATTAACAGCTGAGTCGATCTTGCCATGTCTGTCTGACCGTCTGTCCGTCTGTCGTCTGTCCGTCTGTCTGTCTGTATGAACGCATAGATCTTAGAGACTATAAGAATTTGAGACATACAAAAAAATCTTTAATTTCAAAATTGTGAAAATGGGGCTTGAATCTACAAATAAAATAATAAACATTTAAAAAAAATTGATCTAAATCGGTTCAAAAACATCGGAGATATCTTAGTATGAAGTTTGGTTATATTGGTCACTGAGTTAATACACATAAATAACTGTAAGCGTTAAGTATCGGGTTAAGGGTATGTCCTAGTCGGGATTTCTCGGCTGGAGCCTTCTTACTTGTTTGTTGTTGCAATTGCTTTCAATCATAGGAAACCAATTTCGTATGTGCATAAGCCGAAAGCGATGGACAAAAACAGCAAGAACAAATTTTTAGCATTTACTGATATTTTTATACCCTGATCCCATTAACTGGGTAAAAAGGGTATATTTGATTTGTGCAAAAGTATGTAACAGAGAGAAGGAAGCATCTCCGATCCAATAAAGTGCATATATACTAAAAAAGCATCAACAACCTCGTCGGTATAGCCATGTCCGTCTGCCTGTCCTTCCGTCTGTCTAACCTATGTATGCACGCGTCGATTTCAAAGACTATAAGAGCTAAAGACTTCATATTAAGAACATAGCTTCTTCTAAGCCATAGGCAAATCAAGTTTATTTCAAACTATCGATAACTATTCTGAGCGGATATACAGATGTAGTCGATAACGAAAGAAAAGGGAATTTTGAAAATATGAAAATTTAAACTATGACTGACTTAATAAATTCTGTGAAAATTTGGTCGAAAAGGGCAAAATTTTTCTATATCTAAATCCAAAGATAATTAATATTAAAGTTTAGTCAAGAAAAACTGGACTTCTGCAAGTCAATAAAATGCAAGGTATTTTTTAGTCGGGATTACATAACTAAAGCCTTCTTACTTGCTTTCCGACTCCCTCATTCTCGTGTTATGGTGACAGTCGGCATAGGAACACCTGCATCATGAATAAATACATTCATAGAATAGAGCGAATCTACGCATGTCTGCGTCATACGTGTGAGTCGCGCTCTTGGTCCCAAAACCAAAGAGGCGGCTTAAAACTTGAACACGCGCGCGCATCGCTCTTCATTCTCGATGCTGGATAACCAAATTACTTTCAAATCTCGCTCTGATCATGCGCCTTTGTTGTTACAGATTTTGGCTAATTAGGGTTATTAAACTCATGCAAAGCGCGCCATAAAAAGAGAGTGAACGCAAAATATGTAATATCTAACGCCGGTTAGAGCGCGCTCTGTTAAAGTCTTAAAGCTCTTTGGGTTTGGAATCAAGAGCGTTATGCAAAGGAGCATAATGCAAATGCATACAAACTTATATGTTTTGCTTTGCATGTTCAAAATCGTATATCAATAATGTTTATGTGTTACGTTTTGCTAATTTAGATAAGCAGCAAGTTTAAAAATCTACCACAATACAAAATGTCAAGACTAATTATTTACGCACTAAATGCTCGATATAAAAAAAAAACAAATACAAATTACATGAATATACATATGTACATATCTATGCCAGGTTTATGCATTATTACGTATATATGTAAATGTTAAATACATTAATCTACACTAACAGTGGTTTGATTTGCACTTGCATTTTTGTTTAATATATATGTATGTAGGTACAAAACAATGTAAAAGGCAGGTACATACATGTGTAAGTATGTACATGCGTGCGTTAGCAACACCAACTAAAGTAACAAATGTCAGTTTGAAAATAATATCAAAACAACAATGGCAATAGGTATTTGTGTGTTAAGTTTTGTTTGATAATTAGCAAGTATGTAGGTAAAACCAATCGCGTAACATATTCTAATGTAAAAAAACAAATTATGTTTTAATTGATTTGTTTTAAATCAATGATACCAACAAAAAGAAGCAACAACAACACTTACTAACAACAACAACAACAAATGCTACTTAATTCGAAAAACAATTGTCAAAGGCACAAAGAAGAAAAGAAAAAAACTCATTTGTTTTGATTTTATCAACTCGTATATATGTATATTAGCTTGCTACAGATACAACAATGTGTGCGTGCATTAACCAATATATGCACTTGCATTTTTGTTAATACATATGTATGTAGGTATTATACAATAAAAAGGCACGTACATACATGTGTAAGTATGTACATGCGTGCGTTAGCAACACCAACTAAAGTAACAAATGTCAGTTTGAAAATAATATCAAAACAACAATGGCAATAGGTATTTGTGTGTTAAGTTTTGTTTGATAATTAGCAAGTATGTAGGTAAAACCAATCGCGTAACATATTCTAATGTAAAAAAACAAATTATGTTTTAATTGATTTGTTTTAAATCAATGATACCAACAAAAAGAAGCAACAACAACACTTACTAACAACAACAACAACAAATGCTACTTAATAATTGTCATGGGCACAAAGAAGAAAAGAAAAAAACTCATTTGTTTTGATTTTATCAACTCGTATATATGTATATTAGTTTGCTACAGATACAACAATGTGTGCTTTAAAAAAAATATTTTTTTTTTTTTTTTTATTAATTTTTTTTGTGGGTTTTAAAAATAAAAAGGCACGTACATACATGTGTAGTATGTACATATGTGCATTTGCAACACCAACTAAAGTTACAAATGTCAGTTTGAAAATAATATCAAAACAACAATGGCAATAGGTATTTGTGTGTTAAGTTTTGTTTGATAATTAGCAAGTATGTAGGTAAAACCAATCGCGTAACATATTCTAATGTAAAAAAAAACAAATTATGTTTTAATGTGATTTAATTATTTGTTTTAAATCAATGATCCAAAAAAAAAAAAAAACAAAAACACTTACTAACAACAACAACAACAAATGCTACTTAATTCGAAAAACAATTGTCAAAGGCACAAAGAAGAAAAGAGAATAACGGAGAGAGACAAAAAGTGGAATGGGTCATTTTTTTATTTTTTTTGTTTGAAACCTCGGCGGCGTTGAAACTCACAGCTTGTGCGACAATGAGGCGCCAGAGTAGTAGAATGAGGTAAAGTGATTAATGCAATTAATTGAGTTGTTCAAAATTTAATCCAAATTAAAAATCCTTTCTTAGTGCTCACTTTCAACCTGAATGGAATATTATGTGAAAATTTCAGCCTTCTAGCTCTTATCGTTTAGGCTGTGGGCCTCTCAACAATCAGTCAGTCAGTCAGTTAGGACAAACTATTTTATATATATAGACTAGTAAGTGACCCGCTTGCTTCGCTGCGCCAATAGTTTTTAAAAATTTTAATATATATAAAATAAATTAGTTAATGTTTAACAACATATTAGCAAAATATTTAATATTCTCTTTTTCACGCTACCATTGAGGTTAAGAATCAGACTCGTCATTTTACTTTGATACCAAAGGTATCATATTATATTGGGCTTATGCAATGTCCGTCAAGGTGTCTGTCCGTCCGCCCGTCCACCCGTCCGTCCGTCCGTCCGCTTGAGCGCAACTTTTTTCAACACCCTTAAAGCTAAAGCTTTGCAACTTTGAGAACATCTTGGTCAATACCTTCGTCAGAAAAAGTGTTAAATTTGGCTCTACGACCTCAGGGGCCTGAGAAATCGATAACAAATCGATACCCCTCGATGTGCAAATCGATCAAACATATATATGTCCCACATTTTAGAAGCTTTAGTCACCAAATTAAGGGGCAAGATAGCCGATGGTATTCCTCAAAAAACTACATAAAAAGTTTGGATGCCACGCCCACCTCTTCCGCCCCCAGCCCCCCCTTCAGTTATAATTGAAAATGACTGTATTTCCCACAGTTTTAAAGCTATACTCACAAAATTTGATGGGAAGGTAGATGCTGAAGTCTAACAAAACTATGCATCAAAACGCCACGCCCCCACTGATACCGTCCACCTTCTAAAATCCGAAATTTCTATACCTTTCACCAAACTTGTTCTATATATATAGATAAGCACGCTCCATAACAAATCCAAATTTTGCATCCATAATTTTTTTATACGCCTCCATGTCCTGACCAAGTTTCGTAACAATTAATTAATTTTAAAGCATAGCTCTAGTACAAAAGTTGAGAAAAAAAGGACTTAAGTGTTAAGGAGGTACTTGAAGGAGTGGTCCAAATTCAAAATCCTTTCTTAGTGCTCACTTACAACCTGAATGGAATATTTGGTGAAAATTTCTGCCTTCTACCTCTTTTCGTTTAGGCTGTGGGTCTCTCAACAATCAGTCAGGACAAACTCTTTTATATATATCCATAATATAAGTGTATGGGAGTTGCCCCAAGGAGTTGTCGGATCGGGTTCAACTTTTGCATCCATAATTTTTTTACTCGCCTCCATGTCCTGACCAAGTTTCGTAATAATTGATTATCTTAAAGCATAGCTCTAGTACAAAAGTTGAGAAAAAAAGGACTTAAGTGTTAAGGAGGTACTTGAAGGAGTGGTCCAAATTCAAAATCCTTTCTTAGTGCTCACTTTCAACCTGATTGGAATATTTGGTGAAAATTTCAGCCTTCTAGCTCTTTTCGTTTAGGCTGTGGGTCTCTCAACAATCAGTTAGGACAAACTATTTTATATATATAGATTAGCTTGCTACAGATACAACAATGTATGCGTGCATTAACCAATATATGCACTTGCATTTTTGTTAATACATATGTATGCAGGTACTAAATAATGAAAATGCACGTACATACATGTGTATGTATGTACATATGTGCATTTGCAACACCAACTAAAGTTACAAATGTCAGTTTGAAAATAATATCAAAACAACAATGGCAATAGGTATTTGTGTGTTAAGTTTTGTTTGATAATTAGCAAGTATGTAGATAAGACCACTCGCGTAACATATTCTGGTGTACAAAAACAAATTATGTTTTAATTGATTTGTTTTAAATCAATGATACCAACAAAAAGAAGCAACAACAACACTTACTAACAACAACAACAACAAATGCTACTTAATTCGAAAACAATTGTCAAAGGCACAAAGAAGAAAAGAGAATAACGGAGAGAGACACATCTACAGACGGCAAAAAGTGGAAGGGGTCATTTTTTTTATTTTTTTGTTTGAAACCTCGGCGGCGTTGAAACTCACAGCTTGTGCGACAATGAGGCGCCAGAGTGGTAGAATGAGGTAAAGTGATTAATGCAATTAATTGAGTTGTTCAAAATTTAATCCAAATTAAAAATCCTTTCTTAGTGCTCACTTTCAAGCTGAATTGAATATTATGTGAAAATTTCAGCCTTCTAGCTCTTATCGTTTAGGCTGTGGGCCTCTCAACAATCAGTCAGTCAGTTAGGACAAACTATTTTATATATATAGATTAGCTTGATACAGATGCAACAATGTGTGCGTGCATTAACCAATATATGCACTTGCATTGTTGTTAATACATATGTATGTAGGTACTAAACAATGAAAATGCACGTACATACATGTGTATGTATGTACATATGTGCATTTGCAACACCAACTAAAGTTACAAATGTCAGTTTGAAAATAATATCAAAACAACAATGGCAATAGGTATTTGTGTGTTAAGTTTTGTTTGATAATTAGCAAGTATGTAGATAAGACCACTCGCGTAACATATTCTGGTGTACAAAAACAAATTATGTTTTAATTGATTTGTTTTAAATCAATGATACCAACAAAAAGAAGCAACAACAACACTTACTAACAACAACAACAACAAATGCTACTTAATTCGAAAAACAATTGTCAAAGGCACAAAGAAGAAAAGAGAATAACGGAGAGAGACACATCTACAGACGGCAAAAAAGTGGAAGGGGTCATTTTTTTTATTTTTTTTTTTTGAAACCTCGGCGGCGTTGAAACTCACAGCTTGTGCGACAATGAGGCGCCAGAGTGGTAGAATGAGGTAAAGTGATTAATGCAATTAATTGAGTTGTTCAAAATTTAATCCAAATTAAAAATCCTTTCTTAGTGCTCACTTTCAAGCTGAATTGAATATTATGTGAAAATTTCAGCCTTCTAGCTCTTATCGTTTAGGCTGTGGGCCTCTCAACAATCAGTCAGTCAGTTAGGACAAACTATTTTATATATATAGATTAGCTTGATACAGATGCAACAATGTGTGCGTGCATTAACCAATATATGCACTTGCATTGTTGTTAATACATATGTATGTAGGTACTAAACAATGAAAATGCACGTACATACATGTGTATGTATGTACATATGTGCATTTGCAACACCAACTAAAGTTACAAATGTCAGTTAGAAAATAATATCAAAACAACAATGGCAATAGGAATTTGTGTGTTAAGTTTTGTTTGATAATTAGCAAGTATGTAGGTAAAACCAATCGCGTAACATATTCTAATGTACAAAAACAAATTATGTTTTAATTGATTTGTTTTAAATCAATGATACCAACAAAAAGAAGCAACAACAACACTTACTAACAACAACAACAACAAATGCTACTTAATTCGAAAAACAATTGTCATGGGCACAAAGAAGAAAAGAAAAAAACTCATTTGTTTTGATTTTATCAACTCGTATATATGTATACTAGTAAGTGACCCGCTTGCTTCGCTGCGCCAATAGTTTTTCAAAATTTTAATATATATAAAATAAATTAGTTAATGTTTAACAACATATTAGCAAAATATTTAATATTCTCTTTTTCACGCTACTATTGAGGTTAAGAATCAGACTCGTCATTTTACTTTGATACCAAAGGTATCATATTATATTGGGCTTATGCAATGTCCGTCAAGGTGTCTGTCCGTCCGTCCGTCCGCCCGTCCGCTTGAGCGCAACTTTTTCAACACCCTTAAAGCTAGAGCTTTGCAACTTTGCGAACATCTTGGTCAATACCTTCGTCAGAAAAAGTGTTAAATTTGGCTCTGCGACCTCAGGGGCCTGAGAAATCGATAACAAATCGATACCCCTCGATGTGCAAATCGATCAAACATATATATGTCCCACATTTTAGAAGCTATAGTCACCAAATTAAGGGGCAAGATAGCCGATGGCATTCCTCAAAAAACTACATAAATAGTTTGGATGCCACGCCCACCTCTTCCGCCCCCAGCCCCCCTTCAGTTATAATCGAAAATGACTGTATTTCCCACAGTTTTAAAGCTATACTCACAAAATTTGATGGGAAGGTAGATGCTGAAGTCTAACAAAACTATGCATCAAAACGCCACGCCCCCACTGATACCGTCCACCTTCTAAAATCCGAAATTTCTATACCTTTCACCAAACTTGTTCTATATATATAGATAAGCACGCTCCATAACATAAGTGTATGGGAGGTGCCCCAAGGAGTTGTCGGATCGGGTCCAAATTTTGCATCCATAATTTTTTTACACGCCTCCATGTCCTGACCAAGTTTCGTAACAATTAATTAATTTTAAAGCATAGCTCTAGTACAAAAGTTGAGAAAAAAAGGACTTAAGTGTTAAGGAGGTACTTAAAGGAGTGGTCCAAATTCAAAATCCTTTCTTAGTGCTTACTTACAACCTGAATGGAATATTTGGTGAAAATTTCTGCCTTCTACCTCTTTTCGTTTAGGCTGTGGGTCTCTCAACAATCAGTCAGGACAAACTCTTTTATATATATCCATAATATAAGTGTATGGGAGTTGCCCCAAGGAGTTGTCGGATCGGGTTCAAATTTTGCATCCATAATTTTTTTACTCGCCTCCATGTCCTGACCAAGTTTCGTAATAATTGATTATTTTAAAGCATAGCTCTAGTACAAAAGTTGAGAAAAAAAGGACTTAAGTGTTAAGGAGGTACTTGAAGGAGTGGTCCAAATTCAAAATCCTTTCTTAGTGCTCACTTTCAACCTGATTGGAATATTTGGTGAAAATTTCTGCCTTCTACCTCTTTTCGTTTAGGCTGTGGGTCTCTCAACAATCAGTCAGTCAGGACAAACTCTTTTATATATATAGATAAGCACGCTCCATAACATAAATGTATGGGAGGTGCCCCAAGGAGTTGTCGGATCGGGTCCAAATTTTGCATCCATAATTTTTTTACACGCCTCCATGTCGTGACCAAGTTTTGTAAGAATTGATTAATTCTAAAGCATAGCTCTAGTACAAAAGTTGGGAAAAAAAGGACTTAAGTGCTTAGGAGGTACTCGAAGGAGTGGTCCAAATTCAAAATCCTTTCTTAGTGCTCACTTTCAACCTGATTGGAATATTTGGTGAAAATTTCAGCCTTCTAGCTCTTTTCGTTTAGGCTGTGGGTCTCTCAACAATCAGTTAGGACAAACTATTTTATATATATAGACTAGTAAGTGACCCGCTTGCTTCGCTGCGCCAATAGTTTTTCAAAATTTTAATATATATAAAATAAATTAGTTAATGTTTAACAACATATTAGCAAAATATTTAATATTCTCTTTTTCACGCTACTATTGAGGTTAAGAATCAGACTCGTCATTTTACTTTGATACCAAAGGTATCATATTATATTGGGCTTATGCAATGTCCGTCAAGGTGTCTGTCCGTCCGTCCGTCCGCCCGTCCGCTTGAGCGCAACTTTTTCAACACCCTTAAAGCTAGAGCTTTGCAACTTTGCGAACATCTTGGTCAATACCTTCGTCAGAAAAAGTGTTAAATTTGGCTCTGCGACCTCAGGGGCCTGAGAAATCGATAACAAATCGATACCCCTCGATGTGCAAATCGATCAAACATATATATGTCCCACATTTTAGAAGCTATAGTCACCAAATTAAGGGGCAAGATAGCCGATGGCATTCCTCAAAAAACTACATAAATAGTTTGGATGCCACGCCCACCTCTTCCGCCCCCAGCCCCCCTTCAGTTATAATCGAAAATGACTGTATTTCCCACAGTTTTAAAGCTATACTCACAAAATTTGATGGGAAGGTAGATGCTGAAGTCTAACAAAACTATGCATCAAAACGCCACGCCCCCACTGATACCGTCCACCTTCTAAAATCCGAAATTTCTATACCTTTCACCAAACTTGTTCTATATATAGATAAGCACGCTCCATAACATAAGTGTATGGGAGGTGCCCCAAGGAGTTGTCGGATCGGGTCCAAATTTTGCATCCATAATTTTTTTACACGCCTCCATGTCCTGACCAAGTTTCGTAACAATTAATTAATTTTAAAGCATAGCTCTAGTACAAAAGTTGAGAAAAAAGGACTTAAGTGTTAAGGAGGTACTTAAAGGAGTGGTCCAAATTCAAAATCCTTTCTTAGTGCTTACTTACAACCTGAATGGAATATTTGGTGAAAATTTCTGCCTTCTACCTCTTTTCGTTTAGGCTGTGGGTCTCTCAACAATCAGTCAGGACAAACTCTTTTATATATATCCATAATATAAGTGTATGGGAGTTGCCCCAAGGAGTTGTCGGATCGGGTTCAAATTTTGCATCCATAATTTTTTTACTCGCCTCCATGTCCTGACCAAGTTTCGTAATAATTGATTATTTTAAAGCATAGCTCTAGTACAAAAGTTGAGAAAAAAAGGACTTAAGTGTTAAGGAGGTACTTGAAGGAGTGGTCCAAATTCAAAATCCTTTCTTAGTGCTCACTTTCAACCTGATTGGAATATTTGGTGAAAATTTCTGCCTTCTACCTCTTTTCGTTTAGGCTGTGGGTCTCTCAACAATCAGTCAGTCAGGACAAACTCTTTTATATATATAGATAAGCACGCTCCATAACATAAATGTATGGGAGGTGCCCCAAGGAGTTGTCGGATCGGGTCCAAATTTTGCATCCATAATTTTTTTACACGCCTCCATGTCGTGACCAAGTTTTGTAAGAATTGATTAATTCTAAAGCATAGCTCTAGTACAAAAGTTGGGAAAAAAGGACTTAAGTGCTTAGGAGGTACTCGAAGGAGTGGTCCAAATTCAAAATCCTTTCTTAGTGCTCACTTTCAACCTGATTGGAATATTTGGTGAAAATTTCAGCCTTCTAGCTCTTTTCGTTTAGGCTGTGGGTCTCTCAACAATCAGTTAGGACAAACTATTTTATATATATAGATTAGCTTGCTACAGATACAACAATGTATGCGTGCATTAACCAATATATGCACTTGCATTTTTGTTAATACATATGTATGCAGGTACTAAATAATGATAAATGCAGTACATACATGTGTATGTATGTACATATGTGCATTTGCAACACCAACTAAATTTATTACAAATGTCAGTTTGAAAATAATATCAAAACAACAATGGCAATAGGTATTTGTGTGTTAAGTTTTGTTTGATAATTAGCAAGTATGTAGATAAGACCACTCGCGTAACACAATCTGGTGTACAAAAACAAATTATG